>PVHT021183696.1:330455-447809 GCA_004024745.2 Catagonus wagneri
ATTGGACCCCTAGCTGGAGAACCTCCATATGCCGCGAGTGCAGCCCGAGAAAAGGCAAAAATAATTTATGTGGTATATTAGAAGAAGGTAGTGGGTACAGAAAACAGTGTGGCCCTTGTGGAGTCTTTGGTTAAGACTGGGAGCTGGTTCTGATTGCACTGTAATCACGAAGGCAGATCAGATGTTGTGCATACCTTCAGTGGTGTAGTTGAGTCATTTTATTTCAGTTCAAGAGTCTCCCATAACCAAATTTGTTCATAGTTGGCATCAAACTCTCTTGATTGGCATCAAAGTACCTTGCTCGTGGAGTATGATTTGAAAGAGGTAATATGATTGGAATTGTGGAATCATACCAACTTAACACAGAAGCTGTATGGGAGATTATCTTGCCAAATTCTAAAAAATAATAAAAAAACTGAACCGTTTTTGTATTTTCTTGTTCAAATCATGGATAGAAGTAATGGCATATTGGAAGCGAAAGCCAGGTCTCAATCACAATGCTGTCTGAAAGTATGTTCTCCTTTCTTTCCCATTTTGCCCTGTAAGAGCTTTTTTTCTTTCTTCCAAGTTTTAGGTAATTAAAGATGAAATGGTTAGTCTGTGGTAAATTGTTATACGTAAGGTGCAAAGGGGTATTTAAAATGTGTTTAGGAAAAAGTAAGCGAGTCAAATGATTTTGATAAATATTTGCTAGTCCTCTTGGAAACTGTTTCATCTCTGGCCTCATGGTAAAGAAACTAGTTGGGTCTGTTCCAAGGTCATTTGAGTTCCTTGGGTTACACCTTATTTGGGATTCAACTGATAGTCCTAAATCTGTGAATTACTCTGTGTGATTACAATGAAGGATGCTAATAAGTGACAGGATGATTTATTTCCAGGCTTTCTAGGAGAATATGATTTTAGACCCTGCTGAAAAATTCTTTCCAAAGTTCTAAAACCAATATGAAGTTCTTAATACTTAAAAATTATAATGTCTTCCTTTTGCCACATGCATATAGCAGGCAGGGTATTCAAATATAACTAACAGATTGTTAGCCTACTTTTGATCTGTTTAAGGGATTATAAAATCTGGATATAGATATCAGTGATCACAAGAGTACGTGTGATACACTTAAATAAAGGGAAGTGACCTAAAATGTAATAAGTAGATAGGTAATTAGCTAAATTAGTAAATAAATAACAATGAATTTAAAACCAAGTCAATGTCTCCTAGCACTGACATTAATTCGTTTTATCTTTTTGAACTATTTTGATTTGTTTTCACAAGGTGTTGAACTTGACAGGGTTAGAAGAAAGCCATGACCTATCTAGTTTGCTTTCTCATTAATATAGTTCAGCTCTTGAATCTTTTATTTGAAGATGAATGACTGGAATACTTCAAAGAAAAAAGTATTATTATAAGTAAGTTATTAAATAAAAATGCATAAATTTTAAATAACAAGGAAATATACTGAATTCCATAGTATAAACTGGCTCAGTTTCTGTCTGAGATGGGCAGATTAATTTTTACTTATTTTTTTTACCTTCCAAAAATGATTTATGTCACAGCTGTTTCACCCACCAGCACTTTCATACACAGCACCCCCTGATGGTGATGAGAGTAAATTATTTGATGGTTTACAACTTCTGTTATTTTCATATGTGACTCTGGAGATATTTAAATGGAATGATTATCATTGCTTCTTTCTGTAGATCAATAAATAGAGATGGAGAATGGTATAAAATAAGTTAGAAGATAGAAGTTCTAAGTGATTCTGTTTATTCTTTCACTTAAATATCTAACAGTGTTTAGTAGTAGTTAGCTCACATTTTAAATGAGATTGAACGTAATTTTCTTATATTTTACAGCTACATTTTTCGATTAAGCTGCACTAGGTTGGGGCAGTGGGCCATCGGCTATGTAACAGGGGACGGCAATATCTTACAGACCATCCCGCACAACAAACCCTTATTTCAAGCCCTGATTGACGGAAGCAGAGAAGGATTGTGAGTATGAGAAATGGGAGTCAGGGTGCTTATTATTCACAGATTTGAAAAAGAGACTGCTTTGAGGTGGAGGGAATGGATATAGTATGGCTGATGATCTGACTGTTTTTTATTTCAAGACTAAGAAATACAAAGAAATGAATATTCCTTAGTTTTTATTATTCATCTCTTAAAATAGTCATTTTAAGGTAACCTAATCATTTAATTTTTTTAGCACGGTCTCCACAATCTTCAGGTCTAAAGATTGCCTTACAAATATTAGAAATACTGTACAGTTGGGGAATGGGCCTAGTGGAACAGTTGTTCCCTACCTAGCTGTGCTTCTGTGCTCCTGCCGCACCCCAGTTGGTGTGGGGCCTTTTAATCCTGTTTTTGGAATCATAAGCAGATTCTGACAGGCTCTGTTCTTGGGCTATTGGCGAAGGTGCAAAGGGTTCTCCTTTTGTGGGTTGGCAGCAAACAGCTCACAAAAGCAACCCCACAAAGATCCATCCATTACCTCTTCTCCCTTAGAAAAATACAACTATTTATTAAATGAGCCCAGGCTTCATTTCCCTGGGGAGCACCATGTGGATATGTTTCTAAAACCTAGTGTCTTCTTTCTCTCCTCCCTCCTCCCTCTGTCACTTCCTCTCTTTTGTCCTCTTTGTTGTTTTTTGTTTTGTTTTTATTAATTGAAGTATACTTTCTGTGTATTATTATATGTTACAGGTATACAATATTGACTCACAATTTTTAAAGTTTATACTCCATTTATAGGTATTATAAAATCTTGGCTACATTCCATATGTTGTTCACTGTATCCTTTGTAGCATATTTACATCTAAGTTTGTACCCTTTAATCCCCTACCTCTAGGTTGCCCCCCTCCCCAACATTATACACTAATTTGTTCTCTATATCTGAGTCTGTCTTTTTTTTGTTATCTTCACTAGTTTGTTGTATTTTTAATATTCTACACATAAGTGATATCAGTGAATTTAACTGTATATTATAACAAATAAATTCCAACATCAAATTTCAATGAGTTTGTGTCTTTCACAGGAAAAGAACTAAATACTTAAAGGTAGTTTAAAATTAGATGGAAAACTCTATGTATTAAGAGATAATTCTTTAAAATAATTGACCTGTGTTGCCTCATGTAACCCTTATATTGCTAGTTTTTCATGTTTTCTTGACCAACAATGCCAGATTTTCTTTTTCTTCTTACCCTTTTCTTATCCCTTCCCTTCCTTTTCTCTTCATGTCTCCCTTCTTTTACTTAACATTAATAATAAAGCTGTGTTCCAGAGTTATATGTTAATAGCTAGGTTCAGTTTTTCTTAAGCTGTACTTTTTTAAAATTTAGAAATAACTTCCCTTTGCATTTTAGAACAAGAGTGCCGTTCTTCTCCACATGTGATGTTTAGACAGTCTGATCGATCCCTCCATAGTAAATGTCTCTCATGTCAGTCATTTGCCGTCCACTCACCCTTTTGTTGTACTTTCAGTGTCACTTTGTCACACTGACCTCTCCTGCCCTTTGCCTCACCAAGTAACTTTAGAGACACATGTGCTCCAACTTGCTGTAGCCTGAATTGTGATAGAAACCTAGCAGGAGAATGTCCACCAGAAAAAGCAAATATTTTAAGTTTTACCTTTTCCAAATTAATTTCAGAAACAGAAAGAATAAAAAATGATGGGCTCTATGTGAAGAGATAAAAGTTGTGAATTTTCAAGAAATAGTTGCATAGGAATTGAATGGCACACCAAATGTCTCTTTCCCTTTTTTTTTCCCTTTTAATCATTATAAATTTGCTATTCTGTTATTTATATCTTTAGTGCATCAAAGATGCATTTGTGTAGCTTTCTAGTCATTATGATAGCAGGATTTTTGTTTTGAAGAAAAATGTGCTTTAGTTTTAGTTTATAAAAAAGTTATGAGTAGGCAAATTTGTAAGTGGAGTAATTTTGATATAGCTTATTCATATTGTTATAATGCCTTGTATCTCTTTTTTAAAAGGTCAATCAGAAAATAGCAAATTATAATATTATAATCAGCAGTCTTGCCTCCTAACTCCTATGCAGTTTAGCTGTTAGTATTTACATGCACACACTTACACACACACACACACACACATCTTCAGTGAGGTTTAGCTAGTTGAATCTGAACTTTGATAGATTGCATCAATATCTGATCACATCTGCATTTTTATGTTACATTAAATATTATTTTAATTAGATAGGTTTTGTTTATTTTCCTTAAGATCTGTAAAAACACAGGATATCGTCTGGCCCAGCTATCAAGGTCAGCTGTCCTTTCCTTATCTCACACCTGATATTGTATGACATAAGTGATAATCAGGCAAGATCCCTTACTCCTTCACTGCCATTGAAACGGGCTCCTCAGCAGCACCTCGGTGTACTAAGGACAATAATCACTGAACTTCCCCTTATACATTAGATAGAACCTTTTAACCTTTCCTTTAGCAGCCTAATTGTCATTTTGTAATCTTTCATTTCTGGATTCTTTCTAGAATTTCTACATTTTTGAAGTGTGATGAATAAAATGTGTAATAATGTTAAAAACTGGACATTTTAGGGTATAAAAAGAAAGTTTCCACCTTTTGCTATTACTCATTTAATATTTGTAGAATTTTATCCCACTCTTCTAATGCCATTCTAAATTTGTATCGTACTCAGATGTAGGCAACTCCTTTTCCTAAATCTTAAAAAATAACTCACTGATTTGTTCTTTACCATATGAGAATTGTCTGTCCTCTTAAGTTCATTTTTTTTCTGGTTTTCCTAGGCAATTTTTAACACTAACATATTTATAGACTCTTTATTTAAGGATAAATATAAATATTTCTTGTTACTTCACAGGATACTTTTTTTTTCTTTCTATTTTTTTAAATCTTTTGTCCATCTGTGGCATGTGGAGGTTCCCAGGCTAGGGGTCAAATCCTAGTTGAAGCTTCCGGCCACAGCCGTAGTCATGCTGGATCCTAGCTGTGTCTGCAACCTACACCACAGCTCACAGCAACACCAGATCCTTAACCCACTGAGTGAGACCAGGGATCAAACCTGCGACCTCATGGATACTCATCAGGTTCATTAACTCCTGAGCCATTACAGGAACCCCATACAGGATCGTTTTAGAAGTTTTTCTCTTTTAAAATATTCACTATTGTTGTATTATGTTCTTTATTTTTCATTCACAATCTAGGACAGAAAGACAGTAAATGATATTAACTATGACTTAAAGAATTGATGAAATCCAGCAATATTTCTGTTAGTATAAAATAGGGGTTTACTGACACAATAAACTCCCTTTTTAAATGAATTTCTGAATGAGTAAAAACTGGTTTAGCAAAGCAAGATGGCATTATAAGTTTTAGTTCTTATTTTAAATCTCTCTAATAATGGGACCTTAGGGTTATAAACCATTCTGTGTTTGTAGTTTGATTTGAACTAAATAAAACATAGAACTGTAACATTTTTAAATTTCTTTCAGCGTTTATGTATATGTGCACATGTACGTGTGTGTCTGAGTAAATAGAGGATAGATGAATAAAAAGAGGATGGGGAGCTAGAGAAAGAGTTTGAACAACTTCTGTGAGAAAATTGTGGCCTTTAATTCTGTTTTTCTCTACTTGTGGTGGTAAGCATAGTGTAAAATGATACAGTTAACATTAACTGTGCTTCAGGTGAAAGGTGTAATAATTGCAAATAGGTATACGCCTATTCGAAGTATTTTGGAATAGAACATGAGCAACCAGAGAAATAAATTTTTAACTTAACAAAAGGACATATAGTAAAGGTAAATAATTGAAAACAACTGCTTAATGGCTGAGTCCATATTCATAATATGTTTCTTTTAAGAAAAAGATTCCTAGATTTTTAATGTCCTAAAAATAATTTGTATGTTAATGGAAACAGTGAAATAATAGATTTCTGATATGTTACATAAAAAAAGAAACATCCAAATATGTGTCTGAATATAGAAGAATCTACTCAGACAGCCTTATATGTTAGAACTTACATATTGACGCTAATAATATTTTTGTTTATAATCCAGCTATCTTTATCCAGATGGGAGGAGTTATAATCCTGATTTAACTGGATTATGTGAACCCACACCCCATGATCATATAAAAGTTACACAGGTAAGAATAATTTTTGGAAACATATTTGTAATTAATAAGTATTTATGATGTCTGAAATAAATAAGGTTCTTATAGGTAAAATCACATACAGGTATTTAATGCTAAAGATGTTTAAGTAATTCTGAGAGTGTTTAAAAAGAAATTACATTACTTTCTCCATTTTTTGGATAAAAACTTCTGGGATTAATATTCTTCTCCCAACATAATTTTAACATTTATGTGGGGAGATAGATAAATCCATAGATAGTCAGATAGATACGAGGAGAGATAATATTGTTTTAGAAAGCTGCAAAGATTAGGATATTTTATTCCTTAGGTTTTTAGAGTTGAATGAGTAATTGAAGCCTATTGAAGACAGTGTTTGTATTCTTATAAATCCGTTGTTGGCAACCTCATGGGTTATGAGTGGGAGTGTAACTTGGTAAAACCTTTCTTGAGGGTGACACTCAGTAATTTTCAAAATCTAAACATGTTTGACTCTAGATTCCATATACATACCACTTGCATATACACCTGAGGATCTGTACACCAGGATGTTCACTTTAGCATTTGTCATAAAAACAATATATTACAAAATACCAAATACTCAGTCATAGCCTAAATACCATATATACTCATATTGTATCATGCTGTAAAGTCTTTAATAGGAGGAAGGTAGCCCTATGTACTCACATGGGAACTTCTGCCTCTTATGTAAAAAGTTAGGTAAAGTACAATTAGGAAAGATTGTATTTTGTAAAGGTGAGTTATGCAAGTTTAACTTCTATAAATACATTACAAATTACCATATATGAATAAATGTGCTTTTAAAAATTAAAAATAAAAAAATGCCATTCTGACAAGAGTGTTTAACTGAGAAAAAACTTGAATTGTTTATAGTACATCCAGTTTAGTTTAAAAATATTTTATAATATAAATATTTTGTGCTTAGTGTAATAATAAAATCTGGTAAAAATAAATTCTAGGTTTTGGAGAGGACAATAGATAATTTTTTATTTTGTTTCTAACTCTCCAGATTTCAGTCTCAGCAGTCTTGATATTATTATGTAAAACACTTATTGAAATATGTACTATATATGGGCAGTTTTAAAATTTAATATATGAAAGCCATTTTAGAATTTATATAGTGATTCTCTATTTTCTAATATATTTGCTCTTTTTTTTTTTTTTTTGTGATTTTTGGCCCGCACCCGCAGCATATGGAGGTTCCCAGGCTAGGGGTCGAATCAGAGCTGTAGTCGCCGGCCTACACCACAGCCACTGCAGCGCCAGATCTGAGCCGCATCTGTGACCTACATCACAGCTCACGGCAACGCCGGATCGTTAACCCACTGAGCAAGGTCAGGGATCGAACCCGCAACCTCATGGTCCTCGTTGGATTCATTAACCACTGTGCCATGACGGGAACTCCTATTTTCTAATATATTGGAAAAGACACTCACAAGACACACTTCCTCATTATATATCCATTGTTTAAAAATCGTTTAAAAATTCATATTCAGGAGTAGTATCATTCCCTTAAATCATTCATAAATATTTAAATAGTTTACTCCTTAGTTTGTGTTGAATTCTGCAGCTGTGATTTAGCTTATTTTAGTTTTTTTGTGATTATAAATTGGTCCTTTGGATTTCACAACCAATGTAGATACTTATATTTTAGGATTTCAGTTAATACATAATTTATTTTGGATTACTTTACACTTCCATCTTGATCCATTCTCATCTTTTTCCTTAATTAACTTGAAAATGATTTACATAGTCACATATATCATGGTAGACACAATTTATATATGAATATGTGGGTGTATGTATGTGTGTATCTATATATATCTATACATAGATCTTTTTTCTCACCAAGATTGAAGGATCGTTCAGTAGATTAGGTATTAAATATTGTCATTTATTCATCCTACGCAAGGCCATGTGTGTAATAGGTACTTGCTAGACTAAAACATTGGCTTTTTTTTTATTATTTCTATAATTTCTTTTCTTGTATCCCTATTAAATAATAGTTTTTCATATTTTCTTTATATTTACCAATATACTTGTATCTTTTTTATGATACAAATCTTTTCAATATTTGAACAGTGAGGATTTTACTATGCCAAAAGCTTCTAGCTAATAAATCAGGAAAATGTTTAATAAAAACAATTTTTGGTTGCTGTAGTAATTAGTTTTCTTGCCTGTTAGACTGAGGAAAGAGTGTGCAAATTAGAGTTTAAGTATAGAGTTTGAGGAAGACAGTTTAAACTTTCTGAGCCTCAGGTATGTTATTTTGTTGTCTATCTTATACTTGAGATTACATGACATAATAAATGTGGATGACAGTACCTAGCACTCGGAAAGACCTTGGCAACTGCTGCTTTACTTCCATTCTGGAATTTCTGTAGCTATCTAAAAAGTAAAATTAACGATCAGCCAGAATCGTGTGTGTGTGTGTGTTGCAATTTGACAGTAAAAAATTAGATGAGTATGTGGAATTTACATAGAGAATAAAGGTATTTATTACTGCCTTTTAGAACTGTAACATACATTTATTTATTTATTTATTTATTTATTTATTTTGTTTTTTTGCCTTATTTGGGCCGCACCCGCAGCATATGGAGGTTCTCAGGCTAGGGATCTAACAGGAACTGTAGCTGCCGGCCTTCGCCACAGCCACAGCAAGGCAGGATCTGAGCCGCATATGCAACCTTCACCACAGCTCACGGCAATGCCAGATCCTTAACCCACTGAGCAAGGCGAGGGATCGAACCCGCAACCTCATGGTTTTTAGTCAGATTCGCTAACCACTGAGCCACGACGGGAACTCCCATAACTTTTATCTTTTAAATCAATTGATGTAGGTTCCTTCCTAGAGGATTAGTGCAATACCTTAAATAATTTAAAGTATTAAAAAAAAATGTATGCAATTGCTGATAAAAAATCTCTTGAATTTTGTAGATCAAATTGTGATTACCAATTTTTAAAACGTGTCTTAAATGGCAATATATTCTGACAGGATTAAGTATGAGGAATTTACTGTAAGTTATTGTATTTAAGAAAATTCAGTATTAACCATTCATGTTAGAAATACATTAACTTTGCCTTTTTTCCCCCAAATTCTAGGAGCAATATGAATTATATTGTGAAATGGGTTCCACTTTTCAGCTCTGCAAAATTTGTGCTGAAAACGACAAAGATGTTAAGATTGAGCCTTGTGGGCATTTGATGTGCACCTCTTGCCTTACAGCCTGGCAGGTATAATCAAGGTTTAATTAGCAACACTTACATCTTCTTTATATTCCCCCATGACTATTTCTCTCTTCAGTTTTCTTCATCTTAATGATTCAAAAAGTATTACTGCTAAGTGTTTTATTTGAATGGTTGTTAAAATTTCATATGTTTGAGTCTTTCATTTATACAATTTGACTTTTTGCTGTGTTTTTTGTTTCCTTTGCAAGTGTAACTTTATGGTGTTAATCATAACTAGTTCTACTCTATAACACTATTGATTTCAGAATGTCACTTATCAGTGTTGCCAGCTAACCATATTTATATTATTTATTGTAGGTCAGATTCTATTTATAGCAGCTCAGATTCTTAAGCAAAGTACACTCTAGTAGATAAATCTCCTGTTGTTTCAACACGTTTCTTCTCCTGAGGAGGCGTGGCTCCTGTCTCACATGTCTGTAGTTGCTCTGTAAAGCTAAAATAGGAGAATCAGACAGAAAAAGGCTCCCAAAAATCTGTAGTTCCCACAGAAACAGGCACTAAATTTCCCAGTTTACAGAAGCAGAAATCTAAGGCAAAGTATAGGCGTTCAGTAAATTTAAATTGATTTGATGTTTTAGAATAAGACGTAGAGAATAATTGGTTACCCCAAGGGCTTTTTAAAAAAATATTTCTTTATCAATAATAAATCTTTGGACAGATAAGCAGTTTTGAGTATTTGGAGGATTCATAGAATATTTTGCTCAGACCATTTTTTAACTGCTGTATTTAACACAGTCGGTATTGAAATCAATATTGTTGATGGAGTTTAGAAAACAAATAATTCAAATTTCAAGCCAAATTTGCAGCTGAATGTTGTCATCGGCATCCCTACCCTATTTTGGAGGCTTCTCTCCAGCCCAGGACCTGTGCGGCACCTGAGGAAGGATGGCCTCAGAGCACCAAGAGGGGCAACACAGATGCACCAGGAGGGGTAGTGCAGGTGCACAGAAGCATTGATATTTGTTGAGTTCGTTACTTGATAATAAAATATTAATGATTTTCACATTTTCCCAATCTTATAAAAGGGGCCTCCTTCTTTGCAGAGGTTCAAAAAATGGATGATGAACAAGGGGAGAAACTGGGAAATGAATTACATTTACATTTTCAAAACCATATATGAACTCCTAGACATCTTTGCTACCTCGATAAAAATCGTTCAAAGTCCCAACACTTCTCTTTCAATATGCATTTGGGGAGTTCCCATTGTGGCACAGTGGAAACGAATCCTACTAGTATCCATGAGGATGCAGGTTCGAGTGCTGGCCTCGCTCAGTGGGTCTGGGATCCCACGTTGCCGCAAGCTGTGGTGTAGGTCACAGATGTGGCTCAGATGCCACATTGCTGTGGCTGTGATGTAGGCTAGCAGCTACAGTTCCAATTTGACCCCTCAGCCTGGGAACTTCTGTGTGCCACAGGTGTGGTCCTAAAAAGCAAAAGAAATAAAAATACATTTAGTTTATAATTTAATTGAGGTTTTCCTTGTTATCCTTGCTCTAGTCTCTGTTTATCCCTTCAGGATGCTTGTGAGTTGTGTAGTACAGGGAGAAGTGGGTGGAAGCGGGATTCTCAGTATGGCATCAGCAAACTCTCGTGTAGTCACTTGACTGCTATTTAAGTCATGTTAACAATAATAGTTCTGCAGACCTAGCAGTTTCTTTTTATAAATGAATTTCAATAAGTGTAGTTACACTGGTAGAAGACAAAGCTGTCGGTCTGCAAGTGGGTTTCAAATGTATCAGTAGAGTGTTATAGAGATGTTATTGATTCAGTGCCTGGCTGAATGGGATAGGACTACTTTAGGATAATTTGCCTTAACCTGAAACCCATTAAAAACTGACAGAGGTCAAATGTATTTGTCACACCTTTGGATTGACTTATGTCTTCATTGTGACACTAAGGTCCTCACAGGTATGAAGAAAACTAAAAGCTTTGCTTTTCTCCCAAAAATGAACCAGAATTTTAGGATGGTACAAACCCAGTACTCTACCTACATGCATGGCCTGTATATTTCAGCCCCTTCTCTTGGTGGGGCTCTAGTCTTGGAGCATACAAATACATGCATATTATACAATTAGCATCTTTAACTTGAAAATTCCCTGGTATTTGGAAGTGAAATGTCCCTAGTATTTGTAATTTAAAATGATATAAGTCAAAAGCTCCCATTAGCCTGGCAGAAACCTTTGATCAGTAAAGGTCATTGTTTACAGTTTCCTACAAAATAGTTTACCTTGTGGCTCAGAGTGAGTGAAAGAGTAGGGCTGGATATATATAAAACAAAAAGATTTTACTTATTTTACTTTCAGTATACTTTTATTTTTTTTAAGAGGCTGCAGCTTTAGCATATGGAAATTTCCAGGCTAGTGGTCGAATCGGAACCGCAGCTGCTGGCCCACGCCTCAGCCACAGCAACAATAGATCCAAAGCTGCATCTGTGACCTACACCACAACTCAGGGCAACACCAGATCCTTAACCCACTGAGCAGGTCCAAGAATCAAATCTGCATCCTCATGGATACTAGTTGGATTTGTTTCTGCTGAGCCACAGTGGGAACTGCTACCTTCTGTATGCATGTTAAATGAAGTTTACCTTTTAAAACTTCAGGGATAGTGCTATATATTTTATTTAAGAAGTTTGTGAACTATTTGCAGTAGGTATATTATGTGCAAAAAGCACAGGAGGTATTCATGACTATGTTATTAATCCTTTGCTCTTTACATTATCATAACTTCTATATTTTTTTACTTTTTAAAAAAAATTTTCAATGATTTTTATTTTTTCCATTATAGCTGGTTTACGGTGTTCTGTCAATTTTCTACTATACAGCAAGGGACCCAGTCACACATCCTCCGTCAAGCTCCAACATAAGTGACTAGATATTGTTTCCAGTGCTCTACAGCAGGATCCCATTGCATATCCATTCCAAAGGAACCCCAAATTCCCAGTTCATCCCACTCCCTTCTCCTCCCCTTTGGCAACTACAACTCTGTTCTCCAAGTTCATGATTTTCTTTTCTGTGGAAAGGTTCATTTGTGCCATAAATTAGATTCCAGATATAAGTGATATCGTGTGGTATTTGTCTTTCTCTTTCTGACTTAGTTCACTTAGTATGAGAGTCTCTAGTTGCATCCATGTTGCTGCAAATGGCATTATTTTGTTCTTTTTTATGGCTGAGTAGTATTCCATTGTGTATATATACCACATCTTCTTAATCCATTCATCTGTCGATGGACATTTAGGTTGTTTCCATGTCTTGGACATTGTGAATAGTGCTACAATGAACATATGGGTGCATGTGTCTATTTCAAGGAAAGTTTTGTCCAGATTTTTGCCCAGGAGTGGGATTGCTGGGTCATATGGTAGTTCTATGTATAGTTTTCTAAGATACCTCCATACTGTTTTCCATAGTGACTGTACCAATTTACATTCCCACCAAGAGTATAGGACAGTTCCCTTTTCTCCACACACAACATTTGTTATTTGTGGACTTATTAATGATGGCATTCTGACTGGTATGAGGTGGTACCTCATTGTAGTTTTGATTTGCATTTCTCCAGTAATCAGTGATGTTGGCCATTTGTATATCTTCTTTGGAGAAATGTCTATTCACGTCTTTTGTCAATTTTTCCATTGTGTTGTTGCAACTTTTTTGCTATTGAGTTGTATAAGTTGATTGTATATTTTAGAGATTAAGCCCTTGTCAGTGCATTATTTGAAACTATTTTCTCCCATTCTGTAAGTTGTCTTTTTTTTTTTTTTTTGGTTTCTTTTGCTGTGTAAACCGTGTCAGTTTGATTAGGTCCCATTGGTTTATTTTTCCTTTTATTTCTTTTGACTTGGTAGACCAACCTGAGAAAACCTTTGTAAGGTTGATGTCAGAGAATATTTTGCCTATGTTCTCTTCTAAGAGTTTGATGGTGTCTTGTCTTGCCATTTTGAGTTTATTTTTGTGCATGGTGTGAGGGTGTGTTCCAGTTTCATTGATTTACATGTGGCTATCCAGTTTTCCCAGTGCTACTTGCTGAAAAGATTGTCTTTTTCCCATTTTATATTCTTGCCTCCTCTGTCGAAGATTAGTTGACCATAGGTGTCTGGGTTTATTTCTGTGTTCTTTATTCTGTTCCATTGGTCTGTATGTCTGTTTTGGTACCAGTACCACACTGTCTTGATTACTGTGACTCTGTAACATTGCCTGAAGTCTGGGAGAGTTGCCTCCTGCTTGGTTTTTGTTCCTCAGGATTGCTTTGGCAATTCGGGGTCTTTTGTGGTTCCATATAAATTTTTGGATTGTTTGTTCTAGTTCTATGAAAAATGTCATGGGTAATTTGATAAGAATTGCATTGAATCTGTAGATTGCGTTGGGTAATATGACCGTTCTATAATATTAATTTTTCCAAGCTAGGAGCATGGAATATCTTTCCATTTCTTTGAATCCTCTTTAATTTCCTTGATTAATGTTTTATATTTCTTAGCATATAAGTCTTTCACCTCCTTGGTCAGATTTATTCCCAGGTATTTGATTTTTTGGGGTGCAGTTTTAAAAGGTATTGTATTTTTGTATTCCTTTTCTAATATTTCATTGTTAGTATAGAGAAATGTGACTGATTTCTGAATGTTAATCTTATATCCTGCTACCTTGTTGAATTCATTGATCAGTTCAAGTAGTTTTTGGGTTGAGTCCTTGGGGTTTTTTACATACGGTATCATTTCATCTGCATACAGTAACAATTTTACCTCCTTTCTTTCAGTTTGGATAGCTTGTATTTCTTTTGTTTGTCTGATTGCTGTGGCTAGGACTTCTAATGCTGTATTGAATGAAAGTGGTGAAAGTGGGCATCCTTGTCTTGTTCCAGATTTCAGTGGGAAGGCTTTCAGCTTTTCTCCATGAGTATTATGTTTGCTGTGGGTTTGTCATCAATGGCTTTTATTATGTCAATTTATGTTCTCTCTATACCCACTTTGGTAAGAGTTTGTATCATGAATGGATGTTGGACTTTGTCAAATGCTTTGTCTGTATCTATTGAGATGATCATGTGGTTTTTAACTTTTCTTTTGTTAATGTGGTGTATGATATTGATTGATCTGCATATGTTGAACCATCCTTATGAACCTGGGATGAATCCCACTTGGTCGTGGTGTATGATCTTTTTTATATGTTATTGGATTAGGTTGGCTAAAATTTTGTTGAGAACTTTTCTATGTATTACTCAGTATCTTCCAAATGCTACAGTTCCTCTTGCTTGTAGCTAATCATCTCCTTGATTTTCTTCATGATTTTTCTTATTGATCTAATGGCCTTACATGAAGGTATGTCCATTTGTAAGTGGTTAACATTTGCAGTTTCCTTTCTCTTTTTTTTAATCTGAAGTACATCCTAGTTTTACACTTAGAGATTGAGGAAGTGTAAAATTTTGAAGTGCTAAAAATGGTTTCTGAGTAAAATTTTAGGAGAAGGTGTATGAAAAAGTAGTAATAAAGTGGTAGTTTACTAAATAAAGTAGTAAAAAACTGACAAATTTAAATGTGCTTACAAAGTTGAAATAATGCTCAAATTAAATCACACTTATGTCATTAGTGAATGTTATTATCCTATTATGAACATAGGATTTGGGATATAAGTTAAAAAATATGCAAAGGCATTATTTTAGCATCTTTAAAATTCTTCCCACACAGCACAGTTCATGATTAATATTTTTTCTGATACGTTTTGTATACTTGCTGTAAGCTCTTACCTCTCTGTATTTGTATTATAAGCATTATGTACATATTGACCTGCTTCTTCTCTAGGATGTGGATTGCTTTACCTATTTTAGAATTCGTTCCCCCAGCATGGTACCTCCACATTGATAGTTACTTGGTAAATACCCATAGATTTTATGCTAGATAATGTAAAGGAAAGAGAAGAATAGGACTAAGTTTACAATAGATAAAAAGACATTGGTATTATAGATCAGTTGTGAAAATTCCTTGTAACGTATTCTGTCTACTTCACCTCTGAAAAGTGTCTGTGATCTTTTCAAAGACCTTTCATCGTGTTCAAGATACAAGAATGAATCCCAAGAATTTTAAACCTCAGATCCATTTGTTCCATTCATTAGTTTCTGGGTGATTCCTTTCAACTTTTCACATTTTGGGTTTTTTTTTCCTTTTTTTTTATTATTTGCAGTATAACTGGCACTAACCTACAGGGGAGAAGACCAAGTTTCTCTTCATTGCTTTTTTACACCTAGAAGCATGCCCAGCGAACTCTGGTTCAAATTTTCTTTACCCTGAAGAAAATTGTTGTTAGGTCAAGGTTTGAAAATGTCTAAGTGATGTTCCGTAGACACTGTATCTCAATGGGATCTTAGTGGTTAAAGAAGCATCAGCTTTTGAACAATTCTGCTTTTAGATAGGCAGAATATTTCTATATTTACATACAGATTTCACACAGTGCTGCTTCCTTCCAACCAACAGATCTGTTTCAGCAGTTTTCATATTGTGGTATGAACAGCAGCATTCTTCAATCATTTAAACATATTATTTTCAAATATCCTTGTTATTTAACAAAAATAAAAGTCTTACAAAGTTAATCCAGTTAAAACACAATTAACATTAGCTATACTAAAAACCTCACATCATAGCCATAATGAGCTGCTCCCTGAACTTAACCTGATTGATGGTCAATATGAGAACAACATGAACAAAAATTAAGGAACATTTCCATAGTTCTGCAATATATTGTCAGAAACATTATATCTAAACTTGTAGATGTAATGGGAAATGTGTGAGTACTAAGTCTCTGAATATAAGTACATAAAATATATGTCTTTTTCAACTTGGTCCTTATTCAAAACAGTAAAGAGTAGGAGTCTTTTTTCTGACTTTAAAGCCAATGTTTTTGTTTTACATGATTTTTTTTTAATCAGAACAAGTTAAGTTTTCAAGCTTAATTGTGCACAGGATAATTTGTTTTCCCTTAACTGGCTTGATAGAAGCTGACATAGAATGTTTTACCCATCTTTCTCCAAGGTCTTAAATCCATAACCTTATTCATTTATTTAGGAAACTTTCTTTGAGCAGCTTCTGTGTCCCAGGTTTTGTATTAAAGACATAGTCCTTACCCTCAAGAAGATAAAATTTGTCTGAAAATTTTATAGAGGGTTATGGAATTTAATAATCAGTTGAAATGAATATCCTGTTATCCTTCAAATGTAATTATGGATGTGAGACATTTTTGTTGCTTTCTACTACTTTGGTTGAGCATGCTGATATGAAAAGGATTTTAAAGTCTGCATACCTGCCAAAAAGCTCTGCTAAATCAGAATCCAATAGGAAATATTAAACCCTGACCATAAAACATTAGGTATTCAGCCACTGTGCGTTTTTAGCAAGTTGTTCTTCACCAACTTTTCCTTCCATTTGATGCCCTGCTTTGGTTTAATTGAAATTCACTGGAGACTTTAATTTTATGTAATTAACAGAAACCCTAAGAAATGCACAGTAGAGGTGTCAGTTAGTTGTTACAGGCTGCAAGTGGTTACTCTTTAATTGCTGTCATAATGGCCCATTAGTCATGCCTCCGAAGAGGTGTCAGATACTTTTTTCTCCTTCTGAAACATCTGTGTTATTTAATAAATTGGATAAGCAAGGCTGAGTTTGCACAGAATACTAAATAAGCTGAGTAATCACCTCTCTAGGGGCATTTTTTGAAGCAGTATCCTTTGGGTGCGGCATTTCTATTCTGTCCTTGGCAATGAAACTTGGAGAGTTCTTTTTCCCTTCCACACTATTCCACGAATATTAACAAAACATTTTTCTTTACCCTGAACTCCTCCATGTCTTCTTTTTTTTGTAGTAGTATATTATGCAGCAGTGATGTTGCAGGGTTACCATATAAAGTGTAAAGGAAGGACCTGTTTTCATCTTATTTTTCTTTCCAGGAATCTAGAAAATGTCTTCTGAGCTCATGAATGGCACAGACTCTAACTGTACTCTTTAAATCTTCCTTCCAAAATAAAAATAGAGACACATATGTCAACTGGATATGCAGCCTTGTTTTGAATTACTGCCAAGGACTTTAATTCAATTAAAAGTAAAATTAATTTTTCTTATTGTTCTTCCTGCATATTTTTTCAGAATAATTTAAAGGAAAGATATTGCAGTATTCAAAATAGTAATTAACAAAAAATTCAATAGAGGAAAATCAATAAAATGATTTTAATATGACATATGATTAAAGAGATTTCTAGATGCCCTATATTTAGAGTACTGCTGGGGAAAAATGTGTAACTATCTAAGAGAGGTGAGAAGCCAGCTCTAAAGATCACATTCAAGGCACTAAGAAGTAATCTTTTAATAGATCTTCCTTCAGAAGCAGCCAACCTTCAAATTTCTAGCATCAGTAAAACTTTGTAACCTTAGTACTAGAAATAAGAAAATGTTTGTCTTCAAGAATGTTATGTTAGCATTTGCCCTTGATTACATACTGCATTGTTTTGTATAAATGTGATTAAATGTTAGAGCTCCTCTTTCACTTTGAGAGTCATGTTATGGCTACAATTTGTTTCCTCAGCTATTTTACTACTTTTCTTTGCTCTCGAGACTATTTTTGTAATAATTATACCAACTGGAATTTGCATAGCACTTTGGAACACTTTGAATTGATTTATTTCATTTTATCTTTAATATGTCCCTTAAAATGTGTATTCTTTCATTGTACCCTATCTATACCTAAGATGAAATGGCTTATCCAGTGTCTTATAGCTGTAATTGGTGGTCATAGGTTTTCAATCCAGGCTTCCTGATTCAAAATGCCTAGGCTCCTTTCCCAATTTATTGTTTTCATGGCTTCTCAAATTAAAACTAGAAGAGTCTAGATTCATCAGTGTCATCTTCTCTTTCCCATCATAAAAGCACAGCAAAACCAAAGATCTCTCTCACTGTTACTTATTCAAAATCAACATTAACTATTCTCATTTATTCTTTTTTTTTTTTTTTTTTTGCCTTTTGTTGTTTTAGGGCCTCACCCGTGGCATATGGAGGTTCCCAGGCTAGGGGTCTAATCAGAGCTGTAGCCACTGGCCTACACCGCAGCCACAGCAATGCAGGATCCGAGCTGCGTCTGCGACCTACACCACAGCTCACAGCAATGCCTGATCCTTAACCCACTGAGCAAGGCCAGGGATCAAACCCGCAACCTCATGGTTCCTAGTCAGATTCGTTAACTTCTGCGCCACAGCGGTAACTCCTCTCACTTATTCTTTGTAACAAGAAGCTACTGAGTTTTTTTGGGATATGTTTTGCTCTGAAAATGCTTTGTATGGACCCAAGCTACTCTCAGTATATGTATATATGTATTTATCTATTTGTTTGTAATTGTTTCATGTTTTAAAAAAATTATGGTAACTTCAAATATGTGTGAAGTAAAGCACAGTAATGTACATTAGAAGTCGCTGAGATGGGAGCCACACATGCAGTAAAAATATGAAGTGTACTCCAAAATGAGATTCATATATTCTCTAGGGCCCTCCGTTTATATTGTAAATGTGGAAAGGCCTGAAGTGATTGACCTTAAAGGATGGCCTCAAATAATCGAACTGAGAGCAAATAAATTATACTATATGTGATGTTTATCTTTGAAATAATATCTATATGAAGAACATTTAAACAAAGAGTATGGAAGGTGACTGATATGTAATGATGTCATATGATGAGCCAATATTGATAATATTTGGGTTTTCACATAGGATGTTATTGAGCAGTGGAAATTTGGGGGAGAAGTTAAAATTTTTCTATTTTTCTGTTAATGTTAATTTGCTCTTGGATTACCTAAAATTAGAGTTAATATCATTGACTTAGAGTATTTATGGTTGACAAATTAGTTTGAGTAACTTTATCATGAGAATAGTACATAGTTAATTTTCATTCTCACTGATAACTTCTGTATCCTTTGGTTTGGGAGGATCTATTTGAGGAAATGAAATCTACTGAGTGAATTAGAATAGATGGAGTCCAAGTACTTCCTCTTCATTTTCTCAGAATTTGAATATGTTGGGGATTGTCTTTCTTCATTAACATATGCTCTGTGATCTTGAATTAAGTGTACGTTGACAGAAATGTTATTTTATTATTGAGGCCCAATCTTGATTAGTTATATGTCTGTTGAAGACATCCTTCATGTGTATTTCATCAACCCTCTGACAGGAGTTCTCTCGTGGCTCAGTGGATTAAAGATCTGGCTTTGTCACTGCTGTGGCTCTGGTTACAGCTATGTGGCAGGTTCAGCCTCTGACCCAGGAATTTCCATATGCCGCAAACATGGCCAAAGGAAAAAAAAAATCTCCAAACATCTGAAAGAAATGAAGGTTGAGTTCCAAAATAGCCTGAAAGTTTGAGAATCTGAGTACCAAATTTGAGAATATGGTCAAGCTTAATTTGCATATGGCATTAGTTAGTTGACAGAGAAAGTGGTAGGTGAAATCATTTTAGAGGAGGCACATCGTGTGCTGTGTGTTTGCAAGTCAAAATGGATTACAGTGCAGCTGGATTTTGACCCTAGTAATGTAAACTCTTAAAGATAAATCTGAACAGAAAATATCATTTGTGACATGTACGCATAAAGGAGCTGCGCTCACGTAGTAATTTATATAGCATTAAGGTTTAAGGTAGGAGAGATGTAGAAAAACCTAAGTTTCATTTTAGAGGAACTGTTCCCAGTCTTTTTCTTATACTCTCAGCATGCTATTATTTCCTTTCACCTCCTCCCCTTTCCAAACTCATTTCTTTTCAATTGCTCTTAATCTTTAAATAGATCACATAAACTAGAAGTCATCCTTAACTAAACAACAAACAGATTGACTTTGGAGGTTCTAAGGAAGCCTTTATAAATGAATACAGTTAAAAAAATAGTAAGACTTTACGGAGTTCCCATTGTGGCAGAGTGGAAATGAATCAGACTAGTATCCACTAGGATGTGGGTTCGATCCCCGGCCTTGCTCAGTGAGTCGGCGATCTGACATTGTCATGAGCTGTGGTGTAGGTTACAGACGCAGTTCATTTCCCGCATTGCTGTGGCTGTGGTGTAGGCCAACAGCTGTAGCTCTGATCTAACCCCTAGCCTGGGAACTTCCATATGCCTCGGGTGTGGCACTAAAAAGCAAAAAAATAAAAAAGTGATGAGATCGTGCTCTGTAGCACTGGGAATTATATCTAGACACTTATGATGGAGCATGATGGAGGGTAATGTGAGAAAAAGAATGTATATATGTATACGTGACCGGGTTACTTTGCTGTACAGTAGAAAATTGACAACACTGTAAACCAACTATAATGGAAAAAATAAAAATTATTCAAAAAAATAAAAAATAATATGACTAATGATTTAGATTGAGTGAATCAATATTTGTTATGGTAACTGTATTGTAGTTAGGTCTTAAGAGATTTTGTTTTGAGGTACACATACTAAAACATTTCCAGATGAATCTATATAACATTAGGATGTGCTTCAAAATAATTCAGGGGTAGAGGGAAGAAGTGAAGGTATAGATGAAACAAGATTGGACATGAATTGATAATTGTTGAAGTTGGAAGATAGAGAAAAGTATAATAAATCTGTATGTAGCTTTTGTTTGAAATTTTCTGTAAATTCAAAAAATGTGTAAATGAATGAAGTGTTTACTTAGGGCCTGAAGTACTGCTTTCCATCCTTCATACATTAAAGACACAGGGATTAGCTCTATTATATTTTAATTTTTTACTTAGTGACATTCAACTTACTTAAACTAAGGAAAAACAAAAAACAGTTTTCCCATTTCTCCCACCATCTACCTCCTGCCTCTGGCAGCCAATAATCTGTTCTCTGTGAGCTTATCTTTGTTTTGAATTAATTAATTTTTAGATGCCACATATAAGAAATATCATATGATATTTGTCTTTCTCTAATTTATTTCACTTATTGTAATGCCCTTTAGGTCCATTTATGTTGTGGCAAATGGAAAGATTTCAATCTTTTTTATGGCTGAATTATATTCCATTGTGTATATGTGTGTTTGTGTATATATATATACATACATATATATATATACACGTACACATCCACAGTTCTTTTTATCCATTCATCCACTGATGGACACTTAGGCTAGACTGTTTCCATATCTTGGCTATTGCAAGTAATGCTGCATTGAACATGGAGGGGAATGCATATATATTTTTTCTAATTAGTGTTCCCATTTTCTTCAGGTAAATATCTTGAAGTGGAATTTCTGGAATGTATGGTAGTTCTATTTTTAATTTTTTAAGGAACCTCCGTATTATTTTCCATAGTGACTGTACCAATTTACATCCCAACAAACAGTACACAAGGGTTTTCTTTGTCCATATCCTTGCCAGCATTTGTTGTTTCTGATCTTTTAGATAATAGCCATTCTGAGAGGTGTGAGGTGATAATCTCATTGTGGTTTTGATTTGTATTTCCCTGATGATTATGATGTTGAGCATCTTGGTATATACTTGTTTCCCATCTTTGTGTATTCTTTGGAAAAATGTCTCTTCAGGTTCTTTGCCCATTTTTTAATTAGATTGTTAGGTTTTTGTTTTTTTTTTTCCATTGAGTTCTTTATATATTTTGGATGTTAGCAAGTTATCAGATCCATACTTGGCAAATGTTTTCTCCCATTCTGTAAGTTGCCTTTTCATTTGGTTGATGATTTCCTTTGCTGTGCAGAAACTTTCTAGTTTGAAGTAATCCCACTTGTTTATTTTAGCTTTTGTTGTTTTTGCTTTTGGTGTCAGGTTCAAAAAAATCATTGCTAAGTCCTATGTCATTGAGCTTACTGACTATATTTTCTAGAAGTTAAATAACATACTACTAAAGTCAGGGTATGATGTAGATATAGAAAGATGGTGGAGGGAGTTCACATTGTGGTGCAGAGGACAAAAATCTGACTAGGAACCATGAAGTTGCGCATTCGATCCCTGGCCTTGCTCAGTGGGTTAAGGCTCTGGCGTTGCTGTGAGCTGTGATGTAAATCACAGACGCGGCTTGGATCTGGTGTTGCTGTGGCTCTGGCACAGGCCGGCAGCTATAGCTCCGATTAGACCCCTAGTCTGGGGACCTCCATATGCCACGGGTACAGCTCTAAAAGGACAAAAAAGACAAAAATAAAATAAAAGATGGTGATGAATATCATGCACCATTTATCTTTAGAAGGCAACATTATCTTCAGGGTGAAAAAACAGTCTTGTCCTGTTTTCCTATCAACTGAATTCTTAATGTAGTTTTTGCGAAATGGAATTGGAAGGTTTTAAACAAAAACTTCATTACCAATAAATGAATTGCTGGCCCCAAAGTATTCGTACAGATCTTTCTGCAATATCTAGTTTGAAAGCAAACTGAGGAGCAGAACTTGATATCTCACGTATTATTACATTCCGTATGAGCTGTGTCGGGATGACAGGCTCTCAGGACAGATGATGATTTTTTTTTTTTTTCTGTCTTTTTGCCTTATCTAGGGCTGCATCCGCGGCATATGGAGGTTCCCAGGCTAGGTGTCTAACAGGAGCTGTAGCCGCTGGCCTTCACCACAGCCACAGCAACGCGGAATCCAAGCCGCATCTGCAACCTTCACCACAGCTCACGGCAACGCCGGATCCTTAACCCACTGAGCAAGGCCAGGGATCGAACCCGCAACCTCATGGTTCCCAGTCGGATTCGTTAACCATTGAGCCATGATGGGAACTCCAGATGATGATTTTTGAATATAAATTTTTTCCCACTGATGACTTGCAAGTAAAGACTTTAAAGTCTTTGACAGTTAAAATGGAAATATTTAACCACAGTCGTATGCACAGGTACCTTACCAGAATTAATTTTGAAATTCTAATTAATACTATTCTAATTAATACTATTACTTTATTTATATGAATTTTTATTGAAGCGTCCTTTTAATAGAATGCTTAATTAGCACCAGTAACTTTCGTTAAAGAGGGACGTGATACCATTTCCAGTTTTCTGCAGGTCTCTGGTTTTGATACGTTAAAATTATAAGTGAACCTTCAGTAACAAAGTTAAGCTCCCTTTCTTTGGCAAATCAAAGGGTTTTTTAAAGGAAGTTTTTCTTTGAAAATCTGGAATAGTAAACATAGAATTTGTTGTCTCCCTGGTCCACTCTACTACCTTGAAGATAGATCTTCCTCTATCCCCACCTCCTACACTAAAACCTCTTTTTTTGCAACTTCTTTTCATAGTTGTAGAATATTGGCCTCTCTAAGTATTGTTTTATTTGAACAAAGACCAATAGGTATATTTTTTGTATCTGTTTAGGAGTCAGATGGCCAGGGCTGCCCCTTCTGTCGCTGTGAAATAAAAGGAACAGAGCCCATAATTGTGGACCCGTTTGATCCAAGAGATGAAGGGTCCAGGTGCTGTAGCATCACTGACCCCTTTGGAATGCCGATGCTGGACTTGGATGACGACGACGACCGAGAGGAGTCATTGATGATGAATCGCCTGGCAAATGTTCGAAAGGTAAAACTTGAAAACATAGGGTTTTTTGAATGCTGTGCGGACATGAAAAAGAAACGATGCTGTCACAAGTGGGGTAAGATTCTGGAATCAAAAGAAAGGTGAAGATGTAAGTAACGTCAAAATGCTGATCAGACTGTAGGCTGAGGAAGAACTAGAGCACTCAGAGTACCCTTGCCGGTTTTAAACTCCAAAATGAGAAACAATGAGAGCTTTCATATAGAATTAAATACCACCTGAGACTGCCAATAGCACATCTGTGAAGAAAAATTTAAAAAAGGAAAGTATTAAAGTTAGAAGTGGTTGAAACTGATTAAAAATCGTCTTTGTTGAAGTCTAGAAGAAGGGTCTGATAGTTACTTTTTTATCAGGAAAGCTGGCTTTCTGTTTCGCTGTTAAGAGGTCACCTAAGATTTACCTTTGTGAGTTTACTGTAGTCTGGAGTTTGCTTATCAATATTGCCGACTCAGAAAATTAACTTTGTCAGTTCACTAGGAATGAATGCTACTGCTCAGTTGTTTATATAACCAAACCCACAAGAGACTAGTCACTGAACCAGGATAACAACTGAGTAAGTAACCAACCAGAAATGTAATGCTCAAGAGAATTGGACTCTTAGCTATCAGGCTCTTCTCTATGCAGAAATTCAGATTATACTCAGAATTTTTTTGCTCTTAAAATCAGAGATGGCAGTGAGTGGTATGAAAAGTGTCTGCAAACACAGCATGAAGGTGCCCTCCTTCCTCCTGACTCACGGTAGACACGGCTAATCAATCATGGTCCTCATCCCTGCTGAGTTCAGACTTGGCCTGCACAGCCTTATAGAACCTCCACTGCAATTCATTAGGATCTGGCAGGTAACATGCAACCTATTTGCCATCTCGATGGAATGATGAGAATGTGTAAAGGCATCAGGCTGTATTTGCCAGAAACATCTACCTCTGTGGTAGGGGAACACTTGGTGCAGAGAAGAGATGAGGCGTTTGGGAGGTTATGCTTCTTGGTCTCCTGCATTTTCTGTGTTCTAGTGTTCCATGCTTACCAAGTACTTATCCTTAGAGTTTTTACATACAAATTTCACCAACATGGCTACTCTCAGATTTTGCTTTGGTCTGGGATGATTTTTATTCTTTACTTCATCGGTTTTTCGTAAATGTCATAATTTAAATCTCAGAGAAACCACTCTTGATTCTACCCTTTAATGCTGACAATTTCATTTAGTTTTTTGTTTTGAAGTTTGTGATCTCTTTGGCCCAAGAGATGGAAAAAAGGAAGTGATTATTCCTCGGTCACCCTAAAAGATGAATAAGAAAAAAAAAAGCTCAGATGGAAACAGAGAATTGAGACTTGATTTTAATATGAACTCCCTTAGTCAATAACCAATATTGATATTTATATGAGCAAAACTTTTTCACATATTCTCTCAACTTGAAGAAGTAAATACACTTCTCATTTTTCAGGTGAGAAAATGAGGCTCAGACTTAATCACGTGACGTGGCTGCATTTGGAGGTTGTAGAGCCAGAATTCATTGCTGGATAAACATACAGTGATATGGGTGTTCCCGCTGTTGTGCAGTGGGTTAAGAACCCCACTGCAGCAGCTCAGGTCACTGCAGAGGTGCAAGTTTTTTACCCAGCCCCATACAGTGGGTTAAAGGATCCATTGTTGCTGCAGCTGCAGTTCAGATTCAATCCCTGGCCTGGGAAATTCCATATGCTGTGCGTGTGGCCATAAAAAAAAAAAAAAAATACAATACAGTGATCTATCCAACACTCTCATATGTAAAATTGTATGGTTTCTACCAAGTCACATTGTGAACTATATCCTAAAATATATGTCATATAGTATTATTTTAATTAATTTTGGTAGTAAAACAGTAACATTTATGATTTCAATGAGCTGGCATTGTTCAGGATTCTTAAATCCTTGATCTCATTTGATCACGATACCAACCTAGTAGAGCAGCTGTTATTTGTAGGAATTTGTAGAAGCTACTGTTATTTGGAGGAAATTTAAGAAGAGGTGAAATAACTTGCCTAAAATTCCAGTACTACTCTACAGCAGAGTTGGTGTTTTATTCCAGGTCTTCCTAACTTCAGAACTCTAGTTGTGAGCCAGGCAATAGATCTCTTTTGTCTTCTTTGGAACATGTCACACACATGTTCTCGGTAGAGCATAACCATCTGTCCTCTGAAGGTCTTTTCAGTTCTATAATATAATGTACATCATGAATAGTTACTAGCTCCCAATGAAATTTTAACCAGCAATTAAGAGTAATTTTAAATATGATCTGTTGGTATTAACCTTTATGCCCTATACCTACCTAACTGGTCACCAAAATCCCAAGCAAATTCAGTTAGGTTCTACTAATTGATATATAAGTAACTATTATATCTGTTTTCAAATATCCTAGCCTTATGTGGCTATTTAAATGTAAATTTTTAATAATTAAGATTTAATAAAATTTTAAAATTTTGTGCTTCAGTTACTCTCAACATATTTTAAATGTTCAGTAGCCCCTGGAATCTAGTGGTTACCGTGTTGAATTTTATAGATACAGAACATTTTCTATAGGTATTGAAATATCTATTGTAGATAGGTATAGAAATATCTAATATGCAATAGGTAATTCTATTGGACAGAGCTTTATTAGATCGTTCTTGCAGGTTCTTATTAGAAGAAGTTTGATCTTGTTGCAAAATGCCATTCTAATTTAGTAACCTAATGATTTTGGCTTGGTCTGAATATTTCAACTATAACCCAGCACTAAAATCAGCAGCCTATGGCCTGTTTTTGTTTGTCTGTGAGCTAATAATGATTTTACATTTTAAATGGCTATATATTTAATTTTTTAAAGTATCTCCATAATTTCCTTGATTTTGCATCTTGCAAAGCTTAAAATATTTACTATTTGATCCTCTAAGAAAAAGATTGCAGTCCCCAGTTCTAGGGTACCATAAGGCATTTAAAAAGTGTTTACTGAATGCATGGATAATAGGGAATGACAGTAAAGTGTTTGAGAAACATACAACTCAGGTAGTTTAAGTGAACTAGGTGGTAATGTTTTCTAGCAAGGAAAAAAGCAATTCAATTTTCTTTATTAAATGGGCTTCCTTCTTTCAGCGATTCGTATGAGGGGATGGGAAGCAGGGCCTTAAAAGCAATTCTTTTAAGAACTTCGTATACTTTACTTCTTAGGGGAAAATGGTATTTACCCTGTGAGTTTGGGAAAGGTTGCAGTTTCAGCCTGATTTCCACTGAATCACGTTGAAGTTGAGCTTTGTTTCAGTAGTGACACTGACAATTGAAGGGAATCGCTGGTAAAATGAGCCCAGAAGGTAACTCTTGTGGTTTTCCCTGATCTTTTCACCCTCTCTCGAACCATGCACGTTGTTTTCTCTGGCACACTGGTGAGCTTTCTATCATGGAGCTGAGAGATTTTGACAGCAATTTTTTTAGTTTGCCCTCCCCCCAAAAAAAGAATGGTGCTCTCAGACATTACTATCCCAGAAGTCAACAGTGACATTTAACAAAGCTTTTACTCCAAGCAGTGTCGTTTCTCTATGTTCCTGTGGCAGTTAGAGATTGGAAAATTTTTAAGAATTTGGCATTGTTTGTTTTTAAATTGAGAAATTATATTTCAATTAAATGTCTTTATGTGCACTGATCTGCCTCTAAGCAATTAAACAGACTGAATTTTATAATATTTCATAAATCATTGCTACTTAACTTTCAGTAAAACCTAAATATTACTGTGGCTACAAGCATCAATTTTTTCTGAATAACTGGGAAAATATTGTTATGACAATATATTCCCATAGCATTTCATAGGTACTTATATTTCAGGAATTAACGTAAATTGTTGTTTTATTTAAAGGACTGTCTTCTCCATTAGATTATTAATTCAGAAGCCCAGTGCCAATATCTTATTTATCTTTGTGTTTCTAGGTACCTAGACACACTCAGTAAGCATTTGTTAAGTGAAATATTGAATGCACATGCATGTTCGTGTGATCTTTGAGGGCAGTGGCCTGATCTTAGGCATCTTTTTCATTCTAGTCCGAAGACTGAGTATATCTGTGAAAAATACCAAATTACAGATTCTGTTCAGTTCTGCCTTATAGCTGAGATTTAAAAAAAAAAAATCACAGATCTTTTTTTTGGTCACGCCCACAGCATCTGGAAGTTCCCCAGCCAGGGACTGAACCCCTGCCGCAGCAATGACTCAAGCCACCGCACCGACAACAATGGATCCTTAACCTGCTGCACTAGAGGGGAAATTCTACCACGGATCATTTTGGCACAATATCTCTTCTTCCTGATTTTCTTCCTGTTTCTTCAGTCATTCTGTTGCCTCATTCATTCATTCATTTTAAAAGCTTCATTCTCTCAACTCTGAGAATGAGTATCAGTCATTGTCCAGAAGAAGGAATCAATTTTTTTTATCTGCCATTTCAAATACTCATCTCCATCTTTCTCCTCTTTTATGAGCAGGTTGATGACTATATTGCGAAATCATTTCTCTCTTAAGCATACTGTGTTCTTTAAATAAGTAATTCTTCCATCATAGCATGGAGGACCTGAGCTGTTTGTATATTCTTGTTACCATGGTGATATCCTACAACTGGAGTTTATAAATAATAGCACAGTGAACCTGTAGAATATATTTTTATTGTTTGCTTAATAAGTTTATTTAGTAATGCTAATCTTATAGAAGCAAATAGAACCTATAAACTTATAATACAGTGTATTGATTGCCATTCTAGATATAGGCTGTTTTGTGAGTTTCACTAGTGGTTGTTTTAGATTTCACTTGAAATTGTACCACTGCCTGAGTTCTCAAGCTGTCAGAATTTCTAGGATAATTGGATCTGAGAGAGCCCTTAGGAACTCCAGGGTGTGATTGGTGAGATCACATCCTTTTCTCAGACTTGAGTCAGATCAAAGCTAAGAAAAGGTGTCTATTGCTAGTCAGAATTTTGTTTCATTTTGCCAAAGGTGTAAAGAAATTTCAGGAGTTTCTTAGCAGTTGTGTTGATAGAACATATTATCCACCAAATACATAAAATTATGAACAAATGAAAATTTTGATGCAAAATAAATGTTGACAGACTGAATTAGTATATGAACTGAGATTGATTTCTTTGATATTAAACCTTATAATTTCTTAAAGCCTTAGTGAATGGCCATATATGAAGAAAAACAGGTGTGACCAGAGGTCAAAGGAATTATGCTTTTTTCTTGGTACATTCTCCTGTTGCTGCCATCACCAATTAAAATACATATTGCTAATTGAAAACTTAGTACTTCATCTAATTCTTGCTCTTCCTAATTACTTGTGAAGAAAGGGTCCCTAGTACTCCTGATCCTGAGAAAAGAATTCATGTATATAGATCACAGTACTTTGCAGTGTTCTTAGGAGAATATTAGCTTTTAATGTGATTTAGGGCTCGATTCCATGCAAGAGCAGTAAAGACAAAATTTACAACAAAAGTGAAATTCAAAAATAACAATAGACATTCAAAATGTGGAACATGGTTCTCAACTACATGCAATTCTGCCTCCTGAGGGTACTCAGAAATATGTGGGGACATTTTTCGTTTTCACAATTACTGAGAGGTGAGGATAACCACTGACATTTAGTGGATGAGGTCAGAGAGGCAAAACATCCTGCAACCCATGAGACAAGCCCACCTAAGAAGAATTATTCTGACCACATGCCAGTGGCACTCACCTCTCCCGCAACACAGGCAGTCACGGATGACATTAAGCAATCCAAAGTCATAGGGTCATTGTTTGCCATTTCTCTGCATTCCATTTACTGTTTTTCTTAAAGCTCTCAGTGCAGAATGTAACATTTTCTTTCTGAGTATGTGAAACTCAAAGGAAAAATTACCTTGTCCAAGTGCAATTTGATGATTTAGGGGACCTCGAAGACACTGTCACGTATTCCTCAAAAATAATTTAAATATGTAGTAGTCTAGGAAAAGCAAGCACTTGAATGAACTCTTGGGATTGGTCTTCTGTAGTAGACTGTGAGCTCCTAGAGGGCAGAGGCTATGCCTTGCCCTTCTTTTCATCCTCAGAAACTTAAATAGTGCCTTTCACACAGTATATCCATTGAGAAAGTTTTTTCGTTTTTCGATTTTTTTTCTATGGCCACACCAGCAGCATATGGAAGTTCCCAGGCTTAGGGGTTGAATCGGAGCTGCCACTGAAGCCACAGCAACAGCAACACCGGCTCCAAGACACATCTGTGACCTATGCCACAGTTTGCAACAACGCGGGATCCTTAACCCACTGAGTGAGGCCAGGGATCAAACCCTCATTCTCACAGAGACTGCATCGAGTTCTTAAACCACTGAGCCACAACAGGAACTCCAGTGAGGCTGTTATTAACTGTACTATTCTTAAGAGCACTATGGTCTTTGTAGCCCAGCAACCTGGGTTCATATTCTAGTTTTGCTACTTAGAATCTGTGTGTCTTGCGTTGGGTGCTTAACTTCCTGTGCCTCATTGACATTGTCTGTGAAACCCTACCTCTTAGGGCTGAGATTAAATGACTTAATAAATGTAAAGCCATTGGAACAATGCTGGTATATAGTAAATGTTAAGTATCAGTTATTAACATTATTTTTTATGTAGCATTAAGACCCCTAAAATATTACTGTACTTCTGAGAATTAAATATCAGTATTTTTGAGATGTCTAAGGAAGTATTTTTCTTTTAGATTTTATTACCTGTCATTCTTTTAGGAAGAAACAGGCATCAGAACTGGATTGGCTTGGGAAGGGTTGGTTAAATTTCTTTAATATGTTAATGTATACATAGTTATGATTTCATTACATGGCCACATTAAAGTAATTTACAACTATCTTTTAGGTTTAAAACTCAGAGAAAATGCAAAGTTACCAACATTTCAGCTGAAATACTATTTTAAAAACTAAATAATTTAGATAAGCTTATAATAGTCTTATTTTCTACATATATAAATTGAAATAATTAAGTACATATTTTCTAAAGTAGTGTGAAGAACACTACTTTAGACACTAAACAGGAATTGCTTATTGTTCAAAGCAACTGTAACTGGTATTTTGCCAATAACAGGTGTTTCACACGAGGGTATTTTTCAGTGATTAAAGTTGATTCTCTTAATTCCCAGAATGTTCTTTCTCAGCCATTTTTATGGAAATATTTCTGAATTATATGTCACCCTTCCCTGACTGCTTAAAATTGGTTATGCAGCTGAATGAACCCAAAGGCATAAGAAGCCACTGCTATCAATGTGACATACTTCTTAAGGCTTACATTTTGCTACAAGATATAAGGGGAGGGTTGCACGAAGAGAGGGGCATCATAAATTTAAATTAAAATCACATATATATTTGGTTCCGAATGCAAAATTCATATAAATGTTTAAAGTTAAAATATATAACTTCAAAGAAATTTCAGGGTTATAGAGGCTGGTCACAGGCTAGGAGATTATGTCCTTCTTATGAAAAGTACTTCAAGGAGAAGAAGTATAGCTCCATGTAGTTAATAATGTTTAACATTTTAATGGAGAGGGCCCTTGGGGTTATTCCGATTGTGAGGCTGTTTGCACTTCTTTAACGTAGCCCCTATTGGTAGTTTTATTGACTCTCTCAGTGTCAAATCCCAGAGAGGTCTGCTCTTACTCCAGTCAATATTTCTCCATGTATTAACTTTCTAACCATTTTCCTTCTCTTTGTTGCTTCTAATTTGTAGTATCTAAAAGGCTACAGAAGTTATTAGTGGAATGTAAACAATAATAATAATTTAAAATAGTGAACCTGAGTGTACACACAAATTTAATATCCATATTCTCAGTAAGCTAGCAGTGTGCTCATTCCTTATCCCTATTCCTGGAGGGAGAAATAGAGTAGAACTTTTCCATTGAGATGACTTTTCTTTTTTTTTTTTTGGTTGGTTGTTTTTTAAGACTTTTAGCACAGTTTTAGATTCATGGAAAATTTGAGAATGTGTAGAGATTTCTCACATACCCCCTGCCTCTACGCATGTGTAGCCTCCCCCATTAACATCCCCAGACAATATATTTGTCATAACGATGAACTTATATTGACACATTATGATTATTTAAAGTCTGTAGTTTATAGTAGGGTTCACTTTTGGTGTAGTAAATTCTGTGGGTTTGTACAAATGTATAGTGACATGTAAAGAACCATGCAGAGTGTTCTAACTGCCCTAAACATCCTTTGTGGTCTGCTTATTCATCCCTCCACAAAAACCCCCAGCAACCATCAATCTTCCTACTATCTCCAAAGTTTTCCCTTTTCCAGAATGTCATGTAGTTGGGATCATACGTATGTAGCCTTCTTAGGTTGGCTCCTTTTACTCAGTCATATGCTTTCGATTTCCTCCAGGTTTTTTCATGGTTCCACATGGCTCATTTCTTTTCAGCACTGAATAATATTCCATTGCCTGGATATACCACAGTTTATTTATTATCCATTAACCTTCTGAAGGACATATTGGTTGCTTCCAGATTGTGGCAGTTATAAATAAAGCAGTTATAAGCATCTGTGTACAGGATTTTGTGTAAACATAAGTTTTCAGCTCCACTGGGTAAATACCAAGGAGTGTGATTGCTGTATTGTATGTTAAGAATATGTTTACTTTTGTAAACCACTAAAGTGTTTTAAGAAACCACTAAACTGTCTGCTAAAGTGGCTGTAACATTTTGCATTCTCGCCAACAGTTAAGAGTTCCTCTTGTTCCACATCCTCGTCAACATTTGGTGTTGTCAGTGCCCTAGATTTTGGCCATTCAAAAAGTGTGTGGTGGTATCTCATTCTTTTTTTTAATTCACATTTCCCTGATAACATATGATGTGCAGCATCTTTTCATATACTGCTTTGCCATCTGCCTGTCTTTGGTGAGGTATCTGTTAAGGGTTTTTGCTCATTTAAAAAATCTGATTGTTTTCCTGTTGGTGAGTTTTAAGAGTTCTTTATGTATTTTAGATGTTCATCCTAAATAATAAAGTCCTTTATCAGATATTTATTTTTCAAAGACTTATTCTCTTGATAGTTTCTTTCATGGGACAGAAATTTTTAATCTTAATGACTTGCAGCTTATCTCTATTATTTCTTTCATGGCTGGCACCTTTGGTGCGGTACTTAAAAAGTGACCACCAAATCCAACGTCATCTAGATTTCTCCTTTGTTATTTTCTAGGAGTTTTGTAATGCATTTTGTGTTTAGGTTTGTGGTCCATTTTGAGTTAATTTTGTGAAGGGTACATGGTCTAGGCCTAGATTTTTTTTTTTTTTTTTTTTTTGGCATGTGGATATCTAATTGTTCAGCACCATTTGTTGAGAAAACTACCTTTGGTCCTTTTCAGATATCAGTTGACTATATTGGGGGGATCTAGTTCTGTTCCACTGATGTATTTGTCCGTTCTTCTGCCAATACCACACAGTCTTGATTAGTGTAGCTTTATAGTAGATCATGAAGTCAAGTAGAGTCAATCTTCTGACTTTGTTCTTCTCGGTAACGATCATGGTGGCTATTCTGGGTCTTTTGTCTCCATCTAAACTTTAGAATCAGTTTGACTATGTCTAAAAAATAAATTGCTGGGATTTTGATTGGGATTGTATTCAATCTGTAGATCAAATTGAGAGAACTTTTCTTTTTTCACTCTGAGTTTCTCCCTAAATTCCTACAGATTGAGATTTCTTGAAGTGTGACTGTGGATAAGCCCAAAATGATTGTATGGCTTTTGTACCACATTCCTCATATGTTTTTGTTTATTATCTAAAGGGGAACAATGGCACAGTACTCCAAAATAGACAACATAAGTCATCTGTACTTACATTATAAATTACAAATGGATATATGGGTGTGTAAATGTAATGGATACCTTCTGAATACTATTCTGTATAGACTATTTTAAAATCTTTTTTTATATGTTAACACATTAATATGAGAAAAGAACTAAGAAAATAGTAGTAAGGAAAATATTAGAATATTTCATTTTTATTCTATTTTATTAGAATATTTTACTTTGAATATTGTATTTTATGTGATAAAAGTTTTATCAGTGTCCTTCATTAACTTTCATGCATTTAGAGAAAAATGTTGTCCTTTTCTTCATCCTTATGGTACATGTATCTGCCTTGTTCAGATATGAAAATTCATTAAGTAAAAATCTTAGAAATATTATAAAATTGACTTTGATTATCTCTGGGATTGTCAGAACTCTCATCTTACTAGTAATTGGAGAGGTTTTCTCCTGTCCTGTTTTTAATAATAGCCTGGCAGGGTTTGAGGTTTCTTAACCAAATGTTTTTCCATTTCCATAATAATGGATCTTACTAAGGCTTTTATAAAAATCACTCTTTAAAAGGTGTGAATAAATGAAGAGTGACTAAAATAGAATGAGTCCTCCATTATTATTGGTAATTGCTGAGCATACTGAGATGGGGTTTTGACTACTTTACTTCTTGGGCCTTTTCACTCAGGATTTTCTGTTAAAATTGCAAATTCAGATTTCTCTATTCCTTATGGTAGTCATTAGCATCCTATTCAAAGTGCTAAAGAATTCTGTAAATTTTGTCGGAAAAATAAAGAATAGCATTTATTCATTTCACAAAGCAAAAGTTTGGTGAAATTGGAGAGTACATAGACATAAAAGAATCAAACGTGGTCTTTAAACTTTTAGAGGACCAGGATTCCAATTTGTTAAAAACATCCTCATCAACTATCAGTATTAAAGAACTTAAGAGAAATTGTTAGTAAGACATATATGCCAATGTGATGATAATACAGGCAGGAATCAAGGTGCCCAGCTTTTGTATTTTGAAAGGAGCTGAAACGTAAAAAGATAATTTATTCTGAAGTTCTGAAAGCAAGTATAATACCAGAAAAAAGCAAGAATGTCTTAAAATCAAGATAAAGGAATGCAGTTATTCAAATCAGCTATCCTAATACTTGAAAATATGATTCTATTTTTCCAGGTTCTTGCAGTTGGGTCTATATAAATTATTTTCTTTCTATTGCACAATAAATTCTGTAAAGTTAACTCTGTCCACATCCTTCTTTCTACTCTTTACTAGTAATTTTTTCTTAGCTTTCCATTTCCTTGTTCTAACCTAATAGAGTGGACAGATGGAGATAAAGGAATGACAATAAAATGGTTTCATTTATGTTAATGGCAAAGAGTTGATCCTTTTAAGAATTCCTTGATTAATATGCCTTTTATTATGCTAATTAGATTTATTCATTAGATGATTAAAATAAGAGCAGTGGTAAAGTCACTAAGCCAAAAAGTTGGAAAATAAACTGGGAAAAATTATTTACCATAATTTAAATGGATAGAGATTCACTATCCTAATATATAAAGAGTTCTTTCAGATCAATGAGGGTCAGTCAATAAAAGAATATGATGAATAATGGGACAAAGAACATAACATGAGCAAGCATGTTAAGCAGTGTGTAGACTTCTTTTCTGCTTAGACTTTCAGATAGGAAGGAAAGAAAAATATAATTGGTAAACTGCCCCAGTTAATTAGAGACCTTTAATGTGACCATCCACTAAAAATATTTACAAATGCTCACAGTTTACCAACAGTGAAAGTTAATGCAGGCCGGCAGCTACATCTCCCATTTGACCCCTAGCCTGGGAACCTCCATATGCTGTGGGTGTAGCCCTAAAAAGAAAAAAAAAAGGTTAATGCAAAGTTTCAATACTCTAGTAGTAGAACTGTAGCAGAAAAGCTTCCGCAAAAAAAAATGTGTTATTATCTAAAGGGCATTGTTAAATTAGCTACTCTTGAGAGTTCCTCTTGTGGCACAGCAGTAACAAATCCGACTAGCATCCATGAGGATGCAGGTTCGATCCCTGGCCTTGCTCAGTGGGTTAAAGGATCTGACGTTGCTGTTGCCATGAGCTCTGGCGTAGGTCACAGATGCAGTACAGATCAATCATTGCTGTGGCTGTGGTGTAGGCTGGCAGTCACAGCTCCAATTCAACCCCTAGCCTGTAAACTTCATATGCCATGGGTATGGTCCATGGGAATTTTATTCTAATTTAGGAGAACTCTGGAAAATGAATAAGTTATGGTGAATTTAGTCCATATATTCAATAAAGATAAAGCATTTTTTTGTTTGTGTACTTAATATATTCTCTATAAAATCCTTCTGACTAGGCCATCTTACAGATGCTCTAATGCTTCACAATGAATTAGTCTTTCAAGAGGACAGTATAAAATCACCTTGAGCATAATACAGTATGAATTGTTGTAAGCTAGGTCTGCTTCAGATTACATTCACAAAGCTGTGGAGAGTGTGCTTGTCTGGAGGTATCTAGAAATTCAGAGTTACTGTTGCACCAGACATAGCAGTTTGGCTTTCTATGCAGAGAATTTTCAATATATCCTTTCAATATCTTAACAACTCACCCATTTCAAATTAAGTCCATTTCATTATTTAAACATACTGCTTAAATATTAGTAATTAAAGCAGAAGTAAAGTTCTAATGGTGATGGTGAGCTGTTGGCTCTGTCAGAATTCTCCTTCCTGTTCCAAGTAATTAGGGAAGCAGAAAGATAGTTGTGGAAGAAAAGTACTTGGAGGAACATAAATTTTGTTCAGCAGCCTTTGCAGTGAATGCACCTAGCACTGAAAATTTCTCTGCAAGTAGCTAAAAGAAGTGCTGTGTATTCACTGTATCTGTATGTAAAAATTATTTAGGGTAGGAACTGTGTGGATAGCTTTGCTTCTTGAGTCTTGTTTTACAAATGATAATAACCAGATCAACAAAGCATTTTTACCAGGTTAACAGCTTTGCTAGTTCTCAGAGAATGTAATTTATCCTTATGGTAACTGTGGAGAATTAGCTATCTTGTCTCCTGATCTGAATTGCTATAATACTGTGATTGATTGACATCAGGACTTTTTTTCTGTTATGTTTGTGATCGTTTTGGATTGGTTTTATTCTATAAGGTTCAAATTCATGTGATGCACCATAACTTCTGGAATAAAACTGTGATTTTATTAAGAATAACAGGGTAAGCAATGAGAGTCTGCTGTATAACACAAGGAACTATATCTGATCACTGTGATGCAACATGATGGAGGACAATGTGGGTCAAGTGTTAACTTCACCAACATGGCCTTCCTTTCAAAAACCCATAATGCTAGTCTAATCATGAGAAAAATACCAAACGCCAATTTTATTAGTAAGCTAGGGAAAAAAATTAAAACCTTACCTATTGTAACTAAGTGTGGATATGAACACAAATTTATTATCACATCTCAATTACGAACAGTGTGGCTAAAAGTTTCTCACTATTGCCTGAGTTGAAATCAAATTGTCAGTTAACATTGACTACTCTTGTCAAGGTGAATAATTTTAGGGAGAAAATGGCTTAAAAATAAGCTCAAAATTCTTTATAAATACCAGCATTAGGAAACAGATGACTATCAAAGCATGCTAGATTAATATAGTAGGAATAAAAGTTAAGCCCAGATCTCCAAAGAGCTAGTAACTTAGCCTTGAAAGGGAAAGTACTTGATATTTCAGAATAGAATATTGTTTATCCTAGTGAGGCTAATCTGGTTCATTGGGATGGCTTTTATATCAAATAAGAATCAGGTTATGTCAAACACATACACACACAAATTTTTTAAATAGGGTTACATGCATATGTACAAATCAAAGTACTCGTTAATGGCTTTTTGGTGCTATTTTATCTACTAGACAATATAGAAACCTCATAGTAGCATAGAAATATATCAGTTTTTTTAGAAGTACAGATTTTCCTAGATATAACTGCTTTTAGATAATAACGATTAACCAGAAGATTTATTTTTATTTTTATTTTTTTGTCTTTTTAGAGCCAAACCCGTGGCATATGGAGGTTCCCAGCCTAGGGCTCAGATCAGAGCTGTAGCTGCCAGCCTATGCCAGAGCAATGCAGGATCCAAGCTGCGTCTGCCACCTACAACACAGCTCATGGCAACGCCGGATCCTTAACCGACTAAGTGAGGCCAGGAATCGAACCTGCATCCTCTTGGACACTAGTCAGATCCATTTCCGCTGAGCCACAACAGAAACTCTGAAGATTTATTTTCCATATGAAGGCTTAATGGAGAATATTTGGGCTTAAACCTGTTTATTTTAAATACACAATTTTTAAAAAACTCTGATTTAACCAGTTCATAGGAAAGAAGATTATGTACTGGAGGCACAATTTTATGTTGAACAAAATGATTTTTAGGTTTGAATGTACTATACACCAAAGACCTAAAAAAATTCTCTAGTATATAACAAAGAGCAATGTGCATTACTGTATTGGGTGTTTCTTGTTTCTTCATAAAATGTAGGCAGATTTCTAGAAGAATTGCCTGCATCTGATGTTTTTAAACTACACTGTTACTGCTCCGTTTTCCCAGGCCCTTTCTGCAATACGCAGCAGAAACTAATCCATTTATTCTTTACATAATATTGCCCTTGAGGGACCATATGAGCTCTTTAGATCTATTAATCAGAACAAACTGAGTTTATTGTAACAGATGGTCAATGGCAGATACATTCTCAAAACCAAATGTCTGAAGAACTGAAAGGTATATACTCTACACATCAAATAAACAGCATCATTCTCTTTCTCTCTCCTAGTGCACTGACAGGCAGAATTCCCCAGTCACATCCCCAGGATCCTCTCCCCTTGCACAGAGAAGAAAGCCACATCCAGACCCCCTCCAGATCCCACATCTAAGCCTGCCACCAGTACCTCCTCGCCTGGATCTGATTCAGAAAGGAATAGTTCGGTCTCCCTGTGGCAGCCCAACTGGTTCACCAAAGGTAAATCGATTTTATTGGAAACATGGATAACAGTGATGACGATAGGTTGCTCAGGTTTTTAAAATCCCATTACATTTCTCATGCACTTGCTTCTGAACCACTTTGATGGGTCTCTCATTTTGTTTATCATGAGTTTGCTATCCTCTTCATTGCTTTATTACTGTAAAAGTTACATAATTATTCAGAGGGAGCACATGTCTGCAACAGCCCCCTGATTTTGCTAAAATAAACAGCATAGTAAGTATAGTTATTCTGTAAGATGGATTTAAAAGGTCATTATATGTATTAAAATAAATTGCATGCTCTTATTAAATGATATTTTATACTTATTTTCATAGCGTCTTGACAAGAAAAATGTTATGGGAGTATATTTGCATAAGGGCTTAAGATGTGATAAATTATCACCATGTTTCAAGGTGACTCCGAAGAGGGAATTATATGTACATTTATACCTGAAGGAATTAATTACAAAGAATTACAGTATTTGCAAAGTAATTACATTTCAGTTTAATATTAAAGACATAATTCTGTCTGTAAATCTAAGCCTACAGTTTATTTTACTTCTGTGCAGGTTTTTTTTCAAATCTGATAAGGGAATATTTTGCTTTATTAACTGTAATTTTTAAACATTAATCCCACTTGATAATATGCTTTATAGTCTAAAACTAGTTGGAAGCACAGAATTTTAGTAGTATTGGACTTTTCTACATTACAGTTAACTTGGTTTTAAGGTCATGTTAAAACAATTAAGGATGTTACAGAGATTATATAAACACCAACACATTCCTTTTTTCTCTAATATTTTCTAGCAACAAAAGCACAAACATTCATCAGATAAACTATGTAAATGAAAATAAGACCTTTCAGAGTAACATAGTTTCAATTTAGGAGTATAACCTTCATATTTCCACATAAAGATCAGACTGATTTTTTTTTTTTTTAAGGATCTGTAAAAACTCAAGTGAGGTCTCTTAATAATGCTGCTCTATTATTTGTGATTTTTCACTCTTCAGGTAATAACTGATAAAGAACCAGAGCACATTTGCCCCTTAGCAGTTGTCTTCCATTGCAGTGGTGAACACAAAAATAACAAAACCAACACTTTAAGTCCTCCCAAGATATTACAAAACAAATTGCTCTTTGCTAAAGTAAAAACAACTCTGACAATTTCTGCTCTCCTAAATCATAGAACATGTAAATAATAACTCATTATTATTTTAATGTCAGCCAGTACGAATCACCATCTAAATGTGATATTCTGCTACTCTTTCCTATAGTCTTTATCATCCTAACATTTGAGTTTATGCATTCATTTTCTACAAAGAAATCCTAATGAGATATACTTGAGGGTTTTTTTTAATTAATTTTTTGAAACTTTCATTAATTGGCAAAAAGAAACTCATGACAATTTGGCATGGGAGTGTAATAAAACTATCATGGCTTGGAAATCAAAAGTAATACTATACTAGTCCGGAAGTCATTTCAGCACATGTAACGTCTCAATTTTTTTTTTCCTCTTGTGTCTCTTTAGTCTTCTCCTTGCATGGTGAGAAAACAAGATAAACCACTCCCGGCACCACCACCTCCCTTAAGAGACCCTCCTCCCCCACCCCCGGAGAGACCTCCCCCAATCCCACCTGACAACAGACTGAGTCGTCACTTCCATCCAGTGGAAAGCGTGCCTTCCAGAGACCAGCCCATGCCTCTTGAAGCCTGGTGCCCTAGGGATGTGTTTGGGACTAATCAGTCAGTGAGCTGTCGCCTCCTAGGGGATGGCTCTCCAAAGCCTGGAATCACAGCGAGTTCCAGTGTCAATGGAAGGCACAGTAGGATGGGCTCTGACCCAGTGCTCACGCGGAAGCACAGACGCCACGATTTGCCTTTAGAAGGAGCCAAGGTAAGAAGCATACAAAGCAGAAGCTAAACAGTCTGCCTATACCACGGTCAGAGCAACACCAGATCCCTAACCCACTGAGCGAGGCTAGGGATCAAACCCCCATCCTCATGGATACTGGTTGGTTTTGTTACTGCTGAGCCACAACAGGAACTGCTCTTCTCATAGTCTTCTGATAGGAGGTCATATAAAATTTTGAGCAGTGTTTTTTTACCTAGTGTGGCACTTCTCTGCAAGTCTTTAATTATCTGCAAGTTTTAATCAGAAACTCATTAAAACTTCAACTTAAAAGAAGTCAGGAAGAAGGTTCTAAGTGATGATTTAATTTTAATAAGACACTAGGCAATTTGCCAGAAATTTAGTTCCCCTAACTTTATTTCATCTGCCAAAATTTTTCATATAATAAGTTGTCGGCGGGAGAATCAGCACTGCTTTTTTTTTTGTAAACTTCTATAGTTGTATCTAATTTGAAAAGAAGTTGTATAGCTGTATAATTAGAGCATACTATCTAGCAGTCATTGGAATCATTGGTGCCTGGGACAAGACATCCTAGGCAGCAAGGTAAAATGAACTTCTCACATAAAAACACCGAGTCCAGTTCATTATTAAAGCAAGCTCTTTTTTCCATAAATCTGAAAGAGACTCTCACACATGTTGAGTTCTAACCTAAGGGATACCACCATAGCCATTTACATGTACAGGAAAGAATTTAAGCATACAGGGAGCCAGAGGGGCAGCAGCAGAAACCACTGAGTTTAGAGCCCTAGGTGGGCCCTTGGCAGAGCTGTCCTCTGATGTTTTCTGGTATTTGCATCCATGATATTTTGACTCCGATCAGATCGTCACCATCTTCCCTCAGGTGAGGGAATCTTTGCCTCTTTTGAAGACTAATATTAAAGCGTTCCCATCTGTTTTGATCTTTAGTTGTTATTTTAGGGGAGTAGTCTGTTCTTTCAAAATAATGGTTTGCAATTGGTGAGTTAATCAAGAAACAAGCATAAAGTATGACATGTACTAAATTCCTGTGTGTTCATGCACAAGTGTGAGGGAAAACTCTGTGTAATATTTAATTATTAGGGCTATTCTAGGGCAGCAAGGAGAGCAAGAGCTAAAACTGTCTACTCTGGCATTGAAAACAGAAGGAAAGAGTAGCAGTGGTTTGCCATAACTCTGTTAGTGACTCATGTTGGTACTTTCAGCCTCTTGTCTGTTATAAATGTAAAGATCTTAAAGGTTTTCTCCAAGGTCATCTAAATGTGATGTAGTTGGAAGAGAAAGCACTTATAAAAGCATTTTTATAATGTTCTCTGAAAATGGAGAGCTTTTCATCCTCAAAAGTATGTCTCTATAACCTAGAATCTGGATTGGAAGGACCTGCCTTTTTTTTTTTAAGTGATTTATTTTTCTCTTTAAACCTCTATTTTCATTCATATGTGATCACACTTATCTTGAGAGGAGTGTTGGAATGAGCTCTGACATGAAAGATTATATCTTAGCAACATATTGCAATTTATTTACTGAATGGACTTCAGAAATACTTAAAATAATTACCATGGCCAATTCATCGAAGACTTCTTGTTTTAGCTTCTTTTAGATAATGTTAATGCAGTCTTAACACTGATAGAAACCTGCCATTCTAAGCCCTGGAACACAGGCTATTAATTTTTATATGGATGGTTACTATTTTTTAAATTGGGGTTATAATTTCTTAGGTTATAGATAAGAAATATTAGTAGTGACTTCAGTTATGAAGATTCTTATAAGTGTTTTCTGTGTGAACTTTCATGTCCTGATAATTGATACATATTAATATACCAGAGACCATTGAATAAAGTGTAAAATTTACCTCTTATTGAAAGCTGAATTTTAATCTGATTTAGTTCCAGCTGAATAATCCTCATTAAAATTATTTAAGGTTTAATCTCACATGTTGTGTGTATTAACATTACAGTGCTTGCATTCCCAAACACAATTTCATGTTACAACTAGACAATGTTTTAACCAAAATTAGACTTCTAAGATTTCTCATTTCAGTCTAGTTGTTTGACTTCTAAGCAGTATTATAAAGAAGGACTTATATGTGATTAATGAATTAAGTACTAAAAAACACCCTGTCTTCCTCTTTTCTCCTCTTTTATTATCTTCATGAAGGAAAAATGGTCCCACTTCAGTAGGGCATAGGGTATATCACAACTTACATAAAGTAGAAAAAGCCTGAATCCTCTTCTCATTTCACTGTTGGGAGACTTAGGCTTCAACTGATGGACTGAGTCCATCGAGGATCCTGTAGTTCTCAGCTTCTGTGTGATCCAGAGTTGGAGTTTGTTTTTCACCCTATGTCTTCGTAGTTCCTCAGTCCAGACTGATTTAATTACATACTACGTGCAAGAATCTCCTGATGTCTAGGGTAACCAGAATCCCAGTGTTTTCTCTCCTGTCATATTTAACAAAATGTTTTTGTAGAAAAAGAATTGTTCAGTTCCTTTAGGCAGGAGTGAAAATGATGAGGCAAACCTGCCAGCTGTATTTTAACACAACCTGAAAATCCAGGCTCTGGAATCAGACCTGAATTTTTCTTCCTGCTCTAGAATTTACTGGCTTTGTGGGTGCAAGCAGCTTATGACATCTTTGCCTCCAGCGGCACTTATTTCTTTTACCTTTTGAAATGAAATAACAATAGTACCCGGTTTCTAAGAATAGTTACCCTCCAAATATCTAAATCCCCATATCCCTGGGTTCTGGAATAAAATCAGACTAGATATGGAGTCTCAGTATAAGTTGTAGCAGTTGACATTTGCATTCAGAATAGTTGTCCTTTTTAAAAAAACTTAAAACCAAAATCATCTCTCTCTCCCCCACCTCCTTTAATTTAGCATAAGTCCTAACAAATACTTAGCAAGAACTCAGTAGCTGGGTTGCTGAGTTATTATAGTACTTAAGCTGATGACAGAGGCAAAAGAGTATATGCATGCTGGGGGTGGAGGTGGACAGGGGTAGGGCTGGAAAGGACCTGAAGGGACGTCCATGATTCACAAGGAGTAGTGTCAATGTTTGCATGTAGTTTTCCAGCACTCGTCTTCAGTCAAAGGTGGAATGTAATTTTCTTGTTTAAAATACGTTTTTTTACTATTTTCAGTGAGGTAGTTATTTCCTAAAGGTAGATCATATATTCACAATAAGAGGGTATGACAACAGAGAGGGGATGAGAGGAAAGAGAAATGATTTTGACTATAAAAAGACTCATATATTGAAATGAAAATGGTAAATGTTACAATGTATTCTCACCCTCCACTCCTAGTGTGCAGCTTTAAAAAATTCATAGGGATTTGGGAGTTCCCATCGTGGGTCAGCAGAAAAGAATCTGACTAGTATCCATGAGGACGCAGATTCCATCCTTGGCCTCGCTCAGTGGCTAAGGATCTGGCGTTGCTGTGAGCTGTGGTGCAGGTCGCAGACACAACTCGGGTCCCCACGTTGCTGTGGCTGTGGTGTAGGCCTGTGACTACAGCTCCCGTTCGACCCCTATCCTGGAATTTCCATATGCCATGGGTGCGGCCCTTAAAAAAAAAAAATTGTTGAGATTCAATATTTGAAGGCTTCACATAACCCATCAGTCTCTCCAAATGTAAGCAAATAATTTTGTCAAATAGTAACAACTATGACTTAGACTTGTTTTCATTAAGGAAATGTTTCACATTAAATATCATCTTCCCATTTTAAAGATGAGAAAACTCAGCTGAGTATTCGAAGTTTAAAATAAAATTAAGTGTTCATATGGAAGTCCTAAAACTAAACACCCTGTGCATGGAGTGAGGGTGTCCCCTCCCCCATCAAGTGTCCTCTGTTAGTGTGCCAGTTCCCGGCATCCATTAGAACCGTTGGCCCTTCCTGTTTGCATCGTCGCTAAGTAAATGATAAGCGAGGCAAGAATAAATTAAATTCTAATTATTCTATTTGCTAATTGTAGAGAGCTCTTAGGAGAAAGGCCCTCTGATTCATAGTTAAAATAAAGTGTAAGAATTTTCTGTGTCTTTTGTTTATTCCCTTTTCTTTTCTTCCTCCCTCCTGGTGTAATCAGATTAGCTAAGATACTACTTTTCTTTAAATATGAACCTGCAAGCTAAGACCTATTGGGTTTATTTATCTTGTTTCATTTTAGTGGTAAGCGATTTCTTTCCTACAGGACTATTTTTATTCTCTGAAATCCCAGCCACATTATAAACCTGTTGCTTAAAAATTTTGTTGGCTATATATTTATTGTTGATTGGTTTTAATTATCTGAGATGAAAATATTTGAGCTAAAATATTTTAAAATAGCATTGGAAACGAGGTATATCGCTTTATATCTAGATACTAACACTGTTAGTATTTGTTCTTCTTGAAAGATTAAGAATGTTGCTGTTTCTTAGATGATAAAAATATCTTTGACTTAACATGCTGCTTCAAGTGACATTATTATAAAATGACCCTGTGTACAATAATCTGTTGAAGATGTTTCTAGATAAATATATGGAATGAGTCCTCTTTTTGAGATTGTGGCTTTTGCTATTTTGGTGGAGAGGCACGTGTTTATGTGAATGACCTTAAACTTATCTGTGAACCTTAAGGACCGTCTTTCAAAGAATAAGTCCTCTTTGTACACTCATTTCATTTCTAATCTGACGATGTTAAAGGATAAATTATAGAGATATTTCTAATATAGTATTTGTAGGGGTTTGCATGTGTGGGATAAGGAAAGGGGGTTGTATTTGGGGTTCTGTACATTGAAAAGGTTTTTCTTAATTGTGCTAAGATTATCCCCATAGTATTTGCTTTTCCTTTATCTCAAGGGTCCCTTAATCTTTAGACAATATCTGAATCATAAGAAAACATTCCAAACTTCAAAATTAAGATGGAATGCTGTCTTGAGACATGTAGAAAAATATTAATCCAGGACAACCTAGAGTTTATAAATTGTGTGATTATATTTCTCAGCAAGTCTCAATTCCCCTTCATGTATTCTTATGCCTTCAACGTCTTTCAGTTAAAGGAGGAGGATGTTCAAGACAGTGTGGTGAATACAAAATGAATCAAGCACAGTCTTCTCAGAAGGAGACATATACACAGTTAACCAAGGGGTGAGGCATAGAAGCATCTAAAAAATATAATGTGGGATCCCAAGGGGGGAAAAACATTCTAATCATGATGCAGGGTAACAGAAGAAGTACAGAAAGCTTCACACAGGAGGGTCACTGGCTCTAGACATGAAAAGATCAGTAGGTGGTGGTGTTGTAGACATGACAAGAAGGAGTAGCATGGAGGTGGAAAGGTAAGCACAGTGAAGGAAGTCAATTCTGGACAGACTAGGGCATATAGAGAGGGTAAGCACAGTAAGTGAAACTATGGCACTGTAAACCAAAAGCAATTGTGGCGTGTCTTATACTCTATACTATTGTGTTTAATTTGGTAAACAGAAAATGAACTTGTAAAACTTCTTTTGGCAGAGGAGTCATAGTATCAGAATATTTAAATTTGCAGCATTTCCAGTGGAATTGTGGTAAATTGGGACAAGTGAGCTAGTGAGGCAGAAGAAGAAGATGTTCCTTAGTTGAGAGTTAAAGGCTTGAATCAGTGAGATTTCAGTGTGAACTGCTTCAGTTGATATTGTCAACCTATACATTTGAGGAATTCTGTTTTATCCTCTTTGCAAGTAGTCTTTTCAGATTTGCAGAGAACATAAGCTATTTTTTGTTTTGTTTTGTTTGTCTATCTCTCTTTTTAAGCCCACATCCGTGGCATATGGAGGTTCCCAGACTAGGGGTTCGATCGGAGCTACAGCTGCCAACCTATACCACAATCACAGCCACACCAGATCTGAGCCTCTGAGCCGCATCTGCAACCTACACCACAGCTCAAGGCAACACCGGATCCTTAACCCACTGAGTGAGGCCAGGGATCGAACCTGCATCCTCATGAATGCCAGTCAAGTTCATTAACTGCTGAGCCGCAAAGGGAACTCTGTAAGCTGTTTATTTTTAGCTCAAAAAGTTGTTCTTACTGCACTCCCTCAGGTAGTGGCAGGTAAAACGATTTTAAGTCTAATGAAACTGCTGGTGAGAACATCAAGTTCAAAATGAAGTAATAAAATCTCATTATCCAGCCACTTTAGATGAACAGAAATATGAACGTCACTTTAGTACCTACATATTTAGGTCCTTTACTGTATACATGCAAACATGTATACAGTCTAAGCCAATCAGCAGTCAGTATCCCTTGGTGCCTACTGTGTGTTAAGCATTGAAGGAATGTCCTATAAAATGAGGAAATCAGAGTCTTTGTCCTAAAAGAGACTCATGTAGAACTGATACAACAGAAACTACCATTCCCATATCTCGCATTTATTTTATAATTGCTAAAATTTTACCAGGTATCAATAATATAATAGTTACTTGCCCCTAATAAAACAAATAATTGCATATAAACCCATCTTACGTTCTCCAGAATGAATTTTAAACGTATTTATCACTAACACATCAAAGAGATTTTGTTGTAGAAATCTTACATTGTTCCATTCTGACAATTAACTGCACAAGATTCCAATTAAGGATGACCTGATATGCCCATTATCACAATGAGCATTTGTGGTTTGATATATGTATTTTTTGGTTAAAAGGAATTTTTTGGTAAAGATTTTCACTGAACTTTACAATTATTAATATCTACTTAGAAATTTCTTCAGCAAAATTAAAAAAATCCGCCTTATTCTATTGCTTGTTCCATAGTCAGAAACCTGTGATAAAATTATAGATATATTTTTGTCATAGTGTATTTCTAGTGTTTGAACATAATGAGAATTCAAAACTATAGCACAGGACTTATTTTTAGAGTGAAACTTCAGTGCTGTAATATTTATATTGTGTAGCTTTGAATTGAAAACATTGATATATTTCCAATGGATTCTTTAAACATTCTTTTACTTCAGTTGATAGAGAAGGATATAGCCTTTTCACTTTTGTACTATAAAGCTTCCACACCATTTAAGAACAACGAGTGGGTGGGAGTGGGAGGGAGACAGAGTAGGTCTCTGACCACATTGGGTTATCTAGAAGTATTCAAGTTGCATCACATCGTTTTTACCCCAGATCAGCCCATATCTTAAAAGTATGAACTAATAAGAGTTTGGGAAGGAGCTTCATGATGAAACGCTAGTGATTCCTTAAAAGATCTTAAAATATGTTTAAATTTTTCTTGTGAATCTTTTCTTTGTGTCTTTGCAAAGTTATTTTTTTCTTTTAAGATGCTTTAATTTCACTTGTTGGATTAATAAAGAGCAGTTGTTCAGACAGCTCCTGTAATGAAACTGAGTAACCCAGATAGCAGAATTTCTGAATTCTAAGTAATTAAACGCTGCCTCTCTCTGGTACCTTATGAGCAAGGCAACAATTTTGGTTTGTGTTGTTCACACACTGAAAATTACTTTTGAAATTTCCTGCTCTTTGAAAGCCAGACCAGGTCTCGGTTTCTAGCAGTGCTGAAGCTTTGGCCTTGAAACAAAGGCATTTCTTGTACTCTTGTATCGAGAAGTTTATAAATGTTCTCTTAAATCCAGAGAGATATAATTTAGAAAACTTTTATTTGGGAGGAATTGAAAAGATTATTGTACCAGTGTTGCTTTTTTCTCTATTGAGTCCTTATAGAGAATGCTAACTTTTCCATAAAAACTGATCATGTTTGGGGACTTTTACTATTTATCTAGCGATCTCTATCTGATTTATATAAATTACACCGTTTCCTCCCAGTATGTTTAAGAATCGCATTGTATTTTATTTTTTCATATTAACTTGGTGCTGCTTTGGTGAATAATCACTGTGATGCCCCTGCTCCTAAGTTATATGATGTTTCACTTGTTCAGGTAAACTGAAATTTTGTATTCTTTGCAAAATTCCAGATTGCCTCAGAGCTGCTACTGTTTTAAGAGCCTCCAGAAGTTAAATTCTAAACTAACCCTTAGTTTGCCTTTCAGGTCTTTTCCAATGGTCACCTGGGAAGTGAAGAATATGACGTCCCTCCCAGGCTCTCTCCTCCCCCTCCAGCTGCCGCCCTTCTCCCCAGCATCAAGTGAGTTTCATTGAATTTGGAGATCATTTGCCCATGCATAAAGGTATCATAAATAGTCATTTGAGGTTCTCAGTGTAAAAAGGACAGGGTGAATAGAAATGTATCCATAAAAATGATCCCGCTGGATTTATAAACTAATGTACCAGAAATCAAGGTCCTTTCTGATTCTTCACTGATAACTATAGCATTTATGAGACTCACCTACACTCTGACATTACACATAAAGCAACAGAAAGGAAGCAAAGCCTTCCCTGTAGCCATGCAGAGGCTCGAGCAGCACAGTGAGCTCTCCCTCCCAATGTACCTCTCTTCCTCAGAGGTACCATGTTTATCCCACCTATCCACTTTGACATTATAAAATGATCTTTGGTTACTCCAGTTTTCTCATTTCTCAAATCCATTCAGCCACTGAGTCCTGTTGATTGTTCTTTTAAAGTTTTTTTTCATTTTCAACTAATCTTCCCCATTGCCCTGGTTTTGCCTCATACCCCGAGAACAGAAAGAGCCTTATACTTGATCATGTGATATGGACTAGTGAGTTTTAAAGCTAGAAAAATGAGTTAACCCAGGTGTCTCTTGATTCCTGTTTCTTTATATTAAATCAGGCTATTTGCTGTTCCTCCAGTATATTTTGTTCAGGTAGCTGATTTAATTTAAATTCTGCTTTCCCCAGATCACTTTCCTACTCAAAACCCAGCATTGTTCTTTCTTTTCTTCTAAATTAATTGTGTACTTTTCAGCAATTAGTGAGATCCACAGAATTTTACCCAGCTAAAATGCTGTTCAGTAATTCCTAATGCTTGTCCTTTAATCTTGATTTTTCCCCCTGGATTTGTGAGTCTTTCCATGTTGTTCTCTCCTATCCACCAGCTTTTCATAATCTTTATTCTAAAGATCTGTGTCTCAGGCTCTGTTTTTGAAATCTTCTGTGACTTCAGTCATAATGATGGTATTACGACTGATTCTTATTCTTCCTCCTAGAGTCTATTTTTGACACATTTAATTGTGTACTTTCCTCTGCTGTTTGCTAGGATTAAAGTGTCTCTACATTAAAAAGATTTTAAAGTTTTGAGGACTGCAACATTTGCTCATAACTTCTGATTCTCCTTTAACACGTTACTATGTTTGCTGTTTAGTGATTATACTGAGAATACCTGGTGGGCTTGGTAGATTTTATTATCTGCTAAGATCCTCACCTCTAACTAAAGATCTTAGAGCATCTTCATTCCTTCCTATGCTGGTCACTGATCACAAAAGAACAACAAGCTAGATACCAGCTCTCAAGAAATTTATAATCTAGTTTAAAATAAAGTTAATATTCATGAAGTTATAAGAGAATGTTATGCACTAAATTGTATAAATGTAACTTAAGGTTTTTTTTTTCTTTTTTCTTTTTGCCTTCTTAGGGTTGCACCTGTGGCATATGGAACTTCCCAGGCTAGGGGTCCAATGGGACCTGCAGCTGCAGGCCTACCCCACAGCCACAGCAACCCAGGATCTGAGCTGCCTCTGCGACCTACACCACAGCTCACAGCAATGCAGGATCCTTAACCCTCTAAGCAGGGCCAGGGATTGAACCTCCGTTCTCATGGATATTAGTTGGGTTCATTACCACTGAGCCACAACGGGAACTTTAACTTGTGAGTTTTTATATAAGCTTGGAGGAGAGGCTATTATAGACTTTGTAAGTTGAGGATGTTTTATAGAGAGCATGGGAGTTGCCTGAGAAATGGAGGATGGGCACGATTGGGAAAAGGTATGCATGAGAAAAACCAAAAATGTGAAATTTGACATAACTTACAGGACAGTGGGAAACTGAGCTAAATGGATAATTCTCCAGTGGTCACTTTTCTTGGAGCTGCCAGATTTGTAGCGGACATTGAAGTTAGAAGCATATGCACATATTTGTGTAACAGGCTCAACCTCAGTAATAACGTGTGATATTGTAGCCCCAGATGAACTCTGGATGTACGTATATGTAATTAAAACATCTAAGCTTAATTACCTCTAATTCAGAGAACATCAGAAAATGAAGTAAATCTTGATAATTAGAGATTAAAATTTTTACATTCTGTTTAATAAGTCCATATTGGCTAATGGAATAAGAGGCAGAGGTTACAGTTTGCTTCTTTTATATTTGATATTAAATGCCTGTTTTTCCTATAAGGAATAAGAAATTTACAGTAAAATGCATATTTTCTAACTGCAGTTTGTATGTGCACATGGATACACTTTCTCACCATTTACTCTTGATTTTTTCCCTCAGAAACAATGCAGTTGCTTTACTTAACCAGAGAAATATTTTAACAATGCCTCCTTAACAGAAAATTAGCTTTCTATTTTGCATGCTGCAAATTAACCATAGTTAACAATACAAGTGTTGGCTTTTAATGGCATGTTTATCTCTCCATTTTATTTTTTTATTCTGACATGTAGCTAGCAGTTGTTCACTGAAGAAAACATAAAAAAATGTCTAAAAGAAAGAAAAAAAATAAACAAATAAATGTGAGCAAATACATACCCCAAATATCATTGCCCAGAGTTTTAACATTTTGACATTTTCTTTTTAGACATTTTTTTACTGTGATTTAGATTATATTGTAGAGATAATTTCATGCCCTCCTTTGTCACTTAATGTTTAAGTATTTTTCTTAATAATTTATGCTAAATTGTATTTATTATAAAACCAGCATGGAATTATGAAGTGAACATTAAAATAAATTGAGACTTGGTTCCAGATGTGACTCCAGTAATAACTATTCAAAGAGAGGACAAGGTAACTTCTCTGGACCTCACCTCATCCATCTGATAATTGAAAGGATCTTTTATCTTAAATCCTTTTGAGCTTCAGTTTTTTAGTTTCTATGCAGTGTGTTATTTCAGGGGGTACTCATCTATGGTGTTAATTACACAGGAAATACTTGGCAGCTTGAATGTTCATTCATAGTTGGTTGCATGCCATTTCTGAAGCCTGTGTAAGTGGGATTACTGCTCTGGGTTTTTTGCTTGCTTTGTTTTTTGTTTTGTCTACTTTAGCTTCATTAGAGTGTGTAAGCAGAGTACATAAAGAATGTAGATCCTCAGCTCTGGAGAGGCACGGAAGAGAGTTCTTAGCCAAATGCCACTTAGTGAAATAGGCAAGTTGGATGTTGCAGTACATGTTTCCATGTTAGAGTATTTGTGCATGTTTCAGATCTAGGCCAAACCCAAATAACAAATTGCTACCCAACATAAACATTGACAGTTCTCACAAATGTTGAAAGCCCCAGTGTTGAATTCACTAATGTCAAGCTAACATTTACCTTGAAATCTGCACAATGTTACTATAAATATTTACTGAAGCATAATTGTTAAATTATTTGGTGTTACTCTGCTTCCCATTAAATTGATGGAAGAGGCTACTCTGATCTTTGATAACATTTATTTTCCTATAAAACAGTGTTTGCAATTATGTTTATTTTTTTTATTTTCTTTGCATTTCAGTGCCACACTTGTGGCATATGGGAGTTCCCAGGCTAGAGGTCAAATCAGAGCTACAGCTGCCAGCCTATGCCACAGCAATACCAGATCCGAGCCACATCTGCAGCCTACACCATAGCTCGCAACAACACCGGATCCTTAACGTACTGAGCAGGGCCAGAGATCAAACCCATATCCTCACAGACACTAGTCAGGTTCTTTTCCACTGAGCCACAATGGGAACTCCAGCAATTATCTGACTTTTATTGTACAACTAACCTGGAGACCTAGGAGAATACAGAATTTACTTATTTATTTTTGGCCATGCCCACAGTATGCGGAAGTTCCCAGCAACCAGGGATCGAACCTGAGTCACAACAGTGACAATGATGAATCCTTAACCTCTAGGTCACCAGAGAACTCCTAGAATTTATTTTTAAAAAGTAGTCTGTCATAAAAGTAAGCTGAAACTGTACTAGTGTGTATAGATTTACTTATTTTTTCTTAAATAGCTTCTGTTTGTGATGATTGACACTCAGCTATAAATATAAGTTCTTAAAAGCTTGAAACATGCTTTCAATTTTAGGGGAATAATGGAATAAATCTATTGATGATTTTCACATTGTAGTGTCAGTATTTACTAAATTATATTTATCTTGGAATAATTTGATTTCTCAAAATCAAACTAAATGAAACCTGACTGTTACAAATAGTTATTTTATTTAACACAAGATGTTGGCAAATAATCAAAGGAATTATTGTGAGTAATAATGGAATAATTACTTCCAGGTAAGATGATGTTCTAGAATGCTGAGGACTCATCATTTTTTAGAAGAATATTTTTCTTGTTCATGCTTTTAGAAGCAGGTCTTCTGTACTTTTGATATATTAATCTTAAACTTTCAGATACATGGAGTTAATATTTTTATAAAAAGTTTTTTGTTGTTGAGGGTGGTGATGAGCATTCTTATATTTTTTTAAAAAAAGATAAGGCACTAATATTTTAAGCTCAAAGACTAGAGAATCCAAATTTTGCCTGACTACCTTATTTTCATTCAGTTATGTTTACTGACTGGAGATTCAGAATGAACAAGATCAAATCTCATCATTGGAATCTGTGCTCTAGTTAGGGAGAAAAGAAAGTAAACAAGTAACTGTAGTAAATTGTCAGGTAGTGGTAAGCACTAGGAGGAAAAATAGAGCAGGGAAAGGGATCAATAGTGATAGCAACGGTTATACTTTAGATGAGGCCATTGGGAAAGGTCATATTGAACAGAAACCTGAGAGAAGGGAGCAAGCCTTTAGTTGTCTGGGTGAAGAGCATAAAAGCTAGGCAGAACTCAAGTGCAAAGCAGGCAAGTGAATCCCTTTAGCAGTATGGAGAACAGAAAGAAGGGCTATAGGGCTGGAGCTGAATAAGGTACGCAGGAGCTAAACCGTATACTGCCTTTAAGGCCAGGATAAGAATTTTGGTTTGGTTAGTTTTAGGAGCAAATGGGAGGTTTTGATCAATGTTATGACATGATGGTTTGTATTTTTAAAGAGTTTCACTGGTGGCTACATGGAGAATTGTCTTTAAGAGGGCAGAAGGGGAAGCCAGTAGAACAGTGGTGAGCATAGTTGTTTGAAGTGATGGACCAGTAAGATGAACAGGGCTTTGACTGGAGTGATGAAGATGGAATTACAGGGTCTGCTTTGGGTTGTATTTTGATCCAGCAGTCCCTGTTAATAAACTGGATGTCTGTGAAGTATGATAAGTCAAGGATGATACTTACATAGGTTTCTGGCTAAAGAAACTGGGTGAATGTGTTGGTACCATTTACCAAAGGGAGAGGGGGATTGGAAAGGGAGCAGGTGTGGCAAGGAAGCAGAGGTAGTAAGATTGAGTTTAATTTTGAGATCTCTTGAGTTTGAAATGCCTATTACACACACGCATGCAGTTAGTGATGTTGAGTGGCCTGTTGGGCATACCATCTAAGCCTTAAACTTGATATTCAAGTAAATATTTCAGTAGGTGCTAAAGCTGATGAAGTCAATTCTACATGGCCAGTGCCCAAATTTAGTAGATTGGTTATTCTCCTAGACATATGAATATAATCCTGTAAAATTTTTAAAAATAATATAGGAACTCATATATTAAAATATCCTTACAAAAACTATATCACTTACTCCTGAAATGTTAATATTGTAGAAAACGTATTTAGAACATTTCTGTGTAGTAAATTTTAGTAAACATTATTATTAATTATCAAAATGTCCCTTTATATACCAAATTGCTGGGGAAAGTAATATTAGAAATGTGGATTTGCAAATACAGCCTCAACTACTGCCTCCTTCCAGTGAGGCATCTAAGAGATCCACACGTCCAGATACCATTGACATCCATGCTGTGTGTGTGCCTGAGTGTGACTGTCTTCAAATGATGGCCAAGATGGTCTATAGATAAGTGCAAAAGGAGAAAGCTAGGCCAATTTGACCTATACAGAGGTCAAATTCATGAGAGTGGGGAAGTAGTTTGTGTTTTGTTTTGCTGTTTTTGACTGGAGAGTAAAAGAAAGAGAAAAAAGGCCTAAGCCATAGGAGCCATTAAAACAAGCATCACATTGTTGCCCCAAGGTTGTAAGCTTGATGAAAATTTTTCATCTTAGACATGGTGCATACTGGGCTTCTTTACTATGTTTAATGGCAAAAGAGCAGGAAAGCATATTCTGTTGTTGTCCACCTGAGGATACAATAGCCACTTCAGTTTTACATTAATCCTGTTAATGTCCAATAATAAATTAATGTCTTTGATTTAAAGATAAGGAAATGGAAGATCAAGCTGTATGTGAGAGTTACTCTTTTCTTAACCGTAGTGACTAAAAAGTGATGCCATTCTGGAGTTCCCGTCGTGGCTCAGTGGTTAACAAATCCAACTAAGAACCATGAGGTTGCGGACTCGATCCCTGGCCTTGCTCAATGGGTTAAGGATCCGGCATTGCTGTGAGCTGTGGTGTAGGTTGCAGACGCGGCTCGGATCCCGTGTTGCTGTGGCTGTGGCGAAGGCCGGTGGCTACAGCTCCTGTTAGACCCCTAGCCTGGGAACCTCCATATGCCACGGGTGCGGCCCTAGATAAAGCAAAAAGACAAAAAAAAAAAAAAAAGTGATGCCCTTCTATTAATTTTTGGACTAGCTTTCATCCTAGTACCTTAAAATCTTTTTGAGATTTGCCAAGATGATGCACTATTTTTGGGTTTTGTTTATCTTGGGTAGATGGACAGGCACACTGTTACTGAAGATGGCAGTCCTTTGTAAGTTGACAATTGACAGGATATGTACTGAGTCGTGTGGGATGAGTCCTTCATGTCAGTTTGTTCACTATGATCACTGTGGCGTTCTTCTCTCATTGATGTAGCATGTAGAAATACTACGTGCGTTTGGTTTTGACCTACTGATATGACTCAGTACTTGAAACTTAGACTTTATTTTTTCTGCATATTCTTGATTGTAAATGAAGTTTTGTTCAAATCTCCTGCAAAGCAGCTTAACCACCCTACCACAGGTTTTCTAATGTTTTGGGATGAGTTCCTAAGAACCTACTTGTTGACAGTTTGATGAATTGAGGGCTGCAAGTATACCATTTCAAATTAGTCTCAACAGAAAGAGAAACAGTGTGTGGAATGGGTTCATAGTAAATATTATGGGTATTATTTTTCTTTTTATTTTAGTATAATAATTTCTAAATTCAGATAGAATTATAATCCCTCTCTCATCCTTCGTGGGCAAATGACATTTGGAAGATGGCTAAAATCTGGGTGGGGGAATGCCACTAATTCCACTAATCTTTCATTTTCTCTGACTAAAAGCTATATGAAAACCGATATTAACATTAATCCCAGTTGTATGACAAATCTGTTATTTGTAATTTACCATAAAACTGATTTAGGATCACAAATAATGAGGTAGCCTTAGACAGAAACGTGAGCCACTGGATTCTATTTAAATATGCTATCTGAACTATATTCCCTACAGTCTTTTTTTCCCACAGAGGCATAATCTACTATATATCCTCTATTTCTCCATGAACATAGTGATACATTCATAGAAAATGTGTAGCATTAAAATGAGATTTTATTTTTCGCATTAAGTGAGGGCATCTTGGCATATTCTGCCACATTCAAGTATTTCATTTTTTGGAGTTCCCGTCGTGGCTCAGTGGTTAACGAATCCACCTAGGAACCATGAGGTTGCGGGTTCGTTCCCTGGCCTTGCTCAGTAGGTTAAGGATCCGGCGTTGCCGTGAGCTGTGGTGTAGGTTGCAGACGTGGCTCGGATTCCGCATTGCTGTGGCTGTGGCGAAGGCCGGCAGCTACAGCTCCTGTTAGACCCCTAGCCTGGGAACCTCCATATGCCGCGGGTGCGGCCCTAGATAAGGCAAAAAGACAAAAAAAAAAAAGAATTTCATTTTTTATATAATGATTTTTATTTTTTCCATTATAGCTGATTTACAGTGTTCTGTCAATTTTCCACTGCACAGCGAGGTGACCAAGTCATACATACATGTATACATTCTTTTTTTCTCACGTTATCATGCTCCATCACAAGTGACCAGACATAGTTCCCAGTGCTATACAGCAGGATCCCATTGCTTATCCGTTCCAAAGGCAATAGTTTGCATCTATGAACCCCAAATTCCCAGTCCCTCCCACTCCACCCCTCCTTGGCAACCACAAGTCTGTTCTCCATGTCCATGATTTTCTTTTCTATGGAAAGGTTCATTTGTGCCATATATTAGATTCCAGATGTAAGTGAAATTATATGGTATTGATCTATCTCTTTCTGACTTACTCACTTAGTATGGAGTCTCTAGTTCCATCCATATTGCTGCAAATGGCATTACACTAAAAATTTTTTTAGGTTTCTGCTGACATTTCTCTGTAGGCTAAAATGGAATCAGATAAGTGATTTGAAGGACACTAAGGATATTAAGCATATTTATTTGTGAAAGATGCTTATCTGAAATATCTTAAATGAGTTAAAATGAATTTTTAACCTTAAAATGAAAATTTTCCAATTGGTAAATTAAAATTCACCCCATTTTATTAATGTTCAGTTTCATGAGTTTTGGCAACTGCAGTCATAACTGCAATTAAGATAAAGAACAGTTCCATCATCTCAAAAAATCCCCTGGGTTTCATAGCAATTTCTCCCCTTTTCCTTAAACCCTGGAAATTACCAATTTGATTTATGTTCATATAGTTTTGCTTTTTCCAGAAGGTCATATAAATAGAATCACAGAGTATATGTAGCCTTTTGAGTTTGGCTTCTTTCTACCTAACATTGCGCATTAGAGATTCATCCAGGTTGACAAGCATTAATCAATAGTTTGTTCCTTTTTTAGTGCACAGAGTAAGTATTCCATTGTAAAACACTATGGTTTGTTTATCCATCCCTCCAAAGGGACATTTGAGTTGTGTGCAGTCACTGGCAATTATAAATATCATCGTCTTTTCTTTTTATGTCTTTTTGCCTTTTTATGTAGAACCGCACCTGCGGCATATGGAGGTTCCCAGGCTAGGGGTCCAACAGGAGCTGTAGCTGCCGGCCTTCGCCACAGCCACAGCAACGTGGGATACGAGCCGTGTCTGCAACCTTCACCACAGCTCATGGCAACGCCTGATCCTTAACCCACTGAGCAAGGCCGGGGATCGAACCCGCAACCTCATGGTTCTTAGTAGGATTCATTAACCACTGAGCCATGAAGGGAACTCTCATCTTTAAGTCTTTAATGTTTAACATGTATTGGAAAAATTGGATTCTCAAAAAAAGAAATGCATTCCTTCAATATCTACTTTCTTGATTTCTAAAGCAGTTCCCTGAAAGTGTTAGAAGTGAATATTGGTGCTGAATAAGTTAAAAATTAACCTCAAATGGGTTTCTCCAACTTTATGAACAAATCAGTGAAAATGCTTATAATTAAAGCTTAAAGCTTACATTCAGCCTAATAACGTACCACCCTTATTCTTCTTGACATCATGAATCTTCAAAATTAGTATGTATATTTGTAAAACTCACTCTGAGATAACTGGGGAAATGACTTACATGCGGCATTCAAATATAGATAGATTTTTGTTACCACTTTTCTGGGCTCTAATTTCTCTGAGTTGGGTGTTTTCTCTGTCAGGATTATGATAGTTAATACAAGAAATACGGAGTAATGTATATGGCAGGCTCTGAAGATTCAGCTTTAATAAAAGATATTTTTTAAAACCTTCCCTTCAGAGGTTATTAAAGATGATAATTACATGTGGAAAATAAGCAAAATGATATATTTTGAACGTTTTCCTACATTATGAAAGGATCCTAAAAATGATTGCTTTCTTCTCTGTAACAGCTTGGTCATGTTTTTCTCTAATAGCCTCTCATTCTTTTTGTCTAAAAGCTTATGGTGCTTTATGGAACACATACCATGCCAGGACTCGGTTGACTCAGGGTGTGCTCTTTAGCGTTTTGCAATTAAGACAGAAATAGAAGAAAGATGTAAATTACTTTACAGAAAGCACAATGTCAGTGAATGAACATTTACTAAATACGTATAAAAAATTGAAGTTCAAAGAAAATTACTATTTTCTGAGACAATGTCACAGGAAGTTCATCTATAGAGAGTAAAAATGGATGTTTCTGCTTTGCTTTTTCTCTGGAAAAGTTGATGGATTAATGAAAGTATTAGGGATTGTTCAAGTGAAGGAAAGAAAAGCATTTGGGCAGGGTGAAGTTTGAGGTATAAGTTATTTAGGTAAAGCCAAAGGGGTATGCAGAAGGTCACCCCTCTGATTCCATGCCTCTCACACCAGGAATATAGCAGGCTGTAGAGGAGAGCATCCGTGAGCCTTCAGTTCCAAAATGCAAAAATCACTAATTGAGAACAGCATTAGAAATTATATTCTTGGTTTGTTCAAAGTACGCCCATGCAGAAAGTGGATGTATTTCTTACTAAAGGTTTAAATAACACACACTGAATTTAACAAGAGGTGCAGACTGTGGGGAAGATGGCTGTATATCTTGAAAAGTGTGTGTCCTTGTACATTACCAGTGAATTAACTCAGGAATGACAGCCACAGTGCACGACACTCTCTGAATGTGTGATGATAATATAAATGGAATGAAGTCCTGGGTGTAAATGATAGTAGGATGGATTACTTGGCAGCTCTAACTTGGAACCAGTCAAATGAAGTTGATCTATTTTATTCTTCTGGTATCCTAAAAATTTCCCATGTGCTAAATCAATGACTGAATATTTTCTCATGTCCCGTAAGTTAGATATTTTCTCCACTACCCGAAGTAAACATACATGGTAGCTAATGAAATACCTAAACTCATTATTTTTACCACTTATCTGGTTGCAAGGAAATCTGAACCTCTTTTTTTTTTTTTTTCTCCTTTTCAGGACTGCATCTGCAGCATATGGAAGTCCCAGGCTTGGATTTGAATCAGAGCTGCATGTGCAGCCTACACCACAGCTCATGGCAACACCCCTTAGCCCACTGAGCAAAGCTAGGGATCGAACCCACATCCTCATGGATGCTAGTCAGACTCATAACCTGCTGAGCCACAATGGGAACTCCCTGAATCTACTTTTTGAATGAGTTTGTGAAGGGGAAAAAAATCCATATACAGTTACAAATAGTGTAATTATTTAAATGAATTGAGATTTCTTTTTTGGCATTTTATGTGTAACTTCTTCATCTGTTTGCACCTTCCTTGTCTGTTATTTTTTTATTTAGACTTTATATTTTTAGAGCCCTTTTAGATTCACGGCAGTGTTAAGGAGAAAGTACAGATATTTCCCCTCAGCCCCCACAAATGCCTACCCTTCCTCATTGTCAACATCTACCATCATTGAGGTACATTTGTTAAAAATAATGAACACATAATTTACACAAAGTTCATAGTTTACATTTCTTTTTTTAATGATAGGAATTGTTTTTATTTTTCTCTTCAGAACTGAAATCAATTTTGCATGAAAATTTACATAATAAAATGCACTGGTATGATATTCTCATAAATTGGCTTATTTTAACTAGAATATTATACTGATATAAAGGTTTATACTAAAAATATAAGAAAAATAAAATCTGACTCTTTAGAACTTTATTAAAATAGTGACAAATGAGATATCTAAGCATTTTTTTCTTTTCAGATTTAGATATGCAGTTAACATCACTTAAAGCCTATTTTCACTTCTAGGTATAATTCACTAAAATCCATTTAAGCTAATTATCTATGACCAGTAAGTTTTAGCAGCAAGCCCTTATTATTTCATAAAATATTAGGTGGGCTTTGCTTTTCATTTTCTTCAAGAATACTCCATCTGTTGATTTGAAGCAGAGCTAAAGAGTAGGGGGAAATTACTCTAATTAAATTCTTTATCATTGAAGATAAAGTATGGAATCAGCCAGAACAAATGAGATTTCAAAAGCTGTCCTTTTTTTTTTTTTTTGCATCATAATGCCTTACTTCTTTGAAAACTCTTAACTCCTTGGAACTAAGATGCAACAGGCAGTGGAACATTCCTGACATTAATGTGGTTGTTGAATATTTGGTCAATAAGTCTTTTTCTTTTATACAGTATATGCTTGATTGCATTGGGAAAAAATTCATTACACATGAAAGTATATTAAGACATAGAAAGGATATGTATTTTTCTTATTTCTTTTGGTAATAGAATCCATTCTGGTCCTTGAGTTAGCTAAATATATAACCATATTTACAAGAATTTGTAAAAAGGGAATGTTTGAAATCCCTGCTCTCATTTGCATCAGGTCACCATTTTGCAGTCCATGTACTGCATTCATTTGGAATGTACATCTTCCAAGGTTACACTACAGTAGGTGTAACCCTTAGGTTATTAATGAGATTAATTAGCTTGTGCTCTGGGCAGTGACAATGGACTTTCTGTCACTGCATCACTGTGCTTTCATATCACCGTAAACTGTCATTTGAATTCCAAGGTCGTTCAAATAAACAAGAATTCAAAAATCAATATTGAAAAAGTCTTCAAAGATGGTTAAAAATACACTTTTGAAAAATCTTGGGAGAGATTTTTCTTTGATCTCTGAACTTCTAGACTCTCAGATATATAGTTGAAATTTTAAAATCTTTAAGTTTTTCAAAATGTCTTCTTGTATTAGGCACAGAGAAAAGCCCTTAAAATTGTTTTCATATTAACTGGCAAGGAGAAATAAAAATGAAAAGATTATTTCAGGCTTGATGGCTCATATACCAAAGGCCTCTTGCTCCCTCTACAGAAGGTGCTTCAAAATTGCAGTCACAAAGATTAAAAAAAAATCTTTTTTAATGAAACATTAACCTTTAGGTTCATGATTCACAAAAAGCTTTGGATTCATATACACCTCCATATCTGGCAAACTTGTTGGTGTTCTAAAGCTAGTCGGTGTAGATTTGTGTTTCTACTTTGGTATTTTTCACTGTTGTCAGCAAGGGTTAGAATAAACTCCACTAGGAACAACTGTTAAAACTGGAAAAAGTATGTTTTTGCTGGCTTGCTTATTGGTTTTGTTTGTTTACCACATGGATGAGTAAAATGCTTGAAAACTTCTTTTGAAATTATTTTACACATTTTCATTCTCTTTTATTTAACCAAGGAATTTAAGCCATAAAAATAATGGACTTAAAAACTTAATAAATTCTATTATCTACTTTTAATTGTTCCAGTCATTTTTAGATCTTAGTTTTTTTGGGGGAAAAATTAACAATCTGAATTGTAACTCACAGGGAAAAGAACTGTTTCATTTAATTAAACTGGATGTTTTTTCAATGATAAGCAATATTCATAAGAAAGTTGACCTTTCTGTAAATACTTCATTATATATAAAATCATGCATATAAATGTGTCTATATCATCTTAATTTACCAATTTAAATTAAATTGAAACAAAGTATTAATATTTTAACAGTTTTGATAAATAACTTTATGGATTCTCTTACAATTCCAGGGCCTTTTTATTTCATTTGACAGGTTAATGGTTTCTCTTATTGTGCCATTTTATTAAATCTCTTTTATTCCATCAATAGAGTCTTAACAGAAGTTTGAAAATCCTTTTCATTTGTGTATAGTATAAGAACAGCCTTTCTGATGGTATCCTATAACTGAAAAATAAACACAAGTGAATTTGAATATGTCACATCAGACTTGTCTTTTAAATTATGCTAAAACTAGACTGGATTTTTTTTTTCCTCCTCTGGTAGGTGTACTGGTCCATTAGCAAATTCCCTTTCAGAGAAAAGAGATCCAATAGAGGAAGATGACGATGAATACAAGATTCCTTCATCCCATCCCGTTTCCCTGAATTCACAGCCATCTCATTGTCATAATGTAAAACCTCCTAGGTAAGAATGTGGGCCACTTTTTATCACCTCCCATCTGCATAAGCATTATCATTTGTGATATTCATTTTTAAGCAATTGAATCACAACTGTTTAAAAATCCTTGATTTCTTGCTTAAAGCCTCTTCTACCTTTAACACTATCTTCTCCATTGTTTTTAGAGACAATTAAAAAGATGTGATTTCCATTCATTGGGAAATCCTTTGACTAAATTAGTTGACTAGTAAGTTTAATGGAATAAATTGCTACCCCCTTACCCCCAAAACAAATTATACTCTGATGAAACTTACTGTAAGTTACATGTAGTAGTGATTTTTCATGAATTTTTGATATTTTCAGTGTGTTTTTATCAGTTATAAGCACGTATTCCATAAAGAAAACTTAGTGTTTAGACACTAGCGTATTATACCAACCTTCCTTAGAATTTTTCTCCATGATGTAAAGAACTAGTATAATTTATATTCATTTTCTTTCTTGACGTGCTACTTATAGTCAGATCTTAAAGAATTTTTAAAAATTGTTTCCCCTTTAGTTCCCCTTGTGGCACAGTGGAAACAATCCGACTAGGAACCATGAGGTTGTGGGTTCCATCCCTGGCCTCCTCACTCAGTGGGTTAAGGATCTGGTGTTGCCATGAGCTGTGGTGTAGGTCACAGACACAGCTCTGATCCTGCCTTGCTGTGACTGTGGCGAAGGCCGGCAGCTATAGCTCCAATTCGACTCCTAACCTGGGAACCTCCATATGCCATGAATGCGACCTTAAAAAAAAAAATTGTTTCCCTTAACTATTTTTTATCAGATACTGTTTTACTTTTCCTTAGATCAAACAAGAACGTGAGGAATAGTGTTTTGTTTTCTTCTTGTCAGTTGTTTATTCTCAGTATTTGAAAACAACCTTGGTCTTTGAAGTGGCATCCCCATCGAGGTATATGAGACTTAATAAAAATGGGTGATCCATATTGAAATACTAGCTCGCCTTTAAGTATAAGGCTGATTCTGCATTTATATAACTGAATTAGTAAATTGTGAGCTAGTATTTTTATTTTTATCGAATTGACATATGAAGTACTCAGTAAGTCAAATCTCAGTTTCAAACTTATTTTCTGAGCTCCAGTTTTCTTTGTATAATTACATCGCTGGAGCTATGTCTGGCACGTAAAAGAGGGCTCAGCTACTGCTGGTGGTCCAGCCTTCTTGCCATCTAATGTCTCTTTATTGACTGAGGGATAGGAGAGCTGTTGCACACTTTAATCATCTATGTCATCTTAATGTGCCATCTTCTTTTGAGGTCAAGTCAATCAACAGAAGCATTTTACGAGTCGAGCATTTCTTTTCAGATGAAAAAATCTAGAAAAATGCTGTAATGCCTTTCTTTGAGTATAGTACTGCATACTTGGAAAAGAAAAGCAAATCTTCATTTTAACCAGAGGACTACTTTAGTGAGTTACATAGAATTATCAACACTCTGCAGAATTATTAACACTTTGCCATCCAGAGCTATTTCAAAGCAAGAACCAAAGCTTTTTACTGATTGCTGCTCTTTTAAGATATTTGCTAGTAAAACAGTATCATTGAGAGGACAGAGAAATAACTGAGATATGAATTTATCATGTAAGATAAACCAAATGTCTATTACTCTTATTAGAGAAAAGTTATTTCTTTACATCAAATATAAACTGTTAAAATGTTCAGTTACCTTGGCCCTTAGAAATGTATAGTAATTTTTAAAAACTGAAACAAGATGAGCTTCTTTGGTCTCCTTGGGATCTCGTTTTTTTTCATCGCTAGAGAAGTGAGGGGAATAATTTTAACACTTTAAATTTTAATTTTCACATCATATTGGATGAGACTTTTGGTGGCAGGCCTCCCAAATCCTGAAAATAAATTTGATTTATGACCACCATTACCATCTTTCCACTGTTACAGAGAAGTAATAAATGTTGATAATCCCTAAATTTAATTGGAGTGAATTTTTTTTATCTGGTTAGTTCTTGAAAGCTGGTGGATGAAGTATCTTCCTAGGTCCTCTACAAAGCACTTTAAACTTAGACACATCTTTATCCTCTCTGTCTCCTCTCTACCCCAGAACATCAGAAAAAATAAATTGTCAATATATGGAAAAAGTTAAACTGTGGATGAATAATTCAGTTTCAGTAAAAATCCATCATTATTATGAAAATTCAATACATGATAACGATTTTTAAATGAACCATCTCTGGCCCCTTAAAGAGACATGACCACTAGGGAGAATGAAAATGAATTTCAGATGAAGCACTTTGCAATAACTATTCAAATATCCACAGTCTCTTCTATTATGTATGTATTTTTTTACTTTGTCCCAAAAATTCAGAGTAAATCAGAGAAAAGTAAAATATAAACTCTGCTTTCTATAGCTCATTGTGAGCAGAATAGCTTGGTGAGCAGATTGCCTGTTGCTGCACAGATGTCTTCTGAAGGCAAAATCTGTATCCGTGTATCCATTTTCTTCCCTTCCTGCTGCTGTCTTCCTGTGCCCTGGTTTTATCCATTGTGCTCATAGTATGATTCCAAAGCATTAATACCAACAGTAAAAATACTCGTTTAGTAAATACTACCCTTTTACAGGCACCCAGATTAAAATATTTGTTCTGTACCCAAGGCCTTTGCTACAGTCATTTTCCTTTTTTTTTTTCTTTTTTTAAACGTTATGGCCACACCTGAGAAATATGGAAGGTCCTGGGCCAGGGATTGAATTGAGCGCATCTGCAACCTATGCTGCAGCTGTGACAACGCCCTATCCTTTAACACACTACATCAGGCAGGGGTTTGAACTAGGCCTCCACAGTGATCCGAGCTACTACAGTCAGATTCTTAACCTACTGCACCACAGTGGGAACTCCTACAGTCATTTTTCCATAGCTGTCCTAAGTGCCAGAGTTTTGTTCATGGCAGTGGTGAAATAATACACCAGACTCTACGTTAAGGGATATGCCTGTCTGAATTTTAGTGGGCTTTGCGAATGTTTAATAATTCTCCTTCTTTAATGGACTCTAGTTTATTATAAGAAAAACTTAAATTATAGAAATAAAAATATACTGTTAAATACCATTAACCATAAGGAAATCATTGGGACTTTTACATTTTTTTTTGCCTTATTTTTTTCTTCAAAAACTTGATAAGGTGGTATTGAAATTTTCCAAAATGATCTGTTATTTCAACAGATGTGTTTAGGGTATAAATAATGCTGTGGCCCTTGTAATTCTTGGTTTCACTTAAAAAAAAAAAAAAAAAAAAGACTGTCCTGCATGGGATATTTACTTCTGCTTTGTTAAGGTATTTGAGTATCTAAATAATATTATTTATACTTTTTCCAGAAACGTAAATTTATATTTATTTTCCAACTTTGTTATATGAGCAGGGTGGCTAGTTGCCATTATCCTCCCCCCAATGACTTTTAAATGAAAAGTAGTTGTCCTCATGATTTTTGTCCTTTGATTTTTGCCCTAGGTCTTGTGATAATGGTCATTGTCTACTGAATGGAACACATGGTACATCTTCAGAGATGAAGAAATCAAACCTCCCTGAGTTAGGCATATATTTAAAGGGTAGGTACATAAAACACATTCTCTTTATATCCTCCATCAAAATGGTCAGAATTTAAAGGCAAAATTCCTTGCCATTGTTGTACCAAAAATACATTTAAGATTTTGTGTTATCCTCTAGGAGATGTTTTTGATTCAGCCTCTGATCCTGTGCCATCACCACCTGCCAGGCCTCCAACTCGGGACAATCCAAAGCATGGTGCTTCACTCAACAGGACGCCCTCTGATTATGACCTTCTCATCCCTCCATTAGGTTGAAACCTTTAAAACAATTTCAAAAAAGCCACCCTGCAATTAATATCTGAATTCAATTAATATCTCTTTCAATTAATATCTGAATTATAAGAATTCATAGTTCAATGTAATGCAGACTCGCCAGGTTATGACTTTGTCTTTATCAGAATGGATTCTCCAGGTGATGGTGGCTCTTAGGTTCACTCATTATCCCATTAAATGATTAAGGAGTGGTGTACATAGTGGGCATAAGTCAAGATTTTATAAAGTTGTCTCTTCCTGTACTACAAGGTTATCGTTCATTCTCCTAGGGGCTTGTGTTCCAGTAGATATGGAGTGTTCACCTGAGATTTTAAGTACAGTTCTTTTTAAACAAAAATTATTGGAGTATAAATGCTTAACATTGTTGTCTTAGCTTCGGGTGCACAGCAAAGTTATTCAGTTATACATATACATATATCCATTCTTTTTTCAGATTTTTTTCCCATATAGGTTATTACAGAATACTGAGTAGAGTTTCCTGTGCTATACAGTAGTACAATTCTTAATGACCATGTATTTAATTTTTCTTTTAGTATAAAATGACCCAGTTCCACTTAGCTAATTACATTTTGGAAAATTACATATTTTTTTGCAGAGAACTGAGAATAAATTGTGTCCTATACTCATTACAACTAGAACACATTCAAAGCAGCTCAATTTCTTTGTTTCAAACTTTACTATGAAGTACACTAATGTGTATGTATCTACACAGGTGAAGGTACACATAGGTGTGTATGTAAAAGTTGGCTGGTGCAGAAGTCTGTTAATTCTAGATAGGAGGCTACTTGCCCTATTTATAAAGGAAGACAGTTGAAACTTTACACAAGTTAAGGTTTCATAACGAGTCACCATAATGTATGATGAAGGTTCATTTGTAATCTTATCTGAATTATTAGGCTACTAGAAGTGAACTTTTCCTTTTTCCCCCCAGACGCCATCAACAGTGTTTCCAGTTATAATTGAATGTCTCTTGCTCCTGTTCTTTCTGTAGTTCAGTGATTTATTCTTACCTACATTGATTACTAGAGCCCGCCCAACTTCCTTCTTTATCTACTGTCTTCTCCCTTTCACTTCTTCCTGTATGCTGACCTATTAACCTAGTCTTCATGACCTACGTCAGCATTGTCCAAAAGAACTTTATGTGGTGACAGAAAGGATTTATAACTGTGACTGCAGAACTGAATTTGACTTTATTTAAACTAAATGGCTATATGTAGATAGTGACTGCCATATTGAACAATGCAGATAAATGTTCCAACCCCCTCTTTTTAACTCAACCTCCCTTTGGCTCTTCTTGTACATCTCATGTTTCATTTATACTATTCACTCTGCCTAGAAGACACCATCCTTGCTTTTGATGAGCAAATGTTTTTAAGCCCCTGATATCCCAGGCCTTCCTGTTCTTGGTAACACTTTTCTGAATGCCACTCTCTGCATTTCTCTTCCCTCTTAGAAGGCGTATCTCTCTCTCTGTGGGACCTATAGGAGCTTCACCCATGAATATTTGTGAACTTTTCTTAGATCTCCTTGTGGAATCTAAGCCCCTTGGGTCAAGACCTTACAGTTTTGATATTCACATAACCCTTGTGCCTAGCCTGGTGCCTGAAGTTTAGAGGTTGATAAAGGATTTAACTGAATAAGATAATGCAGCAGATAACCAAAGTTTGGAATGATAGCAAAGTGCTCTCTCTCTCTCCTCTACCTTCATATATTTTACATTAGAAAAATATTTGTGATCATTAGAGAAAATATTTTGAATATTTTTTTGCAAGGCAAGATGGATGAGTGGTAAAACCATTTTTATTTAAATATACCTTTATATTTCAAGCAATATATTTTAATCCACATGAATTTTAATTATTGGAATACATAGGTATTTATACCTTTTTTCATTCATAAAGTATTTGAGATTGCTTACAAAAATATAGGCACAGTAATTTTATTTTTCAAAGACTCAAGATAAGGGAAAATATGAGTTGAACAGTAAGATGTGGCAGGGGAAAAATAAGTAGACATAAAAGCATGCTGCAATATTCCATAGTTACTAAAGCTGGGAACTATGCAAATATAAGTAACTCGCTTAGGAACCCCCTATTTAACTGTTTCTCTTTAAATGTGTCTGATAAATAGAAAAATCACATTCCTCTATTGCAGGTGCATTTTCTGTATATTTTGACAATTAAATATATGGAGCATTAGTTTGAATGAATTAAAATCTAGTGGAGCAAACCTTGAAAGGATAATATATTTTGTGACCTTAAATTTTTGTGCATTGCGTAACTTTCTAATTAGAGGCTGTGAATTCTTATTGTTACACAAAAATTCTCTTTTGATGATGTGACCTATAATATTTAGTTCACACTTGCAATGTCTTAAGTTATAAAGGTCACAAGTGAATAATAAACCATTTCAAATACTGAAGTGCTACTTTTTAATAGAAAGGCCTGAGAGGTCTGCATGCACATGTGTGTTTGTGTGTCTACACTTCTCTCTAAACACCCACCACAAAATAATCAGCTCCCATTGTCAGAGTCAGTGAACTGCTGGATAAAACCTGCAGGTGAAGTTCTTTATAAGCAGCAAGAGAAAATCATTACTTTTGCCTGATACTGTGTTTTGATTAATGAAGTTCTACTGTTGATACTGACCTTTCTTTAAATGCAGGTGAAGACGCTTTTGATGCCCTCCCCCCATCCCTTCCACCTCCCCCACCTCCCGCAAGGCATAGTCTCATCGAACATTCAAAACCTCCCAGCTCCAGTAGTCGACCATCCTCAGGACAAGACCTTTTCCTCCTTCCATCAGGTAAGAGGGAAAAGCCAAGTAAAACTTTGCACTTGAAGTAAAAATATTTCCTAAGATCAGACAGTCAAATAAGCATTAGTAATTCATTGGTTTCTAATTCCCAAGCAGAAAAATCTCAGTGTGGGAAAAATAGCAGTTGGGTGGGTTTGTCTGACAACTGTTGGCTTAATGCCAAAAAGATTATAAAAACAGCAAAAGCAAGAAGGAACTGTAGAATTTAAAAATGGTGCTGTAGAGATGATCCAGTCCAGCTAATCCCTGTATGCTACAGAAGGTGTCCCTGAGGACCATGGCCAAAAGTCAAGGGGACAAATTTAAGACTCTTTCTCCTGATTCTGACTGCAATAATTTTTTTTCTAATGATATGCTTAAAGATTTTTATGTAATATGCTTTAGGGTCATAATTTTATTCAAAAACATACTATTTGGGCAAATTGTAATAACATTAACAGATATGTTTGAAATATCTGCATTTTTTTGCTTTGTTACTATTTTTATTTTTAATGTCTCGGTGTATCTACTAAAATTATTGGTCTTCAAGGAAATATTCAATATATAGCTTTTTTTTAACTCAAGTGAGTAGAAATAAAAAATAGATTTAATAAACCATCCATTCCATTTATCAGAATTGTCAGGAAAAAAAATTCAGTTACGTTGAATCTGCTAATATTAATCTCTTCCATCCAGTCAGTCCTATTGGTGATACTCTGACCTGTATTCTGAAACATTTGCCTCCTCAGTTTGGTTTAGTTAAACATAAAGATTTTCTTCTTTAACATGTTAGCTGCTTTATATTTGTGTGTTATTCAGGAAAGCCTTTTAATCGTGCTCCGTTTGTCCTTTGGCCACCTACATACTTCATGGAGACCTTGGGAATCTTAACCAGTATCATTCACCTTTAATGTTCATTTTTCTCCAGTTTCCCCCCCTCCTGACTGTCTTGATAATTTAGAAGTTAGAGACAATTTGTGGATATGACACACAAATTAATTGATATATAACTTAGAATACACGGCATCAGTTTCTAAAAGTAGTTTGTTTTCACGAAATAATTTTGGGTTTAATTTTTGAACATTAAATTTTGATTGAATTGTCCCCTTTGTCACCCATCCTACGAGATGCCTCCCTGCCCTCGTGGAGCACATTATTTCACTGAATGCTACCAAAGAGCAAGATTCATAACTCTTCTAATCCAAGCAGAAAGCATGGGTAACTCTTAGGCTCTTACTCATATAGCTACCAAAAAAAATAAATAAATAACATTGCTATATTTTTCAGCTGCACTTACTCAAAATATTTGTTTTACACATGGGCTTTAATTAACATGTAAAAAAAATGAATATAGCTAAATCTTGGTTAACTTAACCTTTCCTCAGGCAAACTTCTGAATAGTGTCTGGTCCGACTCTTACGGTACCTGTCACCATTTATATATGTATAGTTTAAACCCCATTAAATGCAAGCTCAATGTAGTGCCTTCTTTTAAAATTAAGTCAATCTTTCCAGGGGCTAGAAGAGAACATTTTATACAAATATACACAATTATCTGTTTTAATCAAAAGAATTAATTGTTCTTTATCATAATTGTATTGTTTATTGTACTTTATGAAAAAAAATCTTCAAAGTTTTTTCTCAAGATTAAAGAAAATTACCTCCAAATGAAAACGCCCCTTTTGATCAGATAGAATGAAAGTTGTATAAACTGTTTTATTTCGTATATCACTTTGCATGGCTGCCAGCAAGGCTCAGTAACAGTTGTCCTTAACTTATGCTGTGAGGCTAACTTTGGACCAGAGCATAGCCATTTGAACCTATTGACTTGACGTCTTTTAATAAATGCAAAGAAGTATTTTAATTCCATTCCAAAAAATGTTGACATCCCTTGATAATAAATACTTCTAAGAAAAAAGTGGCAACATTTACCCCCTTTCCAGTCTCATACCATTAACAGGCTAAATTTCTAATCTGTTGCCAGATCCTTTATGAGGTCCATTGAGATAGCTGTTTTTATTCCATTTTAAACCCTGTATGTAAGACCTTTTCTTTTTCAAAAGAAGTAACTTCAATTATTCTTAACATAATACCATAGAATGTGAAGGTTTCTTTCAGTTTATATGTAAGCCTGACTGTATCATTTTGCAAAGTATTTAATACATTATGTTGTCTAAAGAAGTATAATAGAAAATTCACAAAGGCAGTTCTTTACCCTGAACTGAACTTCATAAAAGGATACTCTATAAATGCTAAACAAAAGTTTAACTCAGTAGTTGTAGAGCTATGCAAGTTAAACAAAGGGGATTGCTAGATTTAAATGGAGCATTTTACTGCTGTTATTTTAACTATAGTTTAATCTTAAAATTGTAGTAGTATAATGAAGGATAAGCCCTTTTCTAGCATTATCGAGATCTGGTTTCCTTGAGGAAATTATCCCTAATTAAAGACAAAGGTTGGATATCATCATGATGTTATATTAAATACCTGCTCAGACCTACCTCTTAATTCCAGCCTTCAGTACCCTGCACACTAAATCAGGTCCACCCTTCTAGCCTTACAGTTCAGTGACTGCACTATAGTAGTGATTTTCAAACTACAGGGTCCTCTGTGTCTGCAAAGGAGCCTTATGACTCTTGTAAGATCAAAAGTGTTGGGGGAAGCAAAGCAGGGGCACAGCTCTGATGCTGCTTTTTTCTATTTTAGGTCTTCATGCAAAATTTCTTTTGGCAAAATAGTAATGCCCACTGCCGTACATGAGCCATCTACTCTAGATAGTCCAGTCATATCTTAACAAAACCTCAGGAGTCCTCCAAAAAAGCTTTACACTTTTCTGTCTTCAAACCCAGAACTACTGCTAGCATATATGTGCTTTTGCCTGAATTACAAAAAAGCATTTCTTTTGTTTTGTTAGGTTGAAATAGGCACCCCTCCCACCACTTTGTGCCAGGGCCAGAGCTCCAGGAACAAAGGCAAGGCTGTATTTAAGCCTCCTCATCCCCCTTACTGCATGTCTCTGTGCATTGCACAAAATACACAACATATTTGGCAGCCCTTCCTGAACCTTTCCTTCACTATATTTCTAACCCAGAATCTCTTTTGAAGCCTCATGCAATCTAAAAGTCACAGTTCAGCTCTGACAGCTAGCTAAATTGACTTTATTAGAGATAAAGGAAAGTTCTCCACTGGGATCCAGACGTGCAATTGCATAAGTAAAATACAAAAACACTTGGATCATTAGCAACAGTTACTGTAAAGGGGTTTATTTAACTATGACCTTTGTGAACCACACTCGTGCCATTTGAGGGTTGCACTCATAGTTCAAATCAGAGACAGAGTGAGGTGAGGTCCTCCCCAGTGCTCAGTCAGCGTGGATACCACTGTCCAAGTGTTGAAGGATTGATGGGGGTAGAACTTTGCTTCTCAGATTGTGGTCCTGAATAGCATTAGCATCACTTAGAAATTTGTTAAAAATGCCAGTTCTTAAGACCCACCTGGGACTTACTAAATCAGAAACTCTGGGGGTGACCCAGCAATCCGTTTTCACAAGCCTTTAGAGTGATGCCGATGCATGCAAAGTTGGAGAAATGAGGGCTAGGCTATTTCTGGAAGAGTGCAGCCAGGATGGTAAAGGGAAGTAAAACCACACCATGTGAACTACAGTAAAGGAACTGTGCATGTTTAACCAAGAGAAGAGATGATCTTAATTATGTATTAGAGTTGCCTTCATCCACAGTATTTGTGAAAGAATGGCTAGATTTCTTGTCTCCCCAGACAGTAGAAGACTGACCAATGAGAAGAATTAGTGAGAGTAAAAATTTCATTCCTCGTAAGAACTTTCCTAAATTATTAATAATTCTTATATGTCAGGGGGGTAGTAAGTTCTCCAAAGCTGGAGGACTTAATCAGTGGCCGGATTATTACATATGGGGGTTTTATGAATGGGAGTTAGAAGAATGAGGGCGGCAGAAAAGGAGGAATTTTGTTTCCCCTAAATAGCTCTTCAGATCCTCTTTGAGCAATTAGATCTAGCATTGATAGTCTTTTAAAATTTTCAGAATAACTGATAAATCTTTCAGATGGCTTTTGGACAGCCGCAGAGGAAATATGTCATTGTTTTAGCTGTTCAGTTTTATTTGCCTCTTTTCCTACACTTCAGTAAAAAATTGGGAGTGTTCCAGATAGTGGGGGGCCGGGGCAGGGAGGAAGATTCCCTAATGCCTCCTCTCAGAGATAATCACTTGATAGGTTTCCTTCTTACATGGAATAATTTTGATTGATGTATATTTCTCCACCTCTTTTATAGTTAGCAAACCCTTTCCTCCCAGTCTTTCCTTAGTTTTTAATAACCTCTTAAAATAAGAATGAAAATTTTTCTATTTAGCACTACCATACTGAAAATCACAGTCAGTAGTACTTGACTTTTTATTTTATTTTTGCTTTTCAGGGCTGCATCCGAGGCATATGGAGGTTCCCAAGCTAGGGGTCTATAGGAGCTGTAGCTGCTGGCCCACACCACATCAACGCCAGATCCAAGCTGTGTCTGCAACGTACACCACAGCTCACAGAAATGCCAGATCTTTTTTTTTTTTTTTTTGCCTTTTTGTCATTTTAGGGCCACATCCACGGCATGTGGAGGTTCCCAGGTTAGAGGTCTAATCGGAGCTGTAGCCACTGGCCTATGCTGCAGCCACAGCAAGGCAGGATCCGAGCTGTGTCTGCGACCTACACCACAGCTCATGGCAATGCCAGATCGTTAACCCACTGAGCAAGGCCAGGAATCGAACCTGCAACCTCATGGTTCCTAGTCGGATTCGTTAACCACTGCACCACGACGGGAACTCCAGAAATGCCAGATCTTTAACCCATTGAGCAAGGCCAGGGATCAAACCTGCATCCTCATGGATGCTAGTCAGATTCATTTCCACTAAGCCATGATGGGAACTCCAGTACTTTGCTTTTTGAGTAGGCTAATCCCATCATGTTTATTAATTTTTTAGAACATTTATTACTATATAAGTAGCACACTGGCTGTGGTATTTTCAATGTGTATGTTTTAATCCTATGTGGATATAAAATTTTGCTTTAATTTTTTAAGAATTTGTTTTTAAAAAACTTTATTGCTTTTCAAATTTGGTAATTCTTATACTCTTCATAGTAACTGTATTATATGTAATACCTTTTCCCATCTAGCAGGAATACTTCTGACTTCACAACTTGCTACAGAAGCCCAGCTTAGCCTATAACTGACCATATTTTTTTCTATCAAAATCAAATAGAAATTAAAACAATGAAATATTATTAGGTCTTCTTTAATAGTTACAGTTTTAGCCTTGATAGCAATACAGATGTCACAGAATTTGAATCTATGAAAAATCTGAATCTGACTTAATTTTTGGTAGTTAAAAGTAGATCTTTATGAAGTGCAGGCTATTTACCAAGCAGTGTGCTTGGTATTGTGTTTCTGTTAGGAGACATAATTCAAACACTGGCCAGTAGCAAATTTAGCATGAGGCCAGACAAAACAGCATAGTGATTCAGAACCAAGTTGTTCATGCTGTTTATGGTAACGCTTTTAGTGCACCTAGTGAGTTTCAGGTACAATAGATTAATGGAGTAGTATCATACAGCTATATATTTTGTAGTCTATTCATGACTCGGTAATGTGTCAATCTAATGCTTAGCTTTAAATAAACAGTTGATTAGAAATAACATATCTGACAAGCCTATAAATTACCCCAAAGAAATAAAAATGTATTGTGAAAGACAATCTTTTCTCTGAACTAATACTATGTCAGTGATGTTTTATAATGCACAAAAACTGAAAGTAAATTTAATTGAATATTGAATATTTAAATGTAAATCTCTGGGAAATCTCTAAATTTATACAGAAATCACCATATTTGGTTCCTCTGGTTAGCTTCCAAATCAAAAGCTTAACATTTGTTGCATGGAATTTGATTTATCTTCTGATTCCTTCCTAAAATGTTTCAGCAAAATTAATGAGGCTGAACCATTGACTTTTCAATTATTGAAAACTCAGAATGTAAGGCTCATTTTAATCTTAAAATTAATGAAAGCAAATTAAGTACTCTTGCTTAGGTTAAAAAAAAAGTCTCTAGCAAAGCTGGAGATAATTATTGTACTTAAAAAGAGGAAGGAAGTAATGACTCTGACTTCTGCCTTACATTATCTAGTCAAAATTTAGTATAAATAAACATGCATTTCCTTCCTAACCAGATTCTTATGTATATTTTAATATCAAACTCAAATGGAAGTTAAAACAATGAAGTATTATCAGCCTTTTTTTTTTTTTTTTTTTTGCTTTTTAGGCTTGCACCTGCAGTATATGGAAGTTCCCAAGCTAGGGGCTGAATTGAGGCTACAGCTGTTGACCTACACCACAGCCATAGCTACGCAGGATCTGAGCCTCATCCGTGACCTACACCATAGCTCATGGCAATGCCGAATCCTTACCCCACTGAGAGAGGCCAGGGATTGAACCTGCATCCTCATGGATCCTAGTTGGGTTGGTTAACTGCTAAGCAATGAAGGGAACTCCCAGGTCTTTTTAATAGTTATAATTTCAGCCTTAGGTTAGCAATACAAGTTTCATGGAAATTGAATATAAGAAAAATCCGAATCTGTCTGACTTTACTTTTGTTGGTTAAAAGTAAATCTTTATGGAGTTCCCATTGTGGCTCTGTGGGTTAAGAACCTGACAGTGTCCATGAGGATGTGGGTTTGATCCCTAGCCTCAGTGGGTTAAGGATCTGGTGTCACTGTAAGCTGTGTGTAGGGGATCTGGTGTCACTGGTAAGCTGTGTGTAGGACATAGATGCGGCTGAGATCCTGCATTGTTATGGTTGTGTGTAGGCCTGCAGCTGCAGCTCCAATTTGACTCCTAGTCTGGATACTTCCGTATGTCACAGGTGCGGCCATAAAAAGTAAAAACGTAAACCTTTATGAAATGCAGGCTGTTTACCAAGCAGTGCACTTGGTACTGCATTTCTGTTAGGAGATATAATTCAAACACAACTGAGTAAGATAAGGTCCCTGTCCTCAAAAGAACTTACAGTACCTTTGGAAATACTGTCAGACATAAAAGAAAGTAATATGACAGAGAAAAACAGAAGCCTGGGATGAAAGTGGTGGCAGATAATACATTCTCAGTGAACCAAAGACTGCAGAGGTAATTTTCATCTATTCAAAAAAGGAATCAGTTCTATGGATTTAAACTCATATACTACCAATTTTAAGCCAGTTAGGTTTATGGTCCTAGTGATTTAATATAGTTACACTGATAAAATCTTCTGCCATTAGCTCCAGTTAATAAATACCATTAAGAAAAGTACTATATATATATATATATATATATATATATTTATATTTATTATATATATAATTTTAGGGCCGCACGCACGGCATTTGGAAGTTTCCAGGCTAGGGGTTGAATCAGAGCTGTAGCTACCTGCCACAGCCACAGCAACACAGGATCCGAGGCAAATCTGAGACCTACACCGCAGCTCAAGGAGACACCAGATCCCTGACCCATTGAGTGAGGCCAGGGATCCAACTGAATCCTCATGGATACTGGTCAAATTCATTTCTGCTGTGCCACAACAGGAACTCCCACAATGATTTTTAATTTGTCTAAAATTCATCTTTTTCACTATTTCAGATTCCCCCCCCGTCACGGTGGTAAATAAAAATGTTTTACTATTTATACAAACCTTGGTAATAATACAGTTTTTAATAGAATTTATTTTCAGTGAGCCACGTAACAATTTTTGCATAGAATGACCAATGTAGTAGTATTAAAAGGCACAACATATGTACAGAGTTCATATACATGAATTGATTTAATCCTTACAAATCCCAAATGTTAGGTCCATTTTACAAATTATGTCTGCTTAATGCTTAGAGATATTAATTAATATGCTAATCTACTCTTACAGGCAAAATTCGTAACACATTTTTGTCTTTGACTTTATAACAGTTTCTTCTATTCCTTGTACAGGACAGATTGGGAAAGAAAATTAAAATTAGAAGGAGTTTTTATCAATAATTTTACCATCAAATAAGAGGTCTGAAAAATACAATATTAGTGTGTATTATTTAGGAATAAACGGGAAACATATTTGGACATGTGAGGAATAAATTAGAAAATATGCAGGCAAATTAGAAAATGGTTACAATTAGTCATGAAGTGTTTTCTTATTTTCAAAAGTTGATCTATATAGGGAATTTCTAATTTTTTTCTTTAGCCAGTTGGCAGAGATAATAGTTTTAATCTGAAAATCATCTTTATTTTTAAGATCCCTTTTTTGATCCAGCAAGTGGCCAAGTTCCTTTGCCTCCGGCTAGGAGATTACCAGGTGACAACGTCAAATCCAACAGAACATCACAGGACTATGATCAGCTTCCTTCATCTTCAGGTGAGTTGGCTAATAATAGTAATAATAATACCTTACATTTGTATAGTGCTTTTTGGAGCACCTTTTTATTCATTATATAATTTAATGAGCATTGCCAGTCTAAGAAAGTATTTTTATCACCTTTGCATTTGCTCATAAAGCTTGTATTATGAGAAGAATGCCTGCAAAATTGCCTCACAGAAAAGAAAATATTAAGCTTTAATAGCTTTGATCTGTCAGTAAAGCACATTTTGTGATTCAAGATCTATTAATTCTCTAACTTTTGTTTTGCCTTATCAAACATGGAAAGTGGGAGAGATGTTTTTTTACACTGAAATACTACATTCTCTTATTTCCTCCTAAAGGAAGAAATCTCTTTAGAATTGATATTAGCCCCAAGCTATTAATTTTCCTAGCTTATTTAGGGCTACCGTATAATGTTGTACTGCCAGCCATTAAGTAGAAGGATGTACCATTTTAGTAAATATAGGTCATACTTACAAGCATTACTAATGGAAAGTTCCTGGTTTGGTTTTTCCAGGGGTCCTACTTGACCACCATATCTAAAATATCTCCCCCTTCTTTTGCTTTATGTTTCTCCATAGTACCTTTCATTTGTTTGTTTGATAATGTTTACTTGATTGTCTGTCTCCTCTGTATGGGTATTAATGCTTTAAAGAGAGGCGCATGGTTTGGTTCACTGCTTTATCCTCACATGTCCAGAAGAGTGCCTAGCATGTTTCCTGGATGAGTGGATGGATAGAAGCAAGAAGAGTAACTGATATCTGTGTTATGTTGAACATATTCATATATTTTTGAGCAATAAAAGCCACATATTTGTCTTATGAATACCAGAAGTTTTTCCTATGTAGATTTTTGTCCTATATCAAGATGTTTTTTCAATAATTGTATTTTAACTTTTTTATTGAAATATAGTTTATTTACAATGATAGTTACAATGATAGTTTCAGGTGTATGGCTAAGTGATTCATATATTCTTTTCCAGATTCTTTTCATTATAGGCTATTACAATATACTGAGTATAGTTCCCTGTGCTATAGAGTAGGTTCTTGTTGTTTATCTATTTTATATATAGTATATATCTGTTAATCCCAAACTCCTAATTTATCCTTCCCCCTTCCCCCACTGGTAATATTATTTTCTGTATGTATGATTTTGTTTTTGTTTTGTAAATAAGTTCATTTGTATCATTTTTTGATCCCACATATGTGACATGATATGGCATTTGTCTTTCTTCATCTGATTTATGTATTATGATCATTTCCAGGTCCATCCATGTTGCTGGATGGGCTTTATTTCATTTTTATGGCTGAGTAATATTCCACTGTGTTTATACCACATCTTTATCTATTCATCTCTCAGTGGACATTTATGTTGCTTCCATGAACTGGCTATTTTAAATAGGGCTGCTATGAACATTGGGGTGCATTTATCTTTTCAATTTAGTATTTTTCAGATATATGCCTAGGAGTGGGATTTCTGGATCATATGGTGATTCTATTTTTAGTTTTTTAAGAAACCTCCATACTGTGCTCCATAGTGGCTGCACCAAATGACATTTCCACCTACAGTGTAGAAGGGTCTCCCTTTCTCCACACCCTCTAGCATTTATTGTTTGTAAACTGTTTGATGATGGCCATTCTGACTGGTGTGAACTGGTACCTCACTGTTTTTTTGATTTGCTTTTCTCTAATAATTAGCAGTTTTGAGTATCTTCCCATGTGCTGGTTGGCCATCTACATGCCTTCTTTTAAGAAATATCTATTTAGGTTTTCTGCCCTTGTTTTTTGATTGGGCTATTTTTTATGTTGCGCTGTATGAGCTACTTGTATATTTTAGAAATTAATCCCATCAGTTGCATCATTAGCAAATATTTTCTCCCATTTTATAGGTTATCTTTTCATTTTGTTCATGGTTTCTTTTGCTGTGCAAAAGCTTGTAAGTTTAATTAGTTCCAATTTGTTTATTTTTGTTTTTATTTCCATTACTCTAGGAGACATATCCAAAAATTATTGCTGCAATTTATATCAAAGAGTGTTGTATGTTTTCCTCTAGGAGTTTTAGAGTATCTGTCTTGCATTTAGGTCTTTAATTCATTTTGAGTTCACTTTTCTATATGGTGTTAGAGAATGAACTAATTTCATTCTTTTACATGTAGCTATCCAGTTTTGCCAACACCACTTACTGAAGAGACTGTTTTTCCTCTCTTGTGTATTCTTACTCCTTGGTTGTAGATTAATTGACCAAAAATATGTGAGTATATTTCTAGGATTTCTGTCCTGTTCTATTGAGCTATGTATCTATCTGTTTTTGTGCCAGTACCACACTATTTTGATTACTGTAGCTTTATAGTATAGTCTGAGGTCAGGGAGCCTGATTCTTCCAGCTCCATTTATCTTTCTCAAGATTGTTTTGACTATTCAAAGTCTTTTGTGTTTCATATGTTGAAATTAAAATTATTTCTTCTGTGAAAAATTCTGTTGGTAATTTCATAGTAATTACATTGACTCTATAGATTGTCTCAGGTAGTATGGTCATTTTAACATTTCTTCCAATCCAAGAACATAGTATATCTTTCCATCTATTTGTATTGTTTTCATTTTCTTTCTTTAGCATCTTACAGTATTTGGAGTATATGTCTTTGCCTCCTTAGGTAGGTTTAATACTAGGTATTTTACTATTTTTGATGCAGTGGTAAATGACATTGTTTCCTTAATCTTTCTGATAGTTCATTGTTAATGTATAGAAATGAAACAGATTTCTGTATATTAATTTTGTATTCTGCAACTTTACCAAACTCATTGATGAGCTCTAGTAGTTTTCTGATGGCATCTTTAGGATTTTCTATATAGCATCATCTGTAAATAGTGAAAAATTTTTCTCTTTTTTAGGGCTGCACCTGCAACATATGGAAGTTTCCGGGCTAGGGGTCAAAACAGAGCTGTAGCTGCGAGCCTACACCACAGCCACAGCAATGCCAGATCCTTAACCCACTGAGCAGGGCCAGGTATCAAACCTGCACCTGGGTTCACAGATACTAGTCAGGTCCGTTTCCACTGAGCAACATGGGAACTCCAACGGTTACAGTTTTACCTCTCTTCCTTTTCAATTTGTATTGCTTTTTTTTCTTCTCTGATAGTTTTGGAAGTCCCAGCCACAGCAATGTTGACTAAAAGTGGTAAGAGTGGCATTCTTGTCTTATTCCTGATCTTAGAATGCTTTCAGCTTTTCATTATGAAGTATAATATTAGTTGTGTGTTTGCCATATATGGCCTTTATGATGTTCAGGTATGTTCCCTCTATGCCCACTTTCTAGAGAGTTTTTATTATAAATTGATGTTAAAATTTATCAGAACCTTTTTCATGCAGCTATTAAAGTGAGCATATGGCTTTTATTTTTCAATTTGTTAATGTGGTACGTACATACATTTATTATTTGTGGATACTAAAAAATCTTTGTATCCCTGGGATAAATCCCACTTGATCATAGTATATATTATCCTTTTAAATTATTGTTGGATTCAATAGCTTAGGTTAAGTTCAAACCTTAGTTCACAGAAGATTCATTAACAGTGACAGTTTCTATTCTGAAGATAATTAATGAGCTGCTTTGAGACTTTTTAACATAGTAGTTCTTCTATACTTGAGTACATGCAAGGGAGATGCATAAATACCTCTATAGTTTAAGTTTTTATACTTGACTATAACTCAGGAAAACATAGAAACCTTTCCAAATTTTGGTCCATGATGTCTTACCAATTTACTTCTGGCCATTCCAGTATTTCAGATATATCCATGGGTAGCCACTGAAACACTGAAGCTCTGGTTGAAAGGGTAGATTTTCAGAATGATGAAGAAATGTGAGTCAAGAAGAGACAATGTCTGACAATATATATAAGAGAATGAAGCAAATGACTTAAGGAATAATGTTAAAATACAACTTTGAGTTCCATGACTGATATAAAATAACATATTCAGGATCAACTCTGGATTAACAGAAACATAAGTTGTGGCCAAGTGCTTTATTTTTACAGTTTCTATACAGTTTGCAACATAACATACAGCTATTTTTGAGTGCAGAGAAACATCATTCACATAATTGCAACTGGTAGGAATTCCAGTTAGCATTACACTAAAAATTTCAAGGAAGAACCATGTCACAAACCCTGTTGGAACATCCCCAAATAAGCATTTACCAGGAGCCTGAACTCGCTTTTACCTGAGTGATAAAAGAGTCCTGATTATTACTCTCAGGGCCTCAGCTAGCTGTAACATCAAATATTTCAACCTACTCCCTTAACTTTCTTTACAAACATATCCAGACCACAGCAAATAAAATACTTCCTTCCAACAAGATATTTGCTCACATGCTGCTTCACATGACTACCAAGCTGTCCACTAGTTTTATTTCACACCAGGAGAGGGACTGAGCTTCCCTTCTGGATTAAGTCTTCCCATTAGAAACTCGAGACTTGGTGCTATGTACCTTTTGGATGCTAAGAGCACTTATTTTGCAATAATGTTTTTATTACGGTCTTTTTAAGATGATTGTTGATTCTGATATAATTGTTTTATAAATCCACTTCTCCCATTTTTATGGTAATCTAAATAACTGATGGTGACTTCTGTATAAGAATCTTTCCAATTCAAAGAAAATTTTAATTGATTTAAACAATATTTTCCTTATAATTTTATCTAAAAAGGATGTCTGCCTGTAAATATATGTCTGCATATGCAAAGAGCCTTCCAAAGGTTTTATTCCTCCCTCCAAAAAAGTTTATAATTAATTTTCTTGAAGTTTTTAGATGTAACATTTAATGATATACATATGTCATAAGGATAATCAGAATAAGTGGATTTTACTAGCTTGTGTTAAATTAACATATACCTGTATATGGGGCAAACGTTTTTGCTAATAGTTGGCTATTTCTTCATGTGGGGCTCATGTCTATACTAGGTATGCATGAGTTTCTACACATTTTTCAGTTTGCTTTTTTCTTTTTGTAAGATACAATGTGCTACAATTTGAACAGCATTTTTAAAAACCGAGGGAATCCAACTTACAGTAGAGTACGGAGTCATAATGATGATAGGTTGGTGGTCATGCTGAGCTCTTGAGAAGATTTTTTTTTTAATATTCTTAGTTTAAAATTAAGTTTAAGGTAATACTTGAAAATAATGCTAGAATTTTAGCACCTGGATTGTATTAAATGTGTTTATAACCGCTAACAGATCTTATTGCCAAGTATACCTACAAAATAAAGGTGGTCTCATAAAAGGAATTAACTCCAATACGACTTTTTCTTCACAAGCTAGCTTAAAGGAAAAGTGATCATATGTTAAATGCATTTTATACTGTTGATCTCAATTGGAAATTATGCCTGCATTTTATGCAAGAGTTGGAACTGTATATTGTTACAAGTGATGTTTTAAGAAAACTGCATTTTCAGGTTTTGTTTTGTGTTTCAACAAGGGAAATTGCAGGTGTTACAGAGTTAGAACATAGTTCAGCTGCCTGAATGTTTTTTTTTTTCCTTACATAGAGCTTCAGTTTTAAAACCACAGAACATGGGGTCATTTTTCGTACAAACTACTAAATATAGTTATTTTATAACCATTTTGTAGATGTATTTAAAAATTATATGAATATATTTTATTTGTAATTTAATGAAAATGGAATGGTGTATTAAAACATGTTCATCTAAAATTAGATAGTATATCCATAGTGGCAGCAATTCAAGTTCACATAAATGAGTTCCAAAAGTTAATTGATCTAGCTTAAAGTACCAAAGTCATAATGATGATGTGTTAAGTTAATTTTGCTTTGGTTGAGAAAATCTATATTCTGGGTCCTGATGTCCCACCCCAAATATCTTCAGTGAATTACTAAATAATTTTAGAGATTATGTTTCAGATTGTATGTATTAATCATTTTTAAGGTTTGTTAAAGCACTTACCATGGGCCAAATGTTATGCTAAGTATTTTAAATATAGATAACATAGAGTATATATATATATAATTGTATTTATATTAGTTGCACAGAAAAAAAATCATAGTCATAATTTTTTTCTCACAACCAGTCTGAAATAGGTATTATTGTCAACTTAACAGAAGATAATAAGATACAACAAAGTTTAGTTATTTACCTGAGATCTCACAGCAAGTAAATGATAGGATTTGAATCACTTCTTTCATCAGTAGGAAAGACAAGCATCCATTTTTTTTGTTGTTGTTAGCAAAGTTTGTTATCCTTCCAGTAGCTAAGCCAACAATCAAAAACTTAAAACTCATGCATTTATGTAACAACGATTGTTCACAGTTGAGTTTGGAGACAACCAATGATAAAATCAAATAAAGACAGCAGCAAAGGAGTAATAGTGATATGCAGGTACTAGGAATTATAAAATTGTAGTAGAGATTTCAAAACCTGGATTGTGATCATTTTTCACATGACTTTAGGAAGCCACTCCCTAAGTGCTTTCTGTACTTTTTGTATTAGCGAAATCAGTCTTCATTTCTCTTAAATTCTTGAGCAGCTCAGACCTGTAACCAGCGGAGAGGATCTAATGGTTTAAAAAACAAAAATTTGGAAGTAGTACATGCTCATTAGGAAACAAAGTAGAAGAAGAAATAAGGAAAGTCACCTAGAATCCTGTCGTCAGTAAGGAACGTTATTGAGATTTTGGAGCCTTTCTGATGTTTTGTTCAACTACCTGCTCATGCAGTGGTGATCATATTCCATTTATAATATAGCATAAGTTTCTTACCACATCATTAAATTTTTTAAATAAATATCACTTTATTGTATGATAGTCCATCATTTTTATATGTTGTCAAAGCAGTGCTTCTCAAATCTTTCTCCCCCACCTAAGAGCTGACTCTGAATGACGGGGGAGTGAGGATGTATCTAGAACTGGACAATAACATGCAGGAAATTGCTTCAAAGTCTATTTTCTCAAAAACATATGCAAATTTTGCATTTTACTCAGTGTATCTGTATTTATTCCCATATTTAAAAATATTAACTCTCTTCCTGTTAAGCTTATTTAGTCTTCCAGGAAGATGTACTATTTATATCCTATGGCTCCATACATTCTGGCATTTATTTTGATATTGTTGCCCTTGCAAAAATAACATCGAGCATGGAAATAGCACCAGAATAAATACATGCCCTTCCAATCACGTTTTAAAGGATGACATGTATTCAGGTACAGAAGTCCCCATAGAACTGGTAAAATTCACAGTCATTACAGTATACTCCAAAACTACAACATCAGCTCTGGGAGAACTATGAGCTAGGTCTATCGTCTGTTTGTGAAAAAGAACAGGTAGAGACAGTAAAAGCTGTCCATCCATTTTAAGAAGTATCTCGAAAGAAGGTTTGGCAATAAGTAGTTTTCTGTAACGATCAGCATGAAGACTGTCTTTTTTTTAAACAGCTTTTACTTTTAATTCATGCTGTAACAGATCTTGCTTGCTTGTTAATATCTTGCTTAAAAGCTTTATATAGAACTAGGCGCTCACTAAAAGTTCCAGGTTTTTTCCTCTTCCACACTTGACATTATTGTTATTTTACAGTAATTGCTGTTCTATAGCATTTGAGTATAGCAGTTATCATTATAAAAGTGAATTCATCGTCCTTTCTTTTTAAAGGTCTCCTCAGCATATATGCCATGCATTACATTAATTACTACATGTACTACCTGAGAATGGATTAATAAAAAAAAAAAACTCTAAAAATGGAGATACAAAAGTAGATTTGAAGAGTGAGAATTATAAAAGTAAACTGCTTGCTTAGCTTAAAGTCACTCAGAATCTGAGATGCATGTAACCAACTCGAGTCTCCAAGTGCTGTTCCTCATTGAGATCCTCATCTAAAAAGATACAGCTGTCAGTTACCTGGTGCAGACCTACAGCGTCCAGTTAAAACAACCAAACAAAAAATTAAAGTATTCCAAATTGAATGTATATTCAGCAATAAACAAACATTTCTGTGTAACAGGTGGCAAAAAGTTGCAACATACCTTCCAAGTTACTCCAGTTGCAGGCTCGAATACATGACATGGTTCAAATCTGGGCACTTAAAAGATTCCAAAGAGATGTCAGCACTGTTGGGCGAAATAGATTTTGAGTTAGGGCGATGAGGACTAGGATTAAGTGAGTTGGGATATATGAGTTTTGTGTTTAAAGGGAAAAAAATCCATCTTTTAGAAAAATTAATCTTTGCTTCGAAGTTTATTTTAAATTAACATATCTTTAAAATCTGTTGTGAGTCCTCCCAGAGGTGGTTTGAATCATTTTTCCTGGTTGATATTTCAAATAGATTTTGTGGGCAAAAATACCAGGGCCAGGATCAGATCACTACACTAGCTAGTTTTGTTTGGTGTGTATATTTTTTTCCCTGCTAACTTATGTTTCCTGAATTATGTTGAGTACTTACTCAACTGTTTCCAGCAAAGAATAGCTTTCTCAAATAAAATTTATCATTTGCAAATTGCATTGCATTTGGCCATATTAATTATAGCAGCCTTACAGAATGGAAAGGTCTCTCAGGGGCTGTTTTCCTGGTGATAGATAGGTACCATCTTTTTTAGTGTCATCTACCAAGATCAAAGTTACAGGTTTATTAAATCTAAAACTTCTACATCTTAAGACTTCATCACCAATTATACTGTTAGATGTGTCTCTGGCTGCTATAGGATTCTTCCCACTTTAGTGGTATACATGGCTGTACTTGTCAGAGATGTTTGACATTCATGCACCCTCTCAGCATTTTGGACAGAAAAAATAAGCAATATTAGAAAAATTATTTGAAAATTACCAGTAGAATACAAAGAATTGAAACTTGTATTTAATTCTAGTTACTTTTTTTCACCTAAAAGAAAGTCAGAACAGACAAGACTTCAGTGTATAAATTCTGTGGTAACTGATCAAAGGAAAGCTTGCTAGAATCTCTTAACAAATTTTTGGAATTGATTAGAAGCAAAATGTAATTTACTGTCCATCTCTGCATGACATAATGGAAATACTTAATAGAAAACTAAATGAAATCTAAACCTTAAAATAGTAAGGAATGCAATTTAGTAGACCAAAATCATTTGAGATGTTTAGTTACAGATGCACAGAATAGTGCAGACTTTAGCAAGAACTGGAAATTAATGTTTGTTCTTATATATGAGCATAAACTTTATCTATGGCTGTACTGTTTTTTTCCAAGTAGGTATTATATTCTACAAGAAAAGATCAAGCAAAAATAAGACTATCATTCAACTAAGTATTTTCATCCTGAAGGCTTTTTATTCTGTATATCAATATTGCTAGAACTGCAAATATAGGATGATGTTTTTCACAAGTTATCTTAGAGAAAAATGTTATAAGAAAAATATGAAGTAATGTGTGAGATAATTATGATTTACATTTGATTATTATTGAAAATATCAGCTTACAGTATTTCCTGACACCATCAGGAAAGTGGCAAGGTGGCAGAGACCAGGAAGGACAGGGTGGGGACAGGAGTGACAAGGTATTTGGGTTTTGTTTTTTAGAAAGCTTTTGTTTTTTAGATAGCTGTTTTCTCTTTTGTATCTTTTATTTCATGCAGTGTGAAAAATACTTTGTGGAAGTGGGAATAAATCTGTTAATTTCTCAAATGTCCAACATACCCTACCTTAGTTTTCTGACATTCAAAGTGAGGCAAACATGGCCTATCCAACAGTAATACATAAAAATGGAAAAAAAGGTTGTGTGGAAACAATGAAAAGTTGTGTTTTCGCATAAGGTAATGAGATCATACTAATATTATAAAGTCCTTATTTTTATCACATTATTTAAATGATCTCTCTTTAAAAATCTACACAGATGGTTCACAAGCACCAGCCAGACCTCCTAAACCACGACCCCGCAGGACTGCACCGGAAATTCACCACAGAAAACCCGAGGCAGCACTGGAAAATGTTGACGCAAAAATTGCAAAACTCATGGGAGAGGGTTATGCCTTTGAAGAAGTAAAGCGAGCCTTAGAGATAGCCCAGAATAATGTTGAAGTGGCCCGGAGCATCCTCCGAGAATTTGCCTTCCCGCCTCCAGTTTCCCCACGTCTAAATCTATAGCAGCCAGGACTGCTAACACCAAAATGCAGAGCAATCACTGAATATTCCAGGAGTGTGGAAAGGAGAAGCGTGACGCGGAATTCAAGGGAGAAGGTGTCTCTTCCTCACATGGCATCTTGAGATTAGAGAGGCTCAGAAGTGCTGCTTCTCAGAAGACGGCTTCTTGCCAAGGATGTCAGTGGGTGCGGCATCCTCGTTTTTGCTAGCCATACTTTTAAATCAGGGTTGAACTGACAAAAATAATTTAAAGACGTTTACTTCCCATGAACTTTGAATCTGTGAAATGCTTTTCCTTGTTTACAAGTTGGCGAAGTTGCAGTTTGTTTTTTAGTTTTCTTTGGGGATTTTTTTGATACCTGTACTGTGTTCTTGATGGACCCTTTGTACAGTGGTCAGGTCTGCTGTAACATTTCCCAGCCACTCCCTTGCTGTCCACGTCCACAGCTGCGTCACCTGTTCAGTGTGATCTGTCCCATCCCATCCCCTCTGACCCAGGTCCAATTCCATTTCTCCCATTTACAAGATGCTTTAAAAGTTCTGATTTTCAACGTATCAAATTAATGCAAAAAAAAAAAAGAAAAGTGTGTGGCCTTCACTACTGAGTCTTCTTTGGAAACCATCCTGTTGAGAGATGGCGAAAATCTGAATGTATAAAGCATTTTTTTTGTCAATTAACTGCCTTTTATAAGGGGTTTTCACGTAATACAGAAGAGCTTCCCTTTTAGTGTCAGTTTTGTGATCTTTAATCTTCCATACTCTCACCTTTGTCATCCCAGGGGTGTCACGACTCTGTAAGAACCTAAAACATTAGAAAGCAACCACTGCAGAAGTGTGAGAAATACACTTGCACATGACAACGCCATACGGAAGTTGTATAATGAGGTCCCCTGATATTTATGCCTGCATTACTTTGAGGCATGCTGAATAGGAGGGCTTTCTCCCAAAAATATATTAACAATTTTCAGATCAAATTATGACCACACTTTTCCCAAAGTGGAATAGAGTCCATTTCCTGTTTGAATAGTTACCCTCTGGTACCGAAGAAGTTTAGGAACCAGTTCATATTGCGGAGGAAACAAATCTTTGATGCACTGTTGTTAATGCTACTGTGGCAATGTTTATTATTTTTTTTTGCAAAATTCTTATTTTCTCTCTGGCATCAAATTAGAGTTAGTATTTAATTTTTAGATTCTCTCATTAATTGCTCCATGATGCTCCATCCAGTCAGGTGAAAGAAATTTATATAGTTTTGTCTTTTTTGCAAAATAGGGGTTGGTTCTTCAAAAACCGTGTTACTACTTTTATTAATACAGATATTTATTGGGTATCTATGATGTGCTCCACACTGTTAGGCACTGTTTTTAAAGCACAAACCATCACTAGCTCATTTCATTATGATATTCTCTTGTCCTTTTTCTGCACTTTTGATGGTAAAAGTCTCTCTGATGGACAAAACACTTGAGAATTTTCAGGCAGTTGGCATTTTTTTTTCCTTTAATAAGTTAGTGAGGAAATGAGACAAAACTAGGTCTCTGTAAAATGCTGGAACCCACAGAAAGCTTTCTAAACATGAAATAACTGCGGGTTTGTGCATGTTTCTGCCACTCCTTTAACTTCATACAGTGTGATATAAAAAGATTCATCTGATAGTGAGCCTGTCTTCCAGGATCAGGATTTGTTTGAAAGAACATGACCAAAGATGTGGCAGACCCAAAGGAAATTAACGTTGTTCAAGACTAATGGTTACTACGCTGACCTGGGGAGGGAAGGAAAACCCCACTGTGAGCTGACGCCTGCCGTTACTTAACAGCTTGGCTCTCATGACATGGGGTGCTTGAGGAGTCACAGGCCTTGGACAGTTTGTGCTGATGTTTTAATTTCTGCAGGTGATTCTGAGCTGGTTAATGTCCCCGGAGGAGAATTTTTAATTTGCCTTAGATGTTCTTCCTGTGAGTAGGTATATGAGGGCAGTTTTTCACTTTTTTTAAAATTGCATTGGCTAATTCTCCATTGCTTTATGAACTCCATGTTATGTCATCATGATTTTTTTCATTTGTCTTACTTGTTTCTAAAGTCACATTGGAATAGCACTGTCTTTTTTTGGCTTTTTTATGACTTGCTGGTCTTGCTGGTACAAAGAGCCACAAGTTGCCACTTCATTGTGATAACATCATTATAACTTTCTTAATAGATTAGGGAGCTATGTAAAATACAAATGTTAGGCATAGTATATTCTCATTCAAACAGTTTCCAAAAATGTGTGAAAATTTCCAGTGAAAAGTAGAAGACTGATGACAATATAGTCAATGTAGACCTGAATTTAAAAAAAAAAAAATCTGTTTTGCAAAGAAAACTTACTAGCCGTCACTGAAATCTCTCTGTAGCTAGTACTTAACAGCAACCATTAGTTTTATCACTAAAAAGAACGAGTCAAAAACATGTATGGAATGGAAAGAGGGAAACTTTCTATCAAACTGTCATGAAAACCTATTGCTATCCATTACCTATGACATACCAAGCTAAAAAAAATTTTTTGAGGAAATAATTAAACCAAAATACATTTTTAATTATAAAACTGACTAGCCATTAGTGGTTGGAAATGTTCCAGACTTGGTTTCACTGGGATCCAGAAAGTTTGACATTCCTCCCATTTCTCAAGACTTGGTAATATGATTATTTTTACAGCCAGTATGCCATATAATTCAGATAATTAAAACAGACTGTGCCCAATATAAACCTGCTCTCCCCTGCCCCCCAACATATTCTGGAAGTACTTATCTTCAAAAATAGTCCAGCAAATTAATCTCTATAATCTCTTTTTCCCCCTTGATGTGTGTAATATCCTGGCCTAATTTTCTAGAATTGAATCAGCAGTGCTTATGGTTAACTTGAACTTCCTCCCACAAAGATGACCTTGAGCTCCTCCCTATCCATGTCCCCTTTCTCATAGCACAGATAATCTTAATAAATAGAGCCCCAGTTGCAACTTCAGAGGGCCCACTGGTTAACTCAATATTTCATACACAAGAACACTTGCAAAGATTTCTTCATAATGTGAATGTTTTCTTTTTTAGTTCCAGAAGGATTTCCTACAGTTTGGATATTATTTTTCCTCTTGGATCTTCAACTTGAAGCTTTAATTTTGCACTGAATAATCTGGTTAAAATTTTCATTTTTTCTCTTATGCTAACAGATATGGAAGCAAATTACAGAATATTTTCAACAATACAGGTACTGCCTGTTGACCTGGGTTGTAGTGCTAGGCAAAGTTTCCAGAAAATGACAGCAACTGAGTGAAGGGTTTTCTTCCCAATTACTATTTTATTTTTTACTGCCTTTTTAAAATTTGTCTAATGTGGCAAAATAGTTATGTGTTCAATTAATTTATGTTTTATCCATCCCTTTTCAATTCTGGTTATTATTGTAAACTCCAGTACTTTATCTGTTCTTTTAAAGTATTTTATAAAATGAATGTTAACAAAAACAGAGTTGGTATTTTATTTTTCAAATGAATGCAAACATTTCTTCCAGAGCATTCTATGTTGTATTTTTTTTTCCCTCGTGTTAAGCAAAAGATTTGATTTGAGCTAACTGTCCAAAGTGGTACAAAGTACCCATCCCAAATGATTCAGTTATTAAATACCGACATGATACCATTCAAAGATATTTCACATAGATAAGCTACTCTCATGTCTTGGAACTGTAAGTCATATCAAGGTTCTAAGTAAGAAATATTGTATGTGGGAAAGGATGAAGGTCTTCTGATGACATATAATTGATAATTCTTTTTTTTTAATAGTTTTTTTAATGAAGGCTAAATGTGTGAGTTTATTTCATTTTATTTTGTTTTTTAGGGCTGCAACTGTGGCATACGGAAGTTCCCAGGCTAGGGGTCAAATCAGAGCCGCACCTGCCGGCCTATACCAGAGCCATGGCAACGCAGGATCTGAGCAATGTCTGCAACCTACAGCACAGATCACAGCAACGCTGGATCCTTAACCCACTGAACAAGGCCAGGGATCAAACCCATGTGCTCATGGATACTAGTTGAGTTTGTTACCACTGAGCCACAACAGGAACTCCTATAATTGGTAATTCTTAACCAACAGTAACATCTATTCTCCGAATTCTTGGTTTTCCTAATCATTTGTCATTGTCCAGTACACATCAGAAAGCAATGGAGATTAAAACCATATTAATAACTTGTTATATCAGGAACCATAGCAGCACATTGTGCAGTCATTAGTACATACAGAATCCCATGCATATTAATAATTGTACCTTCAAGGCACATATGATTAAATGAGAGATACACATAAGCATGTAATTCCAATACAGTAAGTGCTATACATGAGTTATCACATTTTCCTAGAATTATATGCTTAAGACCTATAAGGTCCCGTAACACATTCAAGACATTTAGTATTAGAGCATTTAGTCCCTTTAACACCCGTCATGCCTTTTCTACGACTGTGAAAGTAAGGTAGGGTGTGATAGTTCCTTCTGGAAAATTAGACAAATGATAAGGCTGAGTAGCATTTGTCAGCCTTAAAGAGGAAGACAGTTTTTGTTGTTAAGAAAGAACTCCACAGGTAAATCTTTTTGAATAGCAACAGCATACATGATACAATACTTAGTTAGGCAAGAAGTAGTAGAGCCAGTGGAACACAAAAGAGACTGTGGAGGGTATATTGGTGCCTGCCTGAAGGTGAAGAAACCACTCTCAGATCCTAGGAACCACAGGATTAGGAATCACTTGTCGGAGATGACAATACTCATCAAAATGCCCAGAGGAACGAAGGTATATCTAACAGGAATCACTGCATCACATGACAATCAGGCAGTAAGCTAAGGAAAATTTAACTTGCATGCCTTTCCTTCATGTTCTTTTGTCTGATGTTCAAGAGAAATTGAGCAGTATTTTTAAATTACCTTATTTTTGCTTTTTATTCCTACTGCCATCACCTTTTGGGTCTGAATGATGCCTCCCCTTGAATCTTAAATGGCCTGTTACTGACCTCTATGGCTCCAGTGTAAAACAGAATGAAGTTTCTGAAATTCAAATCCAGATGTTACACCTCAGTGTAAAACCCTTGATAGCTTTCTATGGCAGGAATAATTTGTGTTCCTCTTTCTATTCACCTCCCAACCAAGACCCTCTTCACTTCTGCTGAGCAGGCAAATTGCCCAAATGTGCTCCATGTCTTTGTACATACTACTGAATATTCATTTCCCTTTTTCCAGCCTGGCCAACTCATTCTTTAAAATCAAGTCCAACCATTTCCTCTGTGAAGCATTTCCTATCTTATCCGCCAAATTGAGTTGAGCATGCCATCCTCTGCATCTCAGCAGCAAAATTCTAATGCTTACGGTGTAGTTTCTGCAATTATTTCATTCCACAGATGGCCCCACCTAGACTGAATTTATGAGAGGAAACATGTCTAAGACATGTCTATGTCCTAAGCTCCTACTTACATAGTAACTAGTATATAATAAACATAGACATAGTACATAGTAAACAATAAAATGTTTCAAATAAATAAAAATGCACCGTTAAGTGGCCAATAGTGGAAACTTTCCTGAAATCTAGTTTTAGCTCTGGCACTAGCTACATGCATGGAATGCCATCTCTTTGATCGGCTTTCTTCAACCATGGCCCAGCAGAAAGATAAGCCTACTCACTAATGTGATTACAGCAGATGCCTTAGTTTTTGTTTTTAGTTGGATGGTGAGCAAAAAAAATTTAATAATAGAAAATCTGATCACAAAAAGAAGATTTAAAATTTAAGTTTAATCTTTTTTTTTTAGTAACATGAGAGGCTAAAGAGAATAGTTAATTCTTCCTAAGGGGTTATGACAGGCATGTCTGTCCAAGAAATGACTACACATATGTTCTCATGGCAATGTTAATAGTGGTTAAGGAGGCAGACTGCCTAAGATCAATTCCACCTCTGCTACCTCCAAGTTATATGACCTTAGGCAGGTGTCCTGACCACTCTGTGCATCAGTTGCCTCATCTGTAAAATGAGAATAGCAACCAAACCTACAGGAAATGACTGATGGTGGGCTCAGTGAGTAAATACAGATAAGGAATTAGGACATGTCTGGTACCACTAAATGCTCAATAAATGGCAGCTCTCATTACCAGGTACCCTATTTAGGGAGCTCAAGTCACATTTCATATCCCAAGATTTCCAGAGCGGATGGCAAAAAGAAGCATGTCAGATTTATCTTACTGATTCACACAGCAAAAGGCAGACAACAGTAGAACAAGGTCATTCTGGCTAAACTGAGGAAGTTTAAAATTTTGAAGGGTAATGAGCTATACATTCTTCTGACAAATTGCAGAGTTGAGTTTTTAACAATTTTACTATCACCATGCACTCTTCCTGTACTTGCTACTCAAAACCAGTGCAATGAAGGTAGGGATCTGAGATGGTATGGCTGGACCACCAAAGCTAGTCTCAGATCTTCGAGAGCTACTTTCTTCCCCACTGAACACCACCTAGACCAAATGCTCAGAAGCTATGTTATTAATAGGTGAAGAAGCCTTTTTCTTTTTTTTAAGTTTAAAATCTACTTCAGAAACAAAAAATAATTTTGTCATTGGGATGTAGAGAAAACTGGCATAATTAGTGGGTTCCTTTAGTCTCATCATAGTAAATGTAAGAGGTTGAAGAAGACTTTCCCTAGAATGAGGTTAAGGCCCCAAAGCTGAAAATGGTAGATATTAATTGCTTCTAGATTCTAAAAACCCACCTAGCAAATTTCTGCAGGACTCATTAAGGGGCTTGTAGCAGAACTCTCATAAACAGTCCCCAGAATATATAAGCAGAAGATTTGGCTTCAAGGGCTGATCTGGGAGGAGTAATTGGTAAAAATGTTATGGACTGAATCCACCTCTGTCAATCCAAGTAATGCCTTCACCAAAAAGAGTCAATTATAGAGATTAAGAAACTGTAATTTTATTCCAATGAATGTCTACATATATTACTACTTACATTACATTATCTACATTAAGTAGATTAGTGTACTTACTTATCTTCCATCTATGAGTATTTGAGCAGAGTGAAAACAATTGGTCAAGAGGGATCAGCAGTGAATCACCTGACAAACAGCTCCACCAGTGAGAGGACAAGGATACACATTCTTATGAGACAAGCAGAACCCTGTCAAGGCAGCTGACCTCAAGCCATCTTGACAAAAAAAAAAAGGTGGCTTCCTATCAGGCATAGTTAACTCAAGGAGCAAACAACTTTGGGTTGTATGTCACTGAACCAGGCATAAGGGAGCCCTGCCATTTAATATCTTTTGTGTCTGATAATAACCCAGTAAAAAGAGAAAAGTTTAAAGGCATCAAGAGAAAAAGAATGAGTCATATACAAAGGAAGCTCCATAAGGCTAATTTTTCAGCAGAAACTTTTCAGATCATGAATGCCATGGTATATTTCAATTGCTATAAAGGAGAAAAAAAAAAAAAAAACTACAACCGATAATTCTCTACCTGGCAAGTTCACTTAGAATTGAAGGAAATGCAGAATTCCTTAGGCAAATAAAAACTAAGTGTCCATCACCACTAAACCAGCCTCATAAGAAATATTAAAAGGTAGTCTTTAAGCAAAAGAAAACCAGATAAAACTAGAAATAAGAAAATATATAAAAGATAAATATATATCACTGACACAGGCCAATATATAGTAAGGGCAATGCATCAACCACTTGAAGAGCTAGTATGAAGGTTAAAAGACAAAGTCAAAAAATCATCAGTATAATAAGTAGTTAAGATATATACAAAATTAAAATATGATATCGAAAAGTATATGAAGGAGCAGTAATAAAAAATCTAAAGCTTTTAAAATGTGTTCAAGCTTAAGTTTTTATAAGCTTAAGTGATTATGAGCTCAAAACAAATAGATATATAGATAGATATGAACCTCATGGTAAGTACAAACCAAAAACCTACCTCAGATACACAATAAAATAAAGGAATCCAAATATAACACTAAGGAGTCATTAAACTACAAAGGAAGAGACTAAAGGAAGAAATAAGGACAAGGAAGAATTACAAAAGCAACCAGAAAACATTTAACAAAATGAGAGTAAGGACATACCTATTGATAATCGCTTTAAGTATCAATGAACCAAATGCTCTAATCAAAATACACAGGGTTGCTGAATGGGTAAAGAAACAGGACCCATCTATATGCTACCTACATGAAACTTGTCTCGGGTAAAGGAACAGGACCCATCTATATGCTACCTACATGAAACTTAGGAACAGGACCCATCTATATGCTACCTACATGAAACTTAGGAACACAGAGACTGAAAGTGGAAAGATGGAAAGAGATATTCAAAGTAAATGAAAACAAAAAGAAAGCTGAGGTAGCACTACTTACATTGGACAATAGAATTCAAAACAAAGACTATAATAAAAGACAAGGAAGAGTATGACATAGTGATAAAGGGATCGATCCAAGAAAAGGATATAACATTTGGAAATATTTATGCACCCAACATAGGAGAATCTAAGTATATAAAACAAATGTCAATAGGCATAAAAGCGGAAATTGACAGTAATATAATAACAGTAGGGAATGTTAATACCCACATACACCAATCAATAGGTCATCCAGTTTATCAATAGGGAAACACTATTAGATACATTAAACCAGATAAAATATATATACATACAAATATATACATACACAAACTTATTTATATATCAGTGTCCATATATATTATATACATGGAATCTTTCATTTAACAACTGAAGAATATACATTCTTTACATGTACACATGTAATTATATGTAATATACATGGAACGTTCTTCATGATAGATGACATGTGGCTCTTTTTGGCCACACCCACAGTATGCAGAAGTCCCTGGGTCAGGAATCAAACCTGAGCCAGAGCAGTGACCCAAGCCACAGCAGTGACAACACCAGATCCTTCATCTGCTACAACACAAGGGAACTCCAAAACAAGTCTTAATAAATTTAAGAAGACTGAAATCATATCAAGCATCTTTTGAGATGACAATAGTATGAAACTAGAAATCAGTTATGAGAATAAAACTGGAGAAGACAAAAACACATGGCGGTTAAATAAAATGGTATTAGTAAAGCGTTTACTAATGGTCACTGGAGAAATTAAAAAAAAAAAAAATCAAGAAATACCCTGAAAAACATAACCATACAAAATTTATGGGATGCAGCAAAATAGGCCTTAGAGGGAAGGCCATAATATTTCAGGTCTTCATTTAAAAAAAAAAAGGAAAGAAAGAAAAATCTCAAATATACAACCAAGCCTAACACCTAAAGAATTCAAAAAAGAAGAACAGGAAGTTCCTGTTGTGCCTCAGTGGTAGTGAACCCAACTAGTATCCATGAGGATGTGGGTTCAATCCCTGGCCTCATTCAGTGGGTTAAGGATCCAGTGTTGCTGTTGAACCGTGCTGTAAGTCACAGATACAGCTCAGGTCTGCTGTTGCTGTGATTGTGGTGTGGGCCGGCAGTTATAGCTCCAATTCAGCCCCTATCCAGGGAACTTCCATATGTTACAGGTGTGGCCCAAAAATCAAATAAAGAAAAAGAAAAACAAATAAAACCTAAAATCAGCAGAAGGAAGGAAATAATAAAAATTGGAGAGGAAATAAGTAAAATAGAAAAGACAGTTTAAAAAATCAATAAAATCTAAATCTGGTTCTTTGAAAATGTAAACAAAATCAATAAAGCTTTCGCCAGGTTTACCAAAAAGAGGACCAAAATAATCAAATTAAGTGAAAGGTGAGAAATAACAACCAGTATTACAGAATTTTTTTTTAAATGTAAGAAAATACTAAGAACAATTATATGCCAAACAATTGGACAATTTAGAAGAAATGGACGTTTCTAAAAATATACAGCCCACCAAAACAGACAAGAACAAATAGGTAATTTGAACAGAGCAATCACTAGAAGTGAATTAGAGTATGTAATTTAAAAACTCCCTGAAAACAAAAGTCCAGGACTGGATGGTTTCCCTGGGGAACTCTACCAAACATACAAAGAAGAAATTCTACCAGTCCTTCACAAATTCTTACTAGATACTTAAGATCAGCAAACACTCCCATAGTCATTATGTAAAGCCACCATCACACTGATACCAAAACCAGACAAAGACATTACCAAAAAAGAAAATTAACAGGCCAATATCTGTGATGGATATAGATACAAAAATTCACAACAAAATATTAGCAAACTGAATCCAAAAATACATGAAAGAGATCATAAACCACCATCAAGTGGGGTTCATCCCAGGGTCACAAGTATGGCTCTACATTTACAAATCAATCAATGTGATGCACCACATCAGCAAAAGACAGACAAGATGGCAGAGTAAAAGGACTTGAGCTCACCTTTGCAGACGAATGCCAAAATTACAACTAACTGCTGAATAACCATCAATAAAATAGGCTGAAAGCTACAAGAAAGATATCCTACACCCAAAATCAAAGAAAAAGCCACTTCAAGACAGTGGGAAGAACACTTTCATGATATAAGCAATCCCTTACCCATTGGGTGGTTGATCCACAGAGAAAATAACTGTTTTGCAAAGGCTCTCCCAGGAGTGAGAGTTCCAAACCCTACTTCAGGTTCCCCAGCGAGGGTGTCTGGCATTGAGAAGAGGACCCCCTAGAGCATTTGGCATTAAAGGCCTGCAGGGCTCCAGCACAGGAGCACCACAGGACTGTGAGAATCAGAGACTCTGATCTTGGAAAGTACACGTGGGGTTTCATGTGCACTGGGTCCCAGGATAAAGCAGGGACTCCATAAAACTGTGGGTCGAACCTACCTGCAGGTCTTGGAGGGTTTCCTGGGAAGCAGGGGGTATCCGAGGCTCACTGTGGGGCATGACATTGGAGGCAGATCTCCCCTGGAGCTGATCATTTTGGCCCCACCCATCAGGGCTGAGAAGCCCGGAGCAAAACAAAGAGGGTGGGAACACAGCCCCAACCATCAGCAAACAAGCTGCCTAAAATCCTCCCAGGCACCCAGCTGCCCCTAATCATACCCAGAGACAAAGCTCCACCCCCCAGAAGGACAAGACTCAGCTCCACCTACCAGTGGGAAGGCACCAATTCCTCCCTCAGGAAGCCTGCCACAAGCCCCTGTATCAACTTCACCCACAAAGGGGCATACCCCAGAAGCAAGAGAGGGTACAACCCTGTAGCCTGCAAAAAGGAGACCACATAAAAACTAGACAGAATTAAACTGCAGAGAAATATGAGCCAGATGAAGGAAGAAGACAAAATCCTAGAATAGCTAAGTAAAGTAGAGATAACCAACCTACATAAAAATACTTTGGATAATGAGAGTAAGGATTATTGAAGATCTCAGAAAAAAAAATACTGGACGAAAATATCAATAAATTAAATGTTTAACAAAGAAAAAGAGGATTTAAAGAACAAACAAGCAGAGATGAAGGCTACAATAAATTAAATAAAAAATTCAAAAGAAAGAAGTTCCCGTCGTGGCTCAGTGGTTTAAGGACTCAATATTGTATCTATGAGGATGTAGGTTTGATCCCTGGCCTCACTCAGTGTGTTAACAATCCAGCATTGCCACAAGCTGTGGCATATGTTGCAGATGTGCCTCAGATCCAGTGTTGCTGTGGCTGTGGTATAGGTCTCAGCTGCAGCTCCAATTCAACCCTTGGACCAGGATCTTCCATATTCCACTGGGTCAGCCATAAAAAGAAAAAAAAAAATCACTAGAAGGAACAGCAGTACAGGAGGCAGAAAAATGAATTAACATATAGAAGAAGACAGATTGCTAGTAGGGATATTAAAAGATGCTCAGTATCACTAATTATCAGAGCAATGCAAATCAAAACTACAAAAAGGATGACTAGCAAAGGGGACAGGTTAGGGATGGGAAGAAATGGACTGGGGTGGGGGGTTTCGATTGGCATACGCACACTGAAGTATATGGGTTGATTTGGCCAGAGGGAACCTGCTGTATAGCACAGAGAACTCTACCCAGTATTCCGTGATAATCTATGTGGGAAAAGAATCTGAAAGAGAATGAATATTTGTATATGTATGGCTGAATCATTTTATTGTACAGCAGAAATTATCACAACCTTGTAAATCAACTATACTTCAATAAAACTTTTTAAAAATTAAACTACAATAAAGTACCACCTCACACCAGACAGAATGGTAGTCATTAATAAGTCTACAAACAACAAATGCTGGAGGTTGTGGAGAAAAGGGAAACTTTTTACACTTTGGAGGGAATGTGAATTGGTACAGCCACTATGGAAAACAGTATGGAGATTCCTTAAAAAACTAATTATCAATCATATGATCCAGAAATCCTATTCCTGGTCATCTATCCAATGAAAACCACAATTCAAAACTATAGATGCACCCTAATGTTCACTGCAACACTAATCATCAAGATATGGACGCAACCTAACATTCATTTAGAGAGGAATAGATAAAGAATATGTGTGTGTGTGTGTGTGTGTGTGTGTGTGTGTGTGTGTGTGTGTGTGTGTAAATGGAATATTACTCAGCCAAAAAAAGAATGAAATAATGCCATCTACAGCAACATGGATGGACCTAGATATTATCATACTAAATGAAGTAAATCAGAAAGAGAAGAATATTACATATCACTTACATGTAGAATCTAAAAAATGAGACATGAACTTATTTATAAGACAGACTCACAGACACCACATTAACAAAATGAAATGACAAACTCACAGCTAACATCATAATCAATGGTGAAAAACAGAAAGCTTTTTCTCTAAGATCAGGAATAAAACAGAGTTGCCCATTCTTACCACTTTCATTCTAGATAGTATTGGATGTTCTGGTCATAGCAATCAAACAAGAAAAAGAAATACAAGGCATTCATATTGGAAAGGAAGCAGTAAAACTGCCATTATTGGCACATGACATGATACTATATATAGAAAACTCTAATGACTCACCAAAAAACTATTAGAACTAATAACACTTATTTGGCATAGTGACTTGATATTTTTATACATTACAAACTAATTACCACATTGCAACACTGCAGCGTGTGAAAGTAAAATACTTAAATCTGTTGCATTTTAAACCTATCAGAGTGAAAAATCACTCTTTTATGCAGCTTTCCCAAAAATGCAGCCTGGCAATCTAAAAACTCAAGCAGTAAAGCTGCCCTCTTTGAATCCTTTATATCTACCATGTGCAGATCCACCAGGCACAACATTTAAAAAATTGTGACACCAAATGACTGCACCATCCTTTCAAGTTTGATGCAGCTGGTTTAATATTCGATATCACTGTTCACAGAAATACGTCTCGATCTGAGGAGATATGAAACACAGTCATCGCACAGCTGGAATGTAAGGACTGTATGGAAGAGCGCAGATTAACTTAAAAGTGTGGGAGAACGGGATGGCCTCATTTCCTTAGTGACCAAGAATTCACAATTCAAAACAAATTCCCTATTTGTTTCAACACATTGTAAATATGTCCCCAATGCCAAACTCTGTGTCTGGCATAGAGTAAGTAAATAAGAAATAAATGTTGAATGAAAAAATAAATAAATAAATAAAACTATCAGAGAGAGAAGTCATGGGGAAAAGTCTGCTTACACTGCATCAAAAAGAATAAAACACCTGAAATAAATTTAACTGAATATGTGAATGACAATATACCCTGAAAACTATAAGACATTAATGAAAGAAACTGAAGGCAACACAAATAAATGGAAAGATATACCAAGCTCATGGAGAATTAACATTGTTAAAACAGTCATAGAAGAATTAATATATTAAAATATTCACTCAAAGCAATATACAGATTCAATGTAATTCATATCAAAATAGTGCATTTTTAAATAGAACTACAACAAATAATCCTAAAATTTTAGTAGAACCACAAAAGACCCCAAAAAGCCAAAGCAATCTTCAGAATGCAGAAAAAAGCTGAAGGTATCACTCTCATATATATCAAAATATAATGCAAAGCTATTTTAATCAAAGCACTATGGCATCAAATCAGATGCACTGATCAACATAACAGAATAGAGAGCCCAGAATTAAACCCACACTTATATGGGCAATTAATCTATGACAAAGGAGGCAAGAATACACAGATATATATATCTGTCTCCACAGGCAAGGACAACAAAAGCAAAATAAATACATAGTACCAAGTCAAACTAAAAAACTTTTTCACAGCAGAAGAAAAATATCAACAAAATTAAAAGGCAATCTACTAAAAGGGAAAAGATAGCTCCAAATGACCTCTTATATTCCATAAGAGGTAATAACAAAATATAAAAAGAATTTATATGGCTCATATCTAAAAACAAAAACCAATTAAAAGTCTTTAAAACCTGATTAAAAGTAGGCAGAGGACCTGAATAGACATTTTTCCAAAGACATACAAATGGCCAACAGGTGTGGGAAAAGATGTTCAACATTACTACTTATCACGGGAATGCAAGTCAAAACCATAATGAGATATCACCTCATACCCCATATAAGAGACAAGTGTTGGCTGAGGATGTGGAAAAAAGGGAATCCTCATGCACTATTGGTGAGAATGTGAACTGGCACAGCAACTAAGGAAAACAGTATGGAGGCGCCTCAAAAAATTAAAAATAGAACTACCACACAATCCAGCAATTCCTCGTTTGGGTCTTCTCCCAAAGAAAACAAAAACATGAATTCAAAAAGATATATGCATCTCCCTGTGTTCACTGTAGCATTATTCACAATCCCAAGGTATGGAAGCAACTTAAGTGCCTATTAATAATATTGTCAACTATACTTCCATTAAAAAAGGCAAGTAACTCAACAGGTGAGTGACTTCTTGAAGGACTCATACATTAACTCAATAAGAGTTTACCTTTAGGGACTTATTTACCACACAGATGAAATAAAAAATAAAAATGCACAATAGCACTTGTGAAGCAAAAAGAGTTTTGCTCTTCCTTCCCATCCCAATCCTGCAGAATCAGAAACATAAGCATGAAGAGGAATATTACAAAAGAGTAGATATTGCACTTTTCCTCACCCTGAGGTTGACCTGGCCAGGGCTGGAAGACAGTGGATAGTCTAGACCGAATCCAAATACTGGTGACCAGACAAGGAAGGAGGATATCAATAATCAAAACTAGTGATTAGAGAAAAAATATCATACATTATTTTCCTGGCAGCCCATCAGTTTCAAAGCATTCAATTAATTGGTCACTAAAAAGGAAACAAAAATCATTTCATTTCAAATGGATTTCAGTGGTTTCCATAGCTAAAAAAAAAAAAGAAAAAGAAAGAAAAGAAAAGAAAAAAAGGTATTCAAGGTCAGGTGGCCATCACTGGAGGGTTCTTGTCTGGGAAGATGCTGTGAGCTAGGTAGATACATTTTGTTTCCCTGGAAAACCTTCCTGCCTGGCAAGTTTGGTCTGTCTAGCCCTCAAGTTGAAAGCTCTGGCTAAATGTCACTCCTGCAACAGTCTCTTCATCAGAGACCGTCTTCTCTTTGTCACCCAACAGTGCAGCATCCAATCTCCCTTTACTGCAGACACTCCTCCCTCTCCCTCCTCCCATCTAGTAAACTACTCAAACCTTATTTGTTAGCTTATTTATGAAGTAAATATGTGGCGCATGAGATAAATCATCCAGCAGCAACTTACCCACAATATCAGTGACTGCTAAAATTACTGTCCAAAGGAATGGTATGTTTCCCTAAAGAAATGTTCTAGGAGTTCCCATTGTGGCTCAGTGGTTAAGGAACCCAACTAGTATCCAGGAGGATGCAGGTTCGATCCCTGGCCTTGCTCAGTGGGTTAAGGATACAGCATTGCTATGAGCTGTGGTGTAAGTTGCAGACACAGCTCAGATCCAGTGTTGCTTTGGATCTGGCGTAGGCCAGAGACTGCAGCTCCAATTGGACCCCTAGCCTGGGACCTCCATATGCCACAGGTGTGGCCCTAAAAAGACAAAAAAAAAAAAAAAGAAAAAAGAAATATTCCAATGTAAAATGCAAAGTATCTTTGCTGAAAATTAATCACAAATACCAAGGCCCTAAGGCTATTCAGATGTGAATAAAAAACAGTAGCACCAAGGTACTTACTTGTGTAAATATTTAATCAAGATCTGTCGGCAATGATTTTTATCTGGAATATCTTGCAAAATACGGGAGACTAGATGGCCAAAAGCAAGACTAATGTACCTACTGCGCTTTTTAATCAGTGCTAACATAATTTAACATTTATATAGCACTTTAGGTTTAGAAAGTTTTATTTCATTTTCCAAGTTACGTTTCTCAAAACCCTTTTGAAATGGGTATAATATACTTGGAATACTCTTTGCACATAAAGAGAATTCATAAGCCAGAGAGCAGAAATAACTTTCCTTGGTTCACTCAACAATTCACAAGAAGAGCTAGAACTATAATCCATTAATTAGTCCCACTCTACACATTAGATATTAAAAACAGACATAAAAACAATCAGGCAAGATCTAAGCAATCCCTTTGTGGACCAGAAAGGGAATTGAAAATGAGCAAGTTCATCTTTCACCTCATACCTGCTGCAGGTGTGGACCCAACCATAAATATGTTTGCTTCTTTTTTAATTTTTATTTTTTTGTCTTTTTGCTTTTTCTGGGGCCACACTCGCAGCATATGGAGGTTCCCAGGCGAGGGGTCCAACCGGAGCTGCTGTCGCCGGCTTACGCCACAGCCACAGCAACGTGGGATCCAAGCCACGTCTGCGACCTACACCACAGCTTACAGTAACGCTGGGTCCTTAACCCACTGGTGCCAGGATTGAACCTGCAACCTCATGGTTCCTAGTTGGATTGGTTAATCACTGAGCCACAACGGGAACTCCAATATGTTTGCTTCTTGACATGCTGTTTTTTTATTAAGAATGGTTTGATTGTTGGTAAATGCTATCAACACACTAACCAGTAGCTGAATCTGAAAAATGCACTGGAAACTTTGCAAAGTGATTACCAACTTGAAAAGGTGAAGTTAATCAATCTGCATTCCAAAATGCCTTAGCATGATGGGTCATTCCATGTCACCACATTCAATGTATATTTTGTTGGTAATATGCTGTATATATATTAAAAAGAGAAAAGAAAAAAGTATGTTAAGGCATGCCATTTCTCAGCAAAAGTGGTTAATTGCTTGATTCAGTGAAAAGCCAATACATAGGGAAAGGGAACAAATTAATATTCTCACAGGTTAAATCAAAAAGCATCTGTTTCATTTGTGAAGCTCTAGTGTGCAACAGCACTTTTGGCTGACAGGCTGTTAATCTCTGAGAGGCTATAAACTTGTCATGATAAGGACACTGCAAATTCAGCCTGAATATCCTTTGCTTTTCACATTAATAGCATGTAAGGACACTTATGCCTCTCATCATCACTTCAGTGCCTGGAGAAGACCAAGGACCACTACCACTTCAGCGCGTGACTTTTTAATCCTTTGTGATATTAACCCCTTAAATTAAACTCACATGGAGCTGAGGATGGGCACAAGAGCACTTGCCTTCCTTAGAGATCACACACTATCATTCTACCTGGAAAATTCAGAAGTATTCAAACTCTCCACTGTTGATTAAAACTTGTTCTGATTTCAATAAAGAGATTCAAGCTTTGCTTTCCTCAGGAGAATGGCAGAGATGTGATAAAACATCACAGATAAAATGCTAAATCACAGCATAGTTTAGCAGTGTTAAAGCTCTAATTTCATGCTCCTTAGCTAAGTTAAACTCTTATCATCTTCAGATTTTACCTCCTGCCCACATTTTTTCACCTAGAAAGAAGAGTTAATATATGCTACAAGATACTGTAAAACTCCACAGGCAAGTTGAAAAGACTTTTAAATGGGTTCAGCGGTGATGCTACCTACATTTAAAAAATACATCTATATATTTATACAGCTATATATACATTTTTTAGGAATTTCCGTTATGGCTCAGCAGGTTAAGAACCCAAACACAGTGTCTGTGAGGATGGCTCAGTGGGTTAAGAACCCAACAACCTACTCCCTAGCCTCGTTCAGTGAGTTAAGGATCCGCGTTGTGGCAAGCTGCAGCATAGTTCGCAGATGCAGCTTTGATCCAGTGTTGCTATGGCTGTGGCAAAGACCACAGCTGTAGCTCCGATTCAACCCGCAGCCTGGGAACTTCTTTATGCAGTACATATGGCCGTAAAAGAAAAAAAATACACACATACATATACACATTCTTTAATTATTTACATTCTTTACAAATATCAGGAATCAGAACTCTCTTTCATTGGTTGCTTATGGACTAACATTTCCCAAATGCCCTAATACACTGCCTCCACACATCATACCATCTCATCCAAGTGCCTGGGAAATTCTAGAAACTTGATCATCTCAGTGGGAAAAGCCCCCTGAAAGAGTTCTGGCTTCCAACACTGTTCATCCACAACTTCAGAAGTCATTAGTCCACGATCTCATTCTACTAGTAACTTTCTTGTCGAATAGAGACACAGGAGCAATGTTCTACCCTCACTGAAGTCCAATCAATGACTGCCATTTTTGTTTTTGAACCACATAAGCCAAGTCATGTCATCTCTCCAGGCCCATTTCCTCATCTACAACATAATTGAGTTCAAACTAAATATTTTCTATAGATTCTTTCAAATCTAAATCTATTTGGGGAGGAGGACATCACCAAAATGGCAACATGACTTTCTCACCACCTACAGATATATTGAATACACAGCAACACATGGATCAAATCTCTCTGAGAGAAATCCAGAAACTAGTTAAGGGGCACCAACATGTTGGGCAACTGAGAAAATCTAAATACATCTAAGAGGTGAGAAAAGCTAATACACACTCTTTATAAACCCCACAGTGGCACAACACCATTCAATTCCAGTGGAAACCCCAACTCCTAGCTTCTCCCTGAGGAGTGAAGGGGTTGATAAAAGGGTACAAACCTCTGGTTAGAAGCTAAATAAGGCAGAGGCCTAATGTGTAACTATATAACTATAGTTTATAATATTGTTTTGTAAGACTGAAATTTGCTAACAGAGTAATATTTGTGTTTTCATCAAAAATAAACCTATGAGGTATGCATATGTTAACTCAATTGTGGGAACACTTTCAAAATGTCTGTGTATATCAAATAATCATGTTGTATGCTTTAAACATATAATTTATTTAGCATTTGTTCTTCAATAAAGCTGAAAAAAAAGCAGAGACATAAAAAAATAAATCTAGGTGGCAAAAATATTCAACATAAACTGCTTAACCCCCAATCAGGCCTGAGAAGACAATCAAACCTGACATTTCTTGAGTTTGAAAACCTGTATTTCCTTGACACCAGAGAACTGTTAGAGCTAGCTTAATATACCAGGAAGAATGATCCAGAAGCAATCTGTGTGATGCATTTTAGACAACGGTATACTCTCAGCTGAACTTCAGCAATGCAGTTATTTGAAAACCAACATAATTTAAGGCAGAATTGCTGGGAAACTTCCACACCAGCTTTCAGCTTACTACACCGCTGTCTCTGGTATGTTATTAGGGAGATTAACTTTAAGAACATACTGGTTTAGTTCTGAGCAAGATGAGTGACCTTTCATTTCCATCAGGGCAGTGGGTTTGCTATAAATCCCTAAGTGTTAAATTCTGGAAGCCTAGAGATAAGCAGCTGCTGAGGGCTTTGCATTCTCTCCTGTTATCTTAAGACACCCACAGCACATACTGCAAAAACTACCCACTTGAAGAAACCTTTAAAGCCCATGTGCTAAATATGAACTTATTTGAGACATTACTGATGAGATATTTTCATAAATGGATAGACCTGGAAGGGCCCTTGAGAGCTCACCCTGTTTGACTTTGGGACCTCACTGCTTTGTCCTTGTTATCTTAAGAGATATGCACACCATGTGCGATCCAGACCCAAGGTTGCCTGGATTTTCAAGAGCTGTTTACTATTCTTGGTCATTTCACAACACTCCTTCCAACTCTAAGAGGGAATTCATAGCCTTTATAAAGTTTTTTTTTTAGTTATGGAAATTGAAAGCAAAGACATATTCTCGACATATTGTAAGACTACCCAAACTTCTGGTCTTATGAAAATTTTAAAGTATATTTAGACACAATTAAGTTTCCCTTAAGTTACAATTTATATTCTGGCTACCTGTAAGTCAATTATTACCACTACTTCACTCAAAAACATCCACTTTAGGGACTCTCTGCCTAATGGAATCAAATGTGTGCATTAGCCTCCAAAATTTCTCTCTAAATATCATTATTGACAAACTTTAATATCATTGTAAGCTCTCTGTATTAAATTTTACATCAATTAACTATGTACATGTGTGTGTGCTGAGAAGATGTATCGTATGAAACTGGTTTAATGTAAAAACACCCTGAAATTCTAGCTGTGCCATCACTAATAATTCTTTACATTATGATGAGAAAGCTAATTGAAATATTTGTGGCCTAGTTTCCTTATCTATAAGGAAAAATGGTACTATAGCCTCTCATGTATTGAAAATAACTTGAGTAAAATGAAATAAGCATTATCTTGAAGAGTTCTAAAAAGATTATTTAAAACCAGTTAGTAATATCATGAAAGCTACATTGCTCTGACCACTATGAATGAGTGTGCACATGTACGGTTAGTGGTTCCATCTTTAAAGTGAGTAAAGGAGGCCTTTTTTGAGAGATAGGCACATCCTTACTTGAGGCACCCCTCCTTCCCTCCTCTGATATTAGTTGGCACACAGCAAATCTCCTCTTTAGTCAGTATTAAAATCATGACAGCCTGCCGTGCCTGCCATCTTGACACAGCAATTACAGGGCAAGAACAAGACATTTTATCAATCTCTGGCTGCTGAACCAGTGACAGTCCCCCCCCCCCAAAGGGAGTAAATCAGAAGAAATGGAAGAAAAAGACAAGGAAACAATCGCACAGAGAGGAAGGGAGCAAGGGAATACAAGATTCGGTGATAAAACAAAGCTCTGGAGGAGAATAGAGATATTAAAAGGATTAAAAAAAGTGTGGCACCAAATATTCACTGCTGAATCACATTTTATTTTCAACAGGCACATTGGGTAGACTGGGCCTATTTGATGAATGTTAATAAATTAAACTTATCAGAACTGGGGAAGTAGGATGTGAGCCTGCAATTCATTTTCTGCCATTAGCGATTCCAGAGGGGAGTCACACTAGTTTCAAGGAAAAAGCATAAAATAGGGCATGGTCATTTGGGAAGATCTATCAGTACCTTCCATTTAATTCAACACACATTTCGTTGAGAGTCTACCCAGTGTCCCATAACATAGAAGATAATGGAAATGAGACAGTCCTTACTTCAAGGAGTTGAAGTTCTGGGAATATGGTGGGAACATTCATAATGGGTTAGAACGGAATAAATCAAGGATCTACTTGCAAGTATGAACAGCCTCTTTGCTACTGCTGGCACTTAACACAGAGGATGGGGGCTCTCAGGGTATGCAGCCTCACCCAGTCTCAAGGTTAGAGGTTCTTTTGACCCTACTCTTTTTTGGCAATGCCTCACGCTCTGGAATTTCCTCTTAGTACCCAGGTCCAAGAACATTCTTGGAAATTTCTGCAGAAGCACTGCTTGTCTATTAGCTACCTACATAAAATAAACTTTGTATTATAATCTAGGAGTATAATCTAGAAATTAAACATATAATCTAGGAATTAAACATATAGATTTTGGAGTCAGGCAGCACATAGTCAAATTACTGGGCCGCATCTTATTACCTTCATGTTTTTTTTTTTGCCCTTTTCTAGGGCCGCACTTGTGGCATATGGAGGTTCCCGGAGGTTCCCAGGGTAGGGGTCTAATCGGAGTTGTAGCTGCCAGCCAACACCACAACCACAGCAATGCAGGATCTGAGCCGCATCTGCAACCTACACCACAGCTCACGGCAATACTGGATCCTTAGCCCACTGAGCAAGGCAAGGGATCGAACCTGCAACCTCATAGTTCCTAGTCGGATACGTTAACCACAGAGCCATGACAGGAACTCCTACCTTCATGGTTTTTGATAAATGACTCATTTTTTTCTAAGTATTATCTGTAAAATAAATAGGTAAGTGAGCATATAGTAAACACAAAACATTAGCTATTTTTTTTTTTGGAGGTTGTACTAGTTTTCCAGGCTGTTACAACAAAATTTCACAGACTGCAATAGTTTGAACAACAAAAATTCAGCTTCTCACAATTCTGGAGTGTGGAATTCCAAGGTCAAGGTGCAATCAAGGTTGATTTCTCCTAAGACATCTCTCCTTGGCTTGCAATGACCACCCTCTTGCTACTTCTTCACAGGGTCTTCTCTCTGTATACACATGACTCAGGTATCTATGTGTCCAAATTTCCACTTCAAATAAGGATATTGGTTAGAATGGATTAAGGCACATTCATATGACCTCATACAACTATAATCACCTCCTTAAAGACCCTGGGGTTAAGACTGCAATATATGAATATCTGAAGGGACACAATTCAGCCTATAGAAGAAGGTATAACATGTTTACACAAATGCTTACACTCACATTTACACACAAACTCACATAAACTCACGTCTGTGTTACCACCTCCTAGAAAACAATGTAGAAATTTTTCCCTGGGAGTTCCCCTTATGGCTAAGCAGGTTAAGAACCCAACGAATGGCCAAGGCAGTGGCCATTTTGGATGCTAAGCCTGGATTCTGAAGTTGCATCTAGGCCATTTCCACATCCAGATTTGGCCAGGAGGAATAGTACAGCATATTGGACCCTGGATTTAAAGCTGAGCATTTTTGAGAAATGGGATTTGGAGATTACATTAATAGTGGAACAGAAGGACTGGAGCTCAGCTTCTCTCCCAAAAAACAACAAAACCACAACCAAATGCTAAGCAACCTTCCACCAAATGGACTGTAAAATTCCAAAAAAGATATTCTACTCCAGAAGACAAAGAGGAGACCACATCAAGAGGTAGGAGGGGCAATTACACGATAGAAGCAACCCCAATACCTTCCGGGTGGGAAGCCCCACAGACTGCAAAGTAACTATCACAGAGACTCAGATACAGGACTGAGAGTTCTGAGCCCATGTCAAATCCCCACACTTGGGGATCTGGCACAGGGAGAAAGAGCCCCTGGAGCATCTGGCATTGAAGGCCAGTGGGGCTTCTGTGCAGGAGCTCCACAGGACTGGGGGAAACAGAGACACCATTCTTGAAAGGCACACACAGACTCTCACGTGCACTGAGTCCCAGGGCAAAGAAGTCTCCATAGGAATCTGGGTGGAACCTGACTGCAATTCTTGGAGGATCTCCTGGGAAAACAGGGGTGACTGTGCCTTGTTGTGAGGGAAGAGCATTGGAGGTGAAGCTCTCGGGAATATTCATCAGCCTGCATTTCTCTGGAGGTGGCCATTTCTGGGAAAATCTGGTCCCTCCCATCAGCACTGAGAAGCCCCAGGCCAAACAATAATCCAGGTGGGATCTCAGCCCCACCCATCAGTAAACAGGCTGCCTAAAGACCCCTCAGGCACACAGCCAGCTTCTAATCTCATCCAGAGACAAGGCCCTACCCATTAGTGGGATAGGAATCAACCCCACCCACCAGTGGGCAGGCATCAGTCCCTCCCATCGGGAAGCCTACAGGAAGCCCCCTCCATACCAACTTTAGCCACAGGGGAGGCAAACACCTGAACTAGGAGAAGCTACAACTCTATTGTCTACAATATGCTTACCACACCAAAAACCTATAAAAATGAAAAGACAAAAAACTATAACTCAGATAAGAGAGAAAGAGAAAAGCCCAGAAAAACAGCTTAGTAATGAGAAGATTATCAGCCTCCCAGAAAGAGACTTTGGACTGTTGGTGCTGAAGATGATGCAAGGCATTGCAAATAAACAGGAGGCAAAGACTGATAATTTACAGAAAACACTGAGCAGAGAAATACAAGCTGTAAAAATTAAACAAGAAGAGATGCAAAATACAATAACTGAAATAAAAAATTCTTTAGAAGCAGCCAATAGTAGAATACAGGAGGCACAAGAATGAACCAGCGAGTTGGAGGACAAATTAGTGGAAAGCATTAATGCAGAAGAGAAAAGAGATAAAAGATTGAAAGGAAATGAGCTGAGTCTCAGAGAACTCTAGGACAATGTTAAACGCACCAACATCCATATAATAGGCGTGCCAGAGGGAGAAGCGAGAGAGGAGGGGACAGAAAAAATATTCAAAGAGATTATAGTCGAAAACTTCGCTAATAAGGGAAAGGAACGACTCACTCAAATCCAGGAAGCGCAACGAGTACCATATAAAATAAACCCAAGTAGGAACACCCCAAGACACTATTAATCAAAATGACCAAAATTAAAGACAAAGAGAAAATACTGAAAGCAGCTAGGGAAAAGAAACAAATGACATACAAGGGAACCCCGATAAGGTTATCAGCAGATTTTTCTGTTGAAACTCTGCAGGCCAGAAGGGAGTGGCATGATATACTTAATGTGATGAAAGGAAAAAACTTACAACCAAGATTACTTTACTCAACAAGGCTCTCATTCAGATTTGAAGGAGAAATCAAAACCTTTACAGATAAGCAAAAGCTAAGAGATTTCTGCAACACTAAACCAGCTTTACAACAAATCTTAAAGGAACTTCTCTAGGCAGAAAAGAAAAGGCCACAACCAGAAACTAAAACACCACAAATGACAAGGTTCACCAGGAAAGGTATATATACAGTAAAGATACTAAATCATCCATGCTCAATTATGTTACCAAAATCAGAAATCATGAGAAGAGAGCACAAATGCAGGTCACTGGAGAAGCACGTGCAATGAAGAAACCAACAACTTAAAACAATCTCATTTATATATAGACTCCTATATCAAAACTTCAGGGTAGCTTCAAACCAAAAATCTACAATTGATACACAAACAGATAAGAAAAATCAACTCAAATACAACATTACAGATAGTCGTCTTGTGAGAGGAGACAACAAGAGAATAAGGGAAGAAAAATCAGAACAACAAAAACCCAAAACACTTAATACAATGGCAATAAGAACATACATATATCAATAATTACCTTAAAGGTTAATGGACTGAATGCCCCAACCAAAAGATATAGACTAGCCGAATGGATACAAAAACAAGACTCATACATATGCTGTCTTCAAGAGACCCACTTCACCTCTAGAGACACATACAAGTTGATAGTGAGAGGATGGAAGAAAATATTCCATGCAAACAGGAATCAAAAGCCGGAGCAGCAATACTCATATCAGACAAAATAGACTTTAAAATGAAGAACATTTTAAGAGACAAGGAAGGGCACTACATAATAACCAAAGGATCAATCCAAGAAGAAGATATAACAATTTTAAATATCTATGCACCCAACACAGGATCACCACAATATATAAGGCAACTGCTAACAACCTTAAAAGCAGAAATCAACAACAACAAAATCATAGTGGGGGAATTTAACACACACCACTTACAGCAATTAACAGGTAATCCAGACAGAAAATCAATGAGGAAACACAGACCCTGACTGATGCATTAGATCAGATGCACTTAATAGATATTTATAGGACATTCCATCCAAATGCAGCAGAATACGAATCCTTCTCAAGTGTGCATGGAACATTCTTCAAGATCAATCACATCCTGGGTTACAAATCAAGCCTCAGTAACTTTAAGAAAATTGAAATCATTTCAAGCATCTTCTCTGACCACAATGCTATATGACTGGAAATCAACAACAAGAAAAAAATGCCGAAAAATACAAATACGTGGAGACTAAACAACATGCTACTAAAGAACCATTGGATCACTGAAAATAAAAGGGGAAATTAAAAAATACCTAGAAGCAAATGACAACAAAGACACAACACTCCAAAACCTCAGGGATATAGCAAAAGCAGTTCTAAGAGGAAAGTTTATAGCAGTACAAAAGTACCTCAGGAAACAAGAAAAACCTCAAATAAATAACCTAACTTTACATCTAAAGCAGCTACAGAGGGAAGAACTAACAAGACCTAAAGTTAGTAGAAGAAAAGAAATCATAAAGCTCAGAGCAGAAATGAATGAAAGAGAAACGAAGAAAACCATAGAAAAGATCAAGGAAACTAAAAGCTGGTCCTTTGAAAAGATCAACAAAATCGATAAACCCTTAGCCAGACTTATCAAGAAAAAAAGAGAGAGGACACAAATCAATAAAATTAGAAATGAAAAAGGAGAAGTAACAACAGACATCACAGAAATACAAACGATCATAAGAGACTACTATATGCAACTATATGGCGATAAAATGGAAAACCTAGAAGAAATGGACAAATTCTTAGAAAAGTACAATCTCCCAAGACTAAACCAAGATGAAATAGAAAATATGAATAGACCAATCACAAGTTCTGAAATTGAAACTGATTAAAAACCTTACAACAATCAGAAGTCCAGGACCAGATAGTTTCACAGGTGAATTCTATCAAACATTCAGAGAAGAGCTAATACCTATCCTTCTGAAACTCTTCCAAAAAACTGCAGAGGAAGGGACACTCCCAAACTCATTCTATGAGGCAACAATCACCCTGATACCAAAACCAGACAAAGATATTACAAAGAAAGAAAATTACAGGCCAGTCTCACTGATGAACACGGATGCAAAAATTCTCCACAAAATACTAGCCAGCTGAATCCAAGAATATATTAAAAGGATTGTACATCACGATCAACTGGGATTTATCCCAGGGATGCAAGGATTCTTCAGTATCCGCAAATCAATCAGTGTGATACACCATGTTAACAAACTGAAGAATAAAAACCATATGATCCTCTCCATAGATGCAGAAAAAGCCTTTGACAAAATCCAACACCCATTTCTGATAAAAACCCTTCAGAAAGTGGGCATTGGGGAACCTACCTCAACATAATCAAGGCCATCTATGACAAACCCAGAGATCACATCATTCTCAATGGTGAAAAGCTGAAAGAATTCCCCCTGAGATCAGGAACAAGACAGGGATGTCCACTCTCGCCACTACTATTCAACATAGCTCTGGAAGTCCTAGCCACAGCAATCAGAGAAGTAAAAGAAATAAAAGGAATCCAAATTGGAAAGGAAGAAGTAAAACTATCACTTTTTGCAGATGACATGATAGCATACCTAGAGAATCCTAAAGACTCTACCAGAAAACTGTTAGAGCTTATCAATGAATTTGGCAAAGTTGCAGGATACAAAATTAATACACAGAAATCAACTGCATTTCTATATACTAACAATGACAGATCAGAAAGAGAAATTAGGGAAGCAATCCCATTTACCATCGCATCAAAAAGAATCAAATACTTAGGAATAAACCTGCCTAAAGAGACAAAAGACCTGTACTCTGAAAATTATAAGGTGCTGATGAAAGAAATCAAGGATGACCTGAACAGGTGGAAAGACATACATACCATGCTCTTGGATTGGAAGAGTCAATATTATCAAAATGACTATACTACCCAAGGCAATCTACACACTCAATGCAATCCCTATCAAATTACCAAGGACTTTTTTCAAAGAACTAGAACAAAATAGTGTAAAGTTTGTTTGGAAACCCAAAAAACCCAGAGTAGCCAAAGACATCCTGAAAAATAAAAATGGAGGTGGAGGAAATAGGCTCCCTGACTTCAGGCTCTACAACAAAGCTACAGTCATCAAAACTGTATGGTAGTGGCACAAAGACAGAAATATAGATCAGTGGAACAGCATAGAAAGCCCAGAATTAAATCCATGCATCCATAGTCAACTAATCTATGACAAAGGAGGCAAGAATATACATTGGACAAAAGACAGCCTCTTCAGTAAGTGGTGCTGGGAAAACTGGACAGCTACATGTAAAAAAAAAATGAAACTACAACACTTGCTAACACCATGCACAAAAATAAACTCAAAATGGATTAAAGATCTAGATATAAGACCTGATACTATAAAACTCTTAAGAGGAAAACATAGGCCAAACACTCTCTGACATAAATGATAGCAACATCTTCTCAGATCCATGTGTCAGAGTAAGGACAAGAAAAAGATAAATAAACAAATGGGACTTAATTAAACTTCAAAGTTTTTGCACAGCAAAGAAAACCCTAAACAAAAATGAAAAGACAACCCACAGAATGGGAGAAAATATTTGCAAATGAATCGACTGACAAGAGATTAATCTCCAAAATTTACAAACACCTCCTACAGCTCAATACCAAAAAAACAAACAACCCCATCCAAAAATGGGCAGAGGATCTAGGCAGACGATTCTCCAAAAAAGACATGCAGATGGCAAATAAACACATGAAAAGATGTTCAACATCGCTCCTCATTAGAGAAATGCAAATCAAAACCACTATGAGGTACCACCTTACACCAGCCAGGATGGCCATCATCAAAAAGTCTACAAACAATAAGTGCTGGAGAGGATGTGGAGAAAAAGGAACCCTATTACACTGTTGGTGGGAATGCAAATTGGTGCAGCCACTGTGGAAAACAGTATGGAGATTCCTCAGAAAACTCAAAATAGAATTACCATTTGATCCAGCAATCCCACTCCTGGGCATCTATCCAGCAGAAACCATGACTCCAAAAGACACATGTACTCCAGTGTTCATTGAAGCACTCTATGCAATAGCCAGGTCATGGAAACAACCTAAATGCCCATCGACAGAAGAGTGGATAGGGAAGATATGGTATATATACACAGTGGAATATTACTCAGCCATTAAAAGGAATGAAATAACATTTATAGAAAAATGGATGGACCTAGAAATTATCCTGTGAAGTGAAACCAGTTAGACAGACAGCAACACCCAATGCTACCGCTTACATGTGGAAACTAAAAAGACACAATGAACTTCTTTGTAGAACAGAAAATGACTCACAGACTTTGGAAAACTTTTGATTTTTCAAATAAGATAATCTGGGAAGTGGGGGGAGGCACTGAGTGTTTGGGACGCAAATGCTATCAAAATGACTTGTGATGATTTTTGTATATCTATAATGGAAATAAAGTTCATTAACCAAAAAAAACAGCTTTTTTGAATCAATTTGATATTAGTTATAAACCATCTTAAACTAATGGAGGAAAAAAAAAAAAAGGGAACTGGCCCAGGGGGCAAAGAAAGAGATAGTTGACTATCTAGCTGCTGGGAAAGATGAACAAGTTCAAATCTGAGTGGAGCACATTATTCAAGCAGACTACCTTGTTGAGGCCATAGAGATCCTGGAACTGTATTGTAACCTGCTGCTGGCTCAGTTTGTCCTCAGCCATTGTATGAATGAGTTAGATTCTTGTTTGGCTGGATCTGTGTCTACGATGATTTGGGCTACTCCTTGCCTCCAGTCAGACAGAGGTGGATGAGTTTAAACTAGTTGCTGATCAACTCTGTGCTAAGTACAGCAAGGAATATGGAAATTTATGTAGGACCAACCAGATTGGAACTGTGAACGACAGGGTAATGCACAAACTGAGTGTGGAAGCCCCAACCAAAATCCAGGTGGAGAGATACCTGATTGAAATTGCCAAGAAC
>PVHT021183696.1:457253-485206 GCA_004024745.2 Catagonus wagneri
ATTAAAGATAAAGAGAGGATCCTAAAGGCAGCAAGAGAAAAGCAAAGCATTAAGTATAAGGGATCCCCCATAAGGCTGTCAGCTGATTTCTCTACAGAAACATTACAGGCTAGAAGGGAATGGCAAGATATATTTAAAGTGCTGAAAGGAAATGGCCTGTAACCTAGAATACTCTACCCAGCAAGAATATCATTTAAAACTGAAGGGGACATAAAGAATTTCCCCAACAAACAAAAGCTAAAAGAGTACAGCAATACTAAACCCTTTCTAAAAGAAATGCTGAAAAGTTTCCTATAAAAAAGAAAGAAACAAAGAAAAGTAAAAAGTAAGAATTAGAAGGGAGGAAACCACAATTGGAAAGCAATCATTCAAATAAGCCAGCATACAGATCTAAACATGAAGATGTGGGGAGTTCCCTTCGTGGCTCAGTGGTTAACAAATCTGACTAAGAACAATGAGGTTGCAGGTTCGATCCCTGGCCTTGCTCAGTGGGTTAAGGATCCAGCATTGCCGTGAGCTGTGGTGAAGGTTGCAGACGCAGCTTGGATCCCGTGCTGCTGTGGCTGTGGCTTATGCCGGCAGCTACAGCTCCTGTTAGACCCCTAGCCTGGAACCTCCATATGCCGTGGTTGTGGCTCTACATAAAAGGCAAAAAGACAAAAAATATACATAAACAAACAAACATGAAGATGCTAAAATAAATAAATAAATTAGTTAAAATAAATTAAATTACAAAAAAGACAACAACCTCATACATTGTGGGGAGGGAAAGTAGGAAAACGTAGACTCTTTTTTCTGTTTTTTTTAACTTTAAAAAAGAAAACTTTTTTCTTTATTCTTTTTTTATTTTCTTTTCTTAATGATGTGTGTAAGCCTATATGGTTATCAGGCCAAAGCAAGCAGATATAAGACGGTATTAATATACTTAAAGAACAGGGCAACCATAATCCAAAATGGGACATCTAATCCACAAATACTGAAAAGAAAAGAACTTAAGTATAAAATAACTGGAACCCATCCATCCAGAAAAAGAAAAGAGAAACATAGAATCAACTGGAAACAAGATCTAAAATGGCAATAAATACATACACCTATCAATTATCACCTTAAACGTCAATGGTCTGAATGCTCCAATCAAAAGACACAGAGTGGCAGAATGGATAAATAAGAAAAACCCTGCAATCTGCTGCCTACAAGATACTCACCTTAGAGCAAAGGACAGATAGATTGAAAGTGAGGGGATGCATAAAGACATTTCATGCCAACGGACAAGAAAGGAAAGCAGGAGTGACAATATTCATATCAGACAAAATAGACTTTAAGATGAAAGCCATAAAGAAAGACAAAGAAGGACATTACTTAATGGTTAAAGGATCCATTCAAGAAGAGGATATTACAATTGTCAATATATATGCCCCTCATATAAGAGCACCCAAGTACCTACAACAAGTACTATCAGACATAAAAGGAGAAATAGATGGCAATACAATAATTATAGGTGATTTTAACACTCCACTCACATCAATGGACAGATCCTCTAGGCAGAAAATCAGTAAGGCAACAGAGATCCTAAATGACACAATATAAAAATTAGACCTAACTGATATTTTCAGGACATTACATCCAAAAAAAAATCAGAATATACATTCTTCTCAAGTGCACATGGAATATTCTAAAGGATAGATTACATACTGGGGCACAGAGCTAACTTCAGCAAATTTAAGAGTATAGACATTATTTCAAGTATCTTCTCTCACCACAAAGTCATGAAACTAGAAATCAACCACAGGAAAGGAAATGAGGAAAAAAACGTACTACATGGAGACTAAACAACATGCTACTAAAAAACGAATGGGTCAATGAAGAAATCAAGAAAGAAATAAGAAAATACCTTGAGACAAATGAGAATGAAGACACAACAACCCCAAATCTATGGAATGCTGCAAAAGCAGTGCCCAGAGGGCAGTTCATAGTATTACAGGCCTTCCTCAAAAAAGAAGAAAAATCTCAAATCAACAACCTAACCCATCACCTAAATGAATTAGAAAAAGAACAAAAACACCCTAAAGTCAGCAGAAGGAAGGAAATCATTAAGATCAGAGAGGAAATCAATAAAATAGAGATTCAAAAAACAATAGAAAAAAAATCAAGAAATCCAAGAGCTGGTTCTTTGAAAAGGTAAACAATACTGACAAACCTCTGGCTAGACTCACCAAGAAGAGGAGAGAAAAAACTCAAATAAACAAAATAAGAAATGAAAAAGGAGAAATCACAACAGGTACTACAGAAATACAAAAAACCATGACAGAATATTATGAACAATTGTATGCCAACAAATTTGATAACATAGAAGAAATGGACAACTTTTTAGAGACTTACACCCTCCCAAAACTGAATCAGGAAGAAATAAATCAACTGAACAGACTGATCACTAGAAATGAAATTGAGTATGTCATAAAAACACTCCCTACAAATAAAAGTCCAGGACCAGATGGCTTCACAGGTGAATTCTACCAAACATACAAAGAGGAACTCATACCCATCCTCCTTAAGCTTTTCCAAACGGTTGAAGAAGGAACACTCCCAAAGACATTCTATGATGCCAACATCACCTTTATTCCAAAACCAAAGACACCAAAAAAAAAAAAAGAGAACTATAGGCCAATATCTTGATGAATATAGACGCAAAAATTCTCAACAAAATTTTAGCCAACCAAATCCAACAGTATATCAAAAAGATTATACACCATGACCAGGTGGGATTCATCCCAGGTGCACAAGGATGGTTCAACATACACAAATCAATCAATGTCATACACCACATTAACAAAAGAAAAGTCAAAAACCACATGATCATCTCAATAGATGCAGAAAAAGCATTTGACAAAGTCCAACATCCATTCATGATCAAAACTCTTACCAAAGTGGGAATACAGGGAACATTCCTTAACATAATAAAGACCATATATGAAAAACCCACAGCAAATGTAATACTCAATGGAGAAAAACTGAAAGCCTTCCCACTAAAATCTGGAACAAGACAAGGATGCCCATTCTCTCCACTATTATTCAACATAGTACTGGAAGTCCTAGCTACAGCAATCAGACAAACAAAAAATAAAAGGCATCCAAATAGGAAGAGAAGAGGTAAAACTGTCACTCTATGCAGATGACATGATACTATACATAGAAAACCCAAAGACTCATCCCCAAAATTACTTGAACTGATCAACAAATTCAGCAAAGTAGCAGGATATAAGGTTAACCTTCAGAAATCAATCACATTTCTGTATACTAAAGATGGAATATTAGAAAAAGAATACCAAAATATTTTACCTTTCAAAATAGCACCCCCAAAAATCAAATACCTGGGTATAAACCTGACCAAGGAGGTGAAAGATTTATATGCAGAGAACTACAAAACATTAATCAAGGGGATCAAAGAAGATACAAAGAAATGGAAGGATATTCCACGCTCATGGGTTGGAAAAATTAATATTGTAAAAATGGCCACACTACCCAAAGCAATCTACAGATTCAATGCAATTCCTATGAAATTACCCATGACATTCTTCACAGAACTAGAACAAAGAATCCAAAAATTTATATGGAACTATGAAAGACCCAGAATTGCCAAAGCAATCCTGAGGAACAAAAACCAAGCAGGAGGCGTAACTCTCCCAGACTTCAGGCAATATTATAGGGCAACAGTAATCAAGACAGTGTGATCCTGGTACCAAAACAGACATACAGACCAATGGAACAGAACAGAGATCCCAGAAATAAACCCAGACACCTACAGCCAACTGATCTTTGACAAAGGAGGCAAGAACTTAAGATGGTAAAAAGACAGTCTTTTCAGTAAGCTTTGCTGGGAAACCTGGACAGCTGCATGCAAATCAATGAAACTAGAACACACACTCACGCCATGCACAAAAACAAACTCTAAATGACTTAAAGACTTAAATATAAGACAAGACACCATTAAACTCCTGGAAGAAAACATTGGCAAGACATTTTCCAACATCAACCTTACAAATATTTTCTCAGGTCAGTCTCCCAAAGCAACAGAAATAAAAGCAAAGATAAACGAATGGGGCCTAATCAAGCTGACAAGCTTTTGCACAACAAAGGAAACCAAAAAGAAAACAAAAAGACAACTTACAGAATGGGAGAAAATAGTGTCAAATGATGCAACTGACAAGGGCTTCATCTCTACAATATACAAACAACTTGATGTGGCTCAACCACAAAAAAGCCAACAACCCCTTTGAAAAATGGGCAAAGGACCTGAATAGACATTTCTCCAAAGAAGATATACAGATGGCCAACAAGCACATGAAAAAATGCTCAACATCATTGATGATTAGAGAAATACCATGAGATACCACCTCACACCAGTCAGAATGGCCATCATTTAACAAGTCCACAAACAACAATTGCTGGAGGGGGTGTGGAGAAAAGGGAACCCTCCTGCACTGTTGGTGGGAATGTAAGCTAATACAACCACTATGGAAAACAGTATGGAGGTACCTTAGCAAACTATACATAGAACTACCATATGACCCAACAATCCCACTCTTGGGCATATATCCAGACAAAAATTTCCTTGAAAAAGACACTTGCACACGCATGTTCATTGCAGCACTATTCACAATAGCTAAGAAATGGAAACAACCCAAATGTCCATCGACAGATGATTGGATTAGGAAGATGTGGTATATATACACGATGGAATACTATGCAGCCATAAAAAAGGATAAAATAATGTCATTTGCAGCAACATGGATGGAATTAGAGACCCTCATACTGAGTGAAGCAAGTCAGAAGGAGAAAGACAGATGCCATATGATATCTCTTATAACTAGAGTCTAGTATACTGCACAAATGAACCTCTCAACAGAAAAGAAAATCACAAACTTGGGGAGCAGATTCGTGGTTGCCAAGGGGGTGGCGGAGGGGGTGGGAGGGAATGGGGTCAACTAGTGCTTCAGTGATGGAAAAGCAAGCAGATCCAGCTGTATAGTACATGGAACTATGTCTAATCACATGTGACAAATCCATATATGTACATGTAACCGGGTCACCACGTGGTGCAGTCGGAAAATTTGACAGAAATCTGTAAACCAGCTATAATGCAAAAATAAAAAAAAAAATAAACTACCAAAAAAGTGGTGATGAGGAAGACACCAGCATGAATAAGAAAGCAAATTCAGATATATATTACTGTTTAAAAAGATAGTTTTTCTAATCAGTAAGCAAAAGAAGAAAACAAAGATATCTTGAACATTCCCTATGTCACAAGCACTGAGCTGAGGTGTTACAGCATCTCAGTTACTATAATAAGTAATGCCTAAAAGGAAATTGAGACCTTGAGAAGCTAGATAACTTATCCAAAATCACATAACTAGTCAATGGTCAAACTGGGTTTTGCCCCCAACGATGGTCTAACCCCGAAGCCCATGCTTTATTCACTATGCTGTGAGAGAAAAACACCATAGTTTCCCATATGGCTGGTGCTAATGCAATTTCCTAGACCTTCTCATTTCAAGACCAGGCTTTGTAGTGCCAGCTCCATGACACTGAATTAGGAGCCAGGGTTGGGCATGAGCGGCGATGGCTAGATAGGCCGGGGCTTCCTTCCCTATCCCAGTGCAGCACAGCTGTCTTCTGCTAAAGAGCTGCTGCTAGACTGGCCCCACAAGCAGCGGTATTTTAGCTGTAGGCATGCTGATTCCTAGATGTGTGCTTTCCAATCAGGTTATAAAGTGCTCTGGGATTCCTCTGGATGAAGTGTATCCTATAAATACAATTTGTAGTTTCATTTGCCTTCTAGTTGGGAGATGCCTGGTGATTTAATTCTCAGAGCACTGTATTTTTTAAAGTGTATTTAAAAAGCATCTTTTATCTAGTGGTAGACTTTCTAAACTGCTCTCAGAAGTTTTCAAAACAATGGGGAAATTCCCTAGCAATTTTCACAAATAACTGCTTCTTACCTGTGGACTTATCTGTGCTTGATACTTTAGACACTCTTGCTGGCCCTGTCCTTCAAGTTGCAACCCCCTTCCAGCATAATACAAAATACTTTAAGGTTCGGTTTTGTAAGGCTAATTTTTTTCCACAGATATTTTGAATTTTTCTTAGAATTTTAAATTGTAATGAATTGATATTGACAATTTAAAAGGTGTTATTCACTATTCCAGAGTTTACTATTTTCATCTCTTTGCCCTAAACGTTTTTGAAATTAATTTTCACTTATCTTTTGATTAGATTTCTTTGCCATTTCCCTTGAAGAAATTCATAGCCCTCCATGCCTCACAGCAATTTAAAGGTAGGCAAAGAAGACTTCAGAGACTCTAGTTATATAATATGTTGTGTTTTGGCTACGTGCATAGCATATGGAAGTTCCTGGGCCAAGGACTGAACCCATGCCACAGCAGTGACCCAAGCCACTACAGTGAAAATGCTGAATCCTTAACCCACTGCACCACAAGAGAACTCCTATAAAAGACATTTTGAATGATCTCAGTTGTAGATATGAAATTGGAAGGCTGACTTAGAAATGGGGGCAGAAAGTCCCTGAAGTAGATTTCATTTTCTCAAGTTCAGTGTCTCACTAGGAGGCATCTCTGAATCCTTACACAATCAAAGAATTACCCAAAATACTTCTTCTCATTTATCTTCATAATAGTAAATGCTGTATGATTCATCTGTCCCATTCTTTTGAGATTCTACTGTGTCCTTGGACATGAATAATATGAAGGTCTTTATCATAACTAAAAGAAAGAAATATTACTTCATTGAGACCCAGGACAGGTTTCTTTGCATTCATTATGTGGTTGCACAATATAGGAAGAAGGATATAAAGGCACCCGACTTACAAGCCAGATTTAAAAGGCACACGTTTATCCACTTAGCAAAGCACATAGAAAGTATATCTATATTTTAACTTTGCTCACAAGGAATCAGAAAGGATAATTCAGTTGTTTAATTATATTATAATCCAGGACCACCTGGGGGGCAGTGCATAGGCACACAGGTAAATCAAAGAATTGGTAGATGATCTTTAGAAACAACCGAACTTCTCTGGACATGCTGTACTTTCAAAGAGGCCAAATATCATTTTATTTATATTCAGAATGTGTAGTTTTACTTTTCATTCATTAAATTAATAAATATTTACTTGGAAATTCCCATGCTGTGCCTGTCTCGGTACCATTACTAGATGCTGGGAATACAATAATGAGCAAAAGCATTTAGGGATTCAGGTTGCCATGGCACTTCTGTGGAAAGCATACAGGTGGAAATGCTAATGAGTATAACAAACCGACACAAGTACTGAGAAGGAAAGAAACAGTTCCAGATTTAAGGATTTCAGGTGTGTCCCCAGCAGCTTTCCAAAGGTGGCCCGATTAGTCAGTTTGGGAATCCCAGACCGACACACCCTTTATCCCTCTTCAGACAGAAGTTGTGAGGATTGGATCAAACACCCTGAGTCAAACACTACTGTTAGCCTTCTAACCCTCACCCTTCACAACTACACAGTAGTGGTAAGAGCTTCATAACCACACTGAGCAGGTGTACTAGCATGCCTCAGGCAAACATCAGCAACAACACAAAAAGCTTCTGCACAACAATGGAAACCACTGACAGAATGAAAAGGCAACCTAGCAAATGGGAGAAAGTATTTGCAAACCACATATCCAGTAAGGACTTAATATCCAGGAAAACAAAGAGATCATACAATAGGAAAAAAACAAAAACAAAAAACCTAATTTAAAAACAGACAAAAGACTGAATAGAAATTTCAACAAAGAAGATACACAAAGATAGGCAAAAACAGTAATCATCAGGGAAATACATATCAAAACCAAGATGATTTGGGTTTTTTGGGCCCCACCCACAGCCAGGGATCAAACCTGCAACCTCATGGTTCCTAGGCAGATGCAGTTCTACCACACCACAATGGGAACTCTCAAAACCGAGATGAGATAGTGTTTCACATTTGTTAGGATGGCTATTATCAAAAAGACGAGATAATGTTGATCCTTTCCTTTCCCTCATCTAGTCTGCTACTGAATTAATCAGTTCAGTTATGGTATTCTTCAGTTCTTTGGTTTCAATTTGGTACTTTTTCATATTTTTTCCTTGTTTAAATTCTCACTTTGCTCATATACTGGTCTCCTTACCTCAGTGAGCATCTTTATGACCATTAATGTGAACTGTGGCCTAAATCCTTATTTATGGAGGAAGTCACTTATCTGTTTCATTACAGTTGGTTTGGGAAAATTTATTTTTTTTTAAATTAAAGTACAGTTGACTGGGACTTCCCTTCGTGGCTCAGTGGTTAACGTATCTGACTCAGAACCATGAGGTTGTGGGTTCGATCCCTGGCCTTGCTCAGTGGGTTAAGGATCTGGCGTTGCCGTGAACTGTGGTGTAGGTTGCAGATGCAGCTCAGATCCCGTGTTGATGTGGCTGTGGCGAAGGCCAGCAGCTACAGCTCCTGTTAGACCCCTAGCCTGGGAACCTCCATATGCTGCGGGTGTGGCTCTAGATAAAGGCAAAAGACCAAAAAAAAAAAAAAAGTACAGTTGATTTACAATGTTGTGCTAATTTCTGCTCTTCAGCAAAGTGACCCTGTCATATAAATATACACATTACCTTTCTTATATTATCTTCCATCACGGTCCATCCCAAGAGACTGGATATAGTTCCCTGTGTTACTCAGTAGGACCTTGTTCACCCATTCAAAATATAATTAGTTTTGTATCTAATAACCCCAAACTCCCAGGCCCTCCCACTCCCTGCTCCCTCCCCTTCGGCAATCACATTCTGTTCTCTATGTCTGTGACTCTGTTTCTTTTGTTTGGAACATATACCCTATCTCTTCACTTTCCTTAATTCTCTGTGTTGGTTTCTGCACATAAGATATACAGGCATTTCACTCTGTCTTGACAGACTGGCCTTGTATAGATGAACTGCTCAGTCAGCCAGGACCAAGCTCCTGGTTTCCTCTCAAACCGTTGCGATTGTCCAAGCCACTGTCTTTGTAATTACTAGCTCCCAAAAATTGAGGATCTGCCTAGACCTGTCAGTGTCCCAAAATTCAGGCTCCACAATGACTACTAATTGCCTGCCCCTTCTGCTCCCCAATGCAGGCTAATTGGAAACTCAACTTTCAGGCAGCAACTAAAAAAGTCAGGATGTTAGATATACAGTCTAGCCCCTATCAAGAAGATAGGCTGAGTGTTTTTACCTACTCACTCCATGTTAAGCTGGAGGAAACAGTCTGTGGAATTGTTTATGCACACAAAGAGAACTGCCTTTTTATTTCGTGTACTTCCTGGGGACTTATGAATGCCAATCCAGGTTGGCTCCAGTTGCTAGGCAATTTGGGAGTCAGTAACAGGCAGATGACAGCCATAAGAGTTGAGGTGCTAGATATAATGATAACCTCTTTCCAGGGAGAAACTAGACACTTGGTTTTGTGGAACAAAACAGCTGGAACAAAACAGCAAGGGATGTGCCCACCAGCTCGCTCAAGACTCCTGGGAGGATCCCAGTGAGTACTCATGGTAATTAGAAGCCAGAACCTCAAGAAGCAGCTGGGGAGGTATGCAGTCAAATCCCTTGGAAAGACAAAGTGGGAGATGAACATTTGTGCCTGCTCCATCTGTGCTTAGCCCTGGGGAGAGAGCTGCAGGAAGTGTTTGTGTCTTTGAAAATTACTTTTGTTTCTTTACTATGCCCATTGGTATCTGTGAAGGCCAAGCCCTGTGGGTCGTCACAGTGTGTGATCTGAGGACCTTGCTCGAGTGTCTACCTCACAAGTTGGAGCACTATATGCATGGACAAGCTTCTTTGAGGGAGAAGACAGAGTCTTAGTTTTATTGCTGGAGCAAGCCAGAAGGGGAAGACAGGGGAAGTGCATGTTGGCCCCTCGGGGCTCCTGGGAGGATCACAGTAGGCAGCCAGATTAAGTCTAATTAGAAGCTGGGACCCTCAGGTAAGCTTGTAAATATGTAGTCAAAATTCCTTCTAGGAAAAGACTGGGAAATGGATATTTTTGCTGCTCCCTCTGCACTGAGCCCTAGAAGGATAGCCACAGCCAGTCTTATGTGCCTAGTTACAACTGCTTCTGTTTCCTATGGTCCTGGGGGGCTCATGCTGGCTTTCAGAGCTAGGTGATTTGGGGACTCATCTCTCAGGTGGCAGCCTTAAAAGGTGAAGCTCTAGATGTGTTGAGATTCTCACTTCGCTCCTCAAGGAAATTCAAAACCTAGCTAAGTTTCATCAGACATCTGAGAAAAACCCACATCAAATAAGGAAATCTGAGACACTCTTGACAAAAACCCCGTCCCTGCCACAGTGCCATAAAATTGGGAGAAACACCAACTCATAGGTTTTCCTTGAGGGGTGAAAGATCTGGATGGGCAAGGGATGTGCCTACCAGCTCACTCCTCAAGGAAAAACTGGGAGTTGGGGGTCTCCCTTCTAATTTTATGCAACTGTGTCAGGGATGGGGTTTTTGTCTCAGACTTCCCTGTTCTGATGTGGGTTTTTCTCAGTTCCCTGATAAAACTTAGCTAGTTAGTGGATTTCTCTCAGAGAGAAGTTCTCCGTGTAGCTGTATATTCAATGTGTCTATGGAAGATCAAATTCAGGACCCTTCCATGTCACTATCTTGGTGACATTCAGATTCCACTGAATGTACGGGAACACTCATCCTCTGATCACCTATCTTATTAGTCAGGTTGAAAAGATGAAAACTATTTTCCAGACTCCCCTAAAACTTAGATTCCTTATCTGGTTTAGATGCTGTTATATGGGCTGATTTAAATATTTGGAAGGCTTAAGAGAGACCACCTTAAGAGGCAATGTTTCAATGTCTATGCTCTCACTTCCTCCATGTTAAGAGGGCGTTTCCATGACAGCTTATTTCCAGTTTTATAAGCCTGAATTAGAAACCCAGAGGTGTTCTTCAACTTTTAGCTCAAATATTGGCCTCTTGTGAAATAATGCTCTTGTGAGTCAGTCCTGCACACATCTGAAAATCATCCGATAGACTACACCAATTACAGTGGCATTACACCTATTACAGTCTCCTTAAGCCCTTCAAGTGATATTGTAGCCACCTATTTTTCTGTTTTAAAGTTTTTCTTTGAATGTAAATGGCTTCTGTTTTCAACACCAATAAAATATTTGGTGCAAGACGTTGACACTTAAGGAGGATCATTGAGATGTGGGGATTGCATCAACAAGCACGTGGAGCTTGGCAGACAGGATTCATACGTGCAGTGCCCAAGTAGATCCCAACCAGAGGCTTTGTTCATCCACAAAACCAAGCTGATGGTACACTATGACCAGGAAACTCAGCAGGGTGCATGCAGATCTTCCTGATTTGGATTCTCAAACAAGTAATTTTGTTGGCCCTAGAGGTTCGTTTGCCCACACCCAGGCAAGGAGCTGAGTCATAGCTCCACCTGCTGTCAAGTGTCTTCTAGCTACATCTGACTAGAGGGGCTGTCAGAAACATCTGGAAGCTGTACAGCCCAGTAACCCTTGCACCAAGAGGTGGGCAGGCAGAGGTGATTGCTCCCAGAGCAAAGCCAATACTGGGTATGGTGAGTTCCCCTGCTATGCATAGGTAGGTATTTAATTCAAAGCCAAGGCTGAGGGTAGCAACCAGCCCCTCCCACTTGGAAAACCTGTTTGGGAAATTGAGACTTGCCTGGGATGGACCCTCCCTGATCCACCCAGACAAGAGAGCTGAGACATAGCCCACTCAGTGTGGCTCTCAGCCCCAGGGGTGCTTAAGCCAAGAGAAGGGAGGATGGAGCCAATGGTTTATAGAGCAAGGCCAGTGGTACTGTTTGGCCAGGAAGCCTGGGGCATAGGTGAGCTTGAGCTAAGATAAAAAAGAGCTTTATCAACTTTGAGAGCTGTGTTTCCCTCTGCATCCATGCAGGCAAACTAATTCATAGCCCTACTCATTGCTGAATACAGCATCAGCCTGCACGACAAGGGAACAGAACTAGAGCAGAGGGAAGCCTGGTAGCCCGTCCAACAATGCTGCTTACAATAGCACTTGAACAGATGGCACAGCCCATGACTTTCCCCATCCACAGAGCAAAATCAGTGGTTTTCTTTGACCAGGGAATTCAATGCACACTGCTGCCTGATTCAGATCTCCAAACAATGAGATATACAGGCCCTGGGGCCCACCCTGCAGCCCTTCTAGGGCAGGGAAGCTAATTCATAGCCCAACTACTACTGAATATAGTTCCAGTCTCAAACATCTTGTAAGCCTGAGCAGAGAAACCAGGTAACCATGAAGCCAATCTTACGGCCTCACTTGGGTAGTGGACCAAACCGACAGCTTATCCAATTGTTCTGAGCCAGTGGCAACCTCCCTCTAATGTCCAACCTCAGAGCTCAAATATTTGTCACTCACCCCCCCCAAATAGACCATAATAGCAGGTCTCTCCTGACAAAAGACATTATCAGTAGATATTCCCAGAAACCCAAACTGAGCTGAATGGTGAAGATCTACCTCTGCCAAAGCAAACCTGTTAAGTCTGGAGGAGGAGCCCAATTACTAAAATATACAGATACCACCATAAGGAAACAAGGCTCATGAAAAATCAGTAAATATGACACCATCAAAAGACACTAATAAAGCCCTTTTAAATGACCTCAAAGAAATGAAGATCTGTAAATTGTCAAAGATTTCAGTATAATTCTCTTTAAAAAAAAAAGTGTAGTGAGGGAGTTCCCATCGTGGCTCAGTGGTAATGAACCCGACAAGGAGGCCTGAGGATACAGATTTGATCCCTGGCCTCACTAAGTGAGTTAGGATGTGGCATTGCCATGAGCTGTGGTGTAAGTCACAGACTCAGCTCAGATCCCACAGCGTTGCTGTGGCTGTGGTGTAGGCCAGCAGCTGTAGCTCCGATTGGACCCCTACCCTAGGAACTTCCATATGTTGTACATGCAGCCCTAAAAAGAAAAAAAAAAAGTGTAGTGAGCTATAAGAACACAGGCAACTAAACAAAATTAGGAGAACAATGTATAAACAAAAAGAGAAGTTTGACACAGCATAGAAACTATCCCAATAAACCCCAAAAGAAACCCTAGAGTTCAACAATACAATAAGGGAACTAAAGAATTCAATAGAGAGTTTCAAAAGTAGACCCAACCATGCAGAAAAAAGAATAAACAATCTGGAGAACAGTGCATTAGAAGTTATCCAGTGAGAGGAGCAACAAGAAAAAAAGAATGAAAAATAATGCAGAAAGCCTGAGACGTGGAAAACAATAGAAAAAAAACAATATTCACATTGTGGGAATTCCAAGAAAAAGTAAAGAGTCTAGAAGGTATACACAAAGCGATAAGGGGCAAAAATTTCCCCAACCTGGGGAGAGAAATAGACATCCAGATCCATGAGGCCCAAAAAGTCCCCAAACAAGTTAAAAGTCAAAGACATAAGAAGAATTTTAAGTGAAGCAAGAAAATAGAGAGAAATTATGCACATGTGAATCCCCATAAGACTAGAGGCAGAATTTTTTTTTTGTCTTTTTGCTTTTTTTTCTAGGGCCGCACCCATGGCATATGGAGGTTCTCAGGCTGGGAGTCCAATCAGAGCTGTAGCTGCTGGCCTACGCCACAGCCACAGCCACAGCCACGCAGGATCTGAGCCACATCTGCAACCTACACCACAGCTCACAACAACGCCCGATCCTTAACCCGCTGAGCAAGGCCAGGGATCAAACCTGCAACCTCATGATTCCTAGTCAGATTCGTTAACCACTGAGCCATGATGGGAACTCCAGTAGGCAGATTTTTCAACAGAGACATTTCAGACCAGGGGAGAATGGGATCTTATATTCAAAATATTGAAAGAAAAAACTGTCAACCAAGAACACTATACCTGGTGAAGGTACCATTTGAAATGAAGGAAAGATACTTCCGTGAATAAACAAAAGCTGAGGGAGTTCATTACCACTAGACCTGACCTAGAAGAAATCCTAATGGGAGTTCTTTGAGTGGAAGTAAAAGGACACTAATTAACATAATAAAAAACAGAAAAAGGTAGCATAAAGTTCACTGGTAATAAACAGTCAAACAGTAAATATACAAAGTCAAATTCTGTAATGTGGTAATAGTGGAGCATAATTCACTTACAGTTCTAGTTTAAAAGAAATATATGTAGTAGAAATAACCATATCTATAATATGTTATGAATATTGTAACAGCAATAACCTACTATATGAGGAGAAGAAGATTGTAGAGTTTAGAAATTTTATTGAAGTTTTTATCAGCTTTAAATAGAGTGTTATGACTTTTTATTCTATGTTAAGCTTAATGGTAACAAGGGAAAAACCTATAGCAATTACCGAAGAGAGCAAGATAAATAAGTCAAAGCACACTGTACCAAAACATATCAAAATACTAAAAAAAAAAAGACAGCAGGATAAGAAATAAGGAAAAATGGATCTATAAAACAACCAGAAAATAATTCACAAAATGGCAGTAATATGTCCTTCCTTACAAATAATTAACACATTAATAAATTCTCCAATCAAAAGACAGAATGGCTAAACGGATACAATAACATGTTGCCTACAAGAGAGTTGCATTAGCCTTAAAGGTTATGCTGGAAAGATGTTACTGGAATCTGGGTTCTTGTTCATAGAGCCAAAGAATGAACTTCATGAACACACAGGCAGCAAGTGAGCAAAGTCTTTATTACAGGAAAGCAAACAGCTCCCAGGACAGCTGGGTGGAGGGAGAAGAGCCCCCACTCCTATAGTTGTTTTTATCCCTTAAAGATGGGGGTTACCTATTGTGGAAACTACAAGAAGGACACAATGAACTTCTTTGCAGAACAGATACTGACTCATAGACTTTGGAAAACCTATGGTTTCCAAATGAGACAAGTTGGAGGGTGGGGGATGCACTGAGGGTTTGGGACGGAAATGCTATATAATTGAGTTGTGATGATTTTTGTACACCTATAATTGTAATAAAATTCACTAAGTAATGGGAAAAAAAAAGATGGGGGTTACTTACATGGGGTCCAAAAAGATGTGGTTTTCTCCCATTGGCCTTGCCCAATTACCTATATCAATCCTTGTCCAATAGGGATCTTAGGGGTGGAAATGTCCTGTAAGTCTCATGGTTTCTTTGCACTTCTCTTTCCATGGACTGAGTCACAGGGGGTTAGAGATTAAAGTGCATCTTAGTGTAGGTACACTCCCTATAGTAAACAAGGTCTCTGGGGATGTTATTTCCTGGAGTCCTTAAGCCACAAATGTTAATCATATCAAAGAATGCATCAAAGCCCAAGCTCCTACACTGACTACCTGAGTTATTATTCTGCCTCAGTCACATAAACAGACTAAGAGGGAAGGGACAGAAAAGGTCATTTCAAGCAAATGAGAACCAAAAAAAAAAAAAAAAAAAGAGGCAGGAATAGCTATACTTTAATCAGACAAAATAGATTTCAAACTAAAAATAGTAAAAAGAGACAAAGAGCTCTCATGTAATGATAAACAGCTCAAGCCATCAAGGAGATATAACAATGTCAATATTATATGCCCAACACTAAAGCACCCAAATACATAAAGCAAAAACTAATAGTGCTAAAAGCAGAAATAAATAGTAACATCAGTTAGGGGCTGAGCACCTACTCTCAAGAAAACGGACAGATCTTCCAGATAGAAAGTCAATATGGAAACAGTAGATTTGAGTAACACTATAGACCAAATGGGCCTAACAGGCTTTATGTAATCAGAACACTCTATCCAATAACAGCAAAATACACATTCTTCTCAAGTACATGTGGAACACTTTAGAGGATAAATCATATTTGAGGTCACAAGACAAGTTTTAGAAAACTCAAGATTTAAATCATGCCCAGTATCTTTTCTGACCACAATGGCATGAAACTAGAAATCAACAGTAAGAGCAAAACTGGAAAAATCACAAACATATGGAAATGAAGCAACACTCTCCTGAACAGTCAATAGATCAAAGGAGAAATTAAAAGAGAAATTTAAAAGTTTGTTGAGATAAATAAAAGTGGAAACAAAACCTATAAGAATTTATAGAATGCAGCAAAAGCAATTCTAAGAGATTTTAACAGCAATGAACACCTACTGTAAGAAGGAAGGAGGATTCCAAATAAACAACCTAACTCTATGCCTTAAGGAATTAGAAAAAGAAGAACAAACTGGACCTAAAGTTAGTGGAAGAAAAGGAGATTCCACAGATTAGAGCAGAAATAAATGAAATAAAGGACAAGAGAAAAATAGATAAGATTAATAATTAGTTATTAGAAGAGATAAACAAAATAGACAAACCCTTAGCTAGATTGAAAGCGGAAAAGAAAGAACTAAAATCAACAAAATTATGAATAAAAATAAGACATTACAATGGATACCAAGGGAATGCAAAACATCATAGTGGGCTACTATGAACTATACTAAAAAAAAACGGGACAACCTACAAGAAATAAATTTTTACATATTTTTTAAATGTCAGTGAGTCACTTTTATTGTATTTATTATTCTCTTGTGTCTATCACAAGCAGGGTAGGGAGTGTTTTCTTTAAAATGCTTTTTCTGAGCCAAGAACTCAGCCTCTGTGCTCATGTGTGGGCAGCTGGCACATGCCACCCTTGCGATACCCCTGGAAAGAAGAATAGAGTGGGCAGGCAGGGCCCCGCTCATAGGTCTCCCCAGGCTAGTTCTGCCAGCCTAGGTCTCTCTGAAAAGGAAACCAAAAATCCCAAAGAGCAAAGCACCCATCTCCCAGGATTGTGAGGCTAGGTTTGCATCTTTGCTCTCCCACAAACTACCTTCTCTCCCTGCCTAGAAACTTTTCCCTCCTTCCTGCCCCCTTTCCTCGGGCTTCTCCATGTTCCCCTCATGGGAATTTCAGTCCCAACCTGTCTGGCTTCCTGTATTGCCCCAGAAGACGGTTTCATGTTTACTGCTCTTATAGTTGTATGTAGAAATATACAACTCAGCAATACTGAATGAGGACAAAATAGAAAATCTGAACAGACTATTAGTAAGGAGATTGAAGCAGAAATCAAAAATCTAATAAAAAGAATCCCAAGATCAGATGGCTTGACTGGAGAATTTTATCAAACATTTAAAGAAGAATTAATGTCAATTCTTCTAACATTAATTCACAAACAATCTAAAAGCAGGGAACATTTACAAACTAATTTTACAAGGCCAGCATTATCCTGATACCAAAACAAACAATACTAATAAAGAAAACTATACGCCAGTATCTCTGATAAATATAGATGCAAAAATCCTCACCAAAATCCTAGCAAATCAAATTCAGCAGATCATTCTAAAAAGATCATTCACCATGATCACTGCAGAGATTTATCCCTGCAATGCAAGTATGATTCAATAAATGCAAAATTAGTGTGATACATCACATTAGTAGAATAAAAGAAAATAATCATATGATCATCTCGATATATGTAGAAAAAGACTTTGACAAAATTGAATATTCATTCATGATGAAAACTCTTAACAAATTAGGCATAGAAGGAAACTATCTCAATAAAGGCCATAAATGTAGTTCCCGTTGTGGGAAACAAACTTGACTAGTATCCATAAGGATGCATGCGGGTTTGAACCCTGGCCTCCCTCAGTGAGCTAACGATCCTGGTGTTGCTTCAAGCTATGTAAGCATAGGTAACAGATGCAGCTCAGATCTGGTGTTCCCGTGAGTGTGGTGTAGGCCAACAGCTGCAGCTTCAATTTGACCCCTAGCCTGGGAACTTCCAGATGCCACAGGTGTGGTCCTAAATAAATAAATAAATAAATAAATAAATAAATAAATAAATAAATGCTATATATGACAGGCCCACAGCTAACATCATACTCAATGGTAAGAGGCTGAAAGTTTTTCCTCTAAGATCACGAACAAGACAAAGTGCTCACTCTCATCACTCTTATTCATCATATTATTGGAAGTCCTAGCTGGAGTAATTAGGAAAAAAAACAAATCTATTAGAATTAGAAAGGGAGAGGTAAAACTGTCGCATTTGACGATGGAATAATTTTATATATAGAAAATCCTAAAATCAACAAAAAAGAACTATTAGATCTAATTAATGAATTCACTAAATTTACAGGATGAAATTAACATACACATATCGGTAGTATTTCTATACACTAACAACAAATTTCATGAAAAATATAGAAGCTGATCCAATTTACAACAGCATAAAAGCCAATAAAATACTCAGGAATAAATTTAACTACATAGGTGAAAGATCTCTCCTATGAAAACTATAAGATACTAATGAGAAAAATTGAAGATGGCACAAATAAATGAAAAGGTAACACCTGTTCATTGATTGAAGAATGTACTATTGTTAACATGACAATACTACCAAAAGCTATCTATATATTTAATGTAATTTCTATCAAGATTCCAATGGCGGGAGTTGCCATCGTGGTGCAGCAGAAACGAATCCTACTAGGAACAATGAGTTTGCAGGTGATCCCTGGCATGGCTCAATGGGTTAACGATCTGGCGTTGCCACGAGCTGTGGTGTAGGTTGCAGATGCATCTTGGATACATCTTGCTGTGGCTGTGGCGTAGGCTGGCAGCAACAGCTCCAATTAGACCCCTAGCCTGGGAACCTCCATATGCTGCAGGTACGGCCCTAAAAGAAAATAAAAAAGATTCCAATGGCATTTTTTTTTTACATAAGTAGAAAAACACTCAAAATTTATAGGAAATCATAAAAGACCCTGAATAACCAAAGAAACTCTGAAAGACAAAGCAAAAGACATCACATTTCCTAATTTCAAGCTTTCCTATAAAGGTACAGTCATCAGGGGATGAGAGGAGACTGCAGTGGAATAGGACACAGAGCTCACTTCCTTCCACAAAACCATTAAAAATACATCTACAAGTGGAAGAATCTGCACAGGAACATCCACTGAATGCCAAGAGAAGACATCAGACTTCCAAAAAGGCAAGAAACTGCCCCCACGAGCCTGAGTAGGATAAGGGGAAAAAATGAGAGAAAGGAACCAGGACAGAACCTGCACCCAGGGAGGGAGCCATGAAGGATAAAAGGTTCCCACACCCCAGGAAGCCCTCTCATGGGTGGGGAGATCAGCCTGAAGAGAGGAGGGTCTTTGGAGCCCAGAAGGAAAGAGCAGCAGGCAGTTTGCAAGGGCCAAAGCAAAGAGTAAACAGTGCAGAGTGCTCTACTCCCCAAACTCAGCCGACTTCAGTGGGAGCTGAGAGCTGAAACTCAGGATTCAGAAGTCAGAATCAGGGAGCTGACCAGGGTTGGTTGTGGGAAAAAAAAAAAAAAAACAGTCTAAAAGGGCTGGATGGTAGTAGCAGAGGTTATTCAGAAGAAACTATGTCCCACCAGAGAAGCAAGACTCTACTGTTGAAGGGCATTTGAAGGGGGTGGTCACCATTAGTGCTTCCTCTTCTATGAGGCTCTCAGGCAACAGGAAGAGTTTTTCAAGAGTATCGGCTGGGCAAGCCTCTGGCACCATTTTGAGATTCAGACACATGTGGCTACTAGGATACTGGTGGCAAGCAGATGCTGAGCCCTGCCTCTGAGATCCCTGAAGTGCCCGAACCCCATATGCCCCAGTAAAATCTTCCAGTAGATGCCAGGCCCTACTCCCATGGTCCTGGGAACTCTCTAACACCAGTCATTCCTGTGAGAGCTGCAAGAAGGCACCGGACTCTGCTTCAACTGCCCTGTGAGTGATGGGAGTTGCAGATACCCCGTAAAGCCTATAAGCAGGCACCAGAATCATCTCCAGTTATCCTGGGAATACAGTGAGGTGCAGATGCCCTGTGAACTTTGCCATTGGGCACCTAACTCCACTTCAGCTGTCCCAGGAGTGTAGTGAGGTGCAGATAACCCATAAAACCTGGGAGCAGGTACTAGTCTCTACCCCCACTATCCCAGGAGAGCAGAGAACACCAGATAAACCATGAATCTTGCAAGTGGGCACTGGACCCTACCATTGCTGTATCAATAGCAGGTACAGAGTGAGCCCCATGCACCTGATCCATGCCCACCTGCATCTCTTCTGGATAGGCTCCTGTGCTCCTGCTACTTTGGGAGCAGACCCTGGTGAGTTGCCAACACTCAGAGGTAGGGGCTGTAACCAAAGCTGAGCCCTGAAACCAAGGAAGAACTGAAATATCTCTTCCTGGCTGTGGCAACTGCAGATTTACACTTCCACTGACAACTTTGTAAATCTAGCACCTGCAAAACATACTGATAGGCAACAAGTGCTCCTACAGATGAGATGGGTCTGGCCTTAACATCTGTGGGCTCTGTGGGCACATACGTGTGATGACTGGACCAGGCTAGAATCTAAGCTGTCTCCATAGCTCCCACAGCAGGCAGAGGAGCACAACTACCTCAGTCCTGGGACCTGACATTATGTGACTGGTGCTGATGGACTGGTGAAAATGCCTGAGACACACTGTGGCCAATTGTTCGCATAGCAGTGCCAGCAACAGTGTACTTTGTGAACCCACCCAACAGGTGAATAGTGACAAAACAGAACACGATCACAGGTGAACAGCTCTAGAAGAGGAATACTCAGGGGCTCCTATCCGAGTGGTAGTGCTCCAATCCTGCCTACCTCTCACCACAGAGAAGAAACACAGCTTAAAAACATATCTGGTGGCTTCTACTGCAACAACTAGAGAGATGACCCTGGCCATGATAGGGCAGTGACAACTACAGAACAAAGAAGAGACCCAACTCAATATCCAGTGCAGGTTCTGGTCACTACAACATCAGTCACACCTTCTATCAAGGGGATAAAGGCCAAAATACGCCAAGGTAAGAGATGGCAGGCATCCATAATCAAAACAGCTTTGTATCAAAATATATCACACCCAGATGGACAGCCCGAAGTCATTCTGAACTCACAACCAACTCAAAACATACTTCTTGACATGGTCTTGACCATCAGAGAGATAAGACTCAGCTCCACCCAACAGGCCCCAGCCTCTCCTACCAGGAATCCTATACAAGCCTCTGGATCAGCTATACCCACTAGGGGGCAGACACCAAAAGCAAGAGGAATCACAATCCTGCAGCCTGTGGAAAGGAAAACACAGACACAGAAAGTTAGACAAAACGAGATGACAGAAAAATATGCTTCAGATGAAGAAACAGGATAAAAACCTACCAAAACAAATAAATGAAGAGGATCTACCTAAAATAGAATTCAGAGTAATGACAGCAAGGATGATTAAAGATCTTGGAAAAAGAATAGAGACACAAACTAAGAAGTTACAAGAAATGTTTAACAAAGAGCTAGAAGATTTAGAGAACAGACAAATAAAGATGAATAACACAATATCTGAAATGAAAAATACAGTAGAAAGAATCTACAGCAGTATATCTGAGGCAGAAGAATTAACAAGTGATGTGGAATAGAGAGTGGTAGAAATCACTGCCACAAAAAAGAATAACAAAAAAACAATGAAAAGAATTGAGGACAGTCTAAGAGACCTCTGGGACAACAGTAAATATACCAACATTTGCATTATAGGGATCTCAGAAGGAGAAGAGAGATTGAGAAAATATTTGAAGAGATTATAGCTGAAAACTTCCCTAATATGGGAAAGGAAATACTCAAGTTGAGGAAGCACAGAGAACCCCATATAAGATAAAGCCAAGGAGGAACACACCAAGACACATACTAATCAAACTCACAAAAATTAAATACAAAGAAAAAAGATTAAAGACAACAATGGAGGGGAGTTCCTGTTGTGACACAATGGGATCACCAGTATGTTGGAGGTTCCATCACGGGGCCAATATAGTGGGTTTAGGATCTGGTGTTGCTTCAGCTAAGGCATAGGTTGCAACTGCAGCTCAGATCCTAATCTCTGGCCTGAGAACTCCATATGATGCAAGAGTGGAAAAAAAGAATAAGTAAGAAAGTAAGTAAATGACAGCAAGAAGGGAGAAGCAGCAAATAACATACAAGAGAACTTAGATACAGTTATAAGCTGATTTTTCAGCAGAAACTCTGCAAGCCAGAAGGGAGTGGCAAGATATATTTAAGGTGATGACAGCAAGGAACCTAGAACCAAGAATACTCTACCTTGCAAGTCTCTCTTTCAGATTTGGTAGAGAGATCAAAAGCCTTTTGGCAAGCAAAAGTTAAGAGAATTCAGCACTACCAAACAAGTTTTACAACAACTACTAAAGGAACTTCTCTAGGAGGGAAAAAAAAGCCACAATTAGAAACAAGACAATTACAAATGAGAATGCATACTGGTAAAGGCTAATATAAAATAAAATTAGAGAATCACCCATTGAAAAATATGGTATCAAAACTAGCAAGCATAAGGTCAGGACAAATGCAGAGTATTAAAAAATGCATTTGAAATTAAGAGATTGCATTTGAAATTAAGAGACCAGCAACAACTCTGTACATATATAGATTGCTGTATCAAAATCTAAAGGGACCTGCAAACCAAAAACTACAATACACATATACATAAAAAAGAAAAAGCAGAGTATTAAAAAATGCATTTGAGGGAGTTCTCGTTGTGGCTCAGTGGTTAACAAGTCCAACTAAGAACCATGAGGTTGCGGGTTTGATCCCTGGCCTTGCTCAGTGGGTTAAGGATCCAGTGTTGCCGTGAACTGTGGTGTAGGTTGCAGATGTAGCTCTGATCCCGCGTTGCTGTGGCTGTGGCGAAGGCTGGCAGCTACAGCTCCTTTTAGACTCCTAGCCTGGTAACCTCCATATGCTGCAGGTGCAGCTCTAGATAAAGGCAAAAAGGCAAAAAACAAAAAACAAAAAAATGCATTTGAAATTAAAAAATGCATTTGAAATTAAGAGACCAGCAACAACTCTGTACATATATAGATGGCTGTATCAAAATCTAAAGGGACCTGCAAACCAAAAACTACAATAGACATACACATAAAAAAGAAAAAGCAAACTAGATACAACACTGAAGGTAGTCAGCAAATCACAAGAGAACAAAAGAGGAAGGGAAGAAAGAAGACCTAAAATAACAAATCCAAAACAATTATGAAAATGGCAATGAGTACATACATTGAATGTAAATGGATTAAATGCTTCAACCAAAAGACACAGACTGGCTGAATGGATACAAAAACAAGATTCATATAAATGCTGTTTACAACTGATCCACTTCAAACCTAACATACAGACTAAAAGTGAGGGGATGGAAGAAGGTATTACATGCAAATGGAAGCCAGAGGAAAGGTGGAGTAATAAAAATATCAAACAAAAGACTTTAAAATAAAGTAGGTCACAGGAGATAAAGAAGGACACTGCATAATGATCAAAGGGTCAATCCAAGAAGAAGATATAACACGTAAAAATATATGCACCCAACAACAGGAGCACGACAATATATATGTTGACTACTAACAGTCATAAAAGGAGAAATCAACAGTAAATCAATAATAGTGGGGGACTTTTACACATCACTTACATCAATAGATCATCCAGACAGAAATTCAACAAGAAAATGCAGGCTTTAAATGACACCTGAGACCAGAGACTTAATTGATATTTATTGCACATTCCACCCCAGAGCAGCAGAATATACATTCTTCAAGTGTACATGAAACATTTTCCAGGATAGATCACATCTTGGACCACAGATCAAGCCTTGGTAGATGTAAAAAAAAAGAAAAAATGAAATTATATCAGGCAATTTTTTCCAACCACAATGCTATGAGACTAGAAATCAACTACAAGAAAAAAAAAATAGCAGAAACACAAACTCCTAGAGCTAAACAATATGCTACTAAACAACCAATGAAATCACTGAAGAAATCAAAGAGAAAATCAAAAAAATACCTAGAGAAAAATGACAGTGAAGACATGGCAATCCTATACCTATGAGACACAGCAAGAGTAGTTCTGAGAAGGAAGTTTAGAGTAATATAACCTTATATCAGGAAACAAGAAAAATGTTAAATAAATAACCTAAACTTACACTTAAAGTAGCAAGACAGGCCCAAAGTTAGTAGAAAGAAAGAAATCATAAAGATCAGAACAGAAAAAATGAAATAGAGACAAAAACAATAAAGAAGATAATGAAACCAAAAGCTGGTTCTTTGAAAAGATTAACAAAACTGATAACCTTTAACCAGACTTATCAAGAAAAAAAAAGGCAGAGGGCTCAAATCTATAAAATCAGAAGTGAAAAAGAAGTTAAAACTCACACCATAGAAATACAAAGGATTATAAGAGACTACTATCAGCAACTATGCCAATAAAATGGACAACCCAGTAGAAACAGGCAGATTCTTACAAAGATACAGCCTTCCAAGACTGAACCAGGAAGAAAATAGAAAACATGAATGGACCAATCACAAGTACTGAAATTGAAACCGTGATTCAAAAACTTCCAATAAACACAAGTTCAGGACCAGATGACTTCATAGGCAAATTCGATCAAACATTCAGAGAGGCATTAGCACCTATTCTGATGAAATTCTTCCAAAAATTTGCAAAGGAAGAAACATTTTTTCAAGCTCGTTCTCTGAGGCCACCAACATCCTGATATCAAAACTAGACAAAAATACCACATGTGCACACACACATTACAGACCAATATAATTCATGAACACAGATGCAAAAATCCTCAACAAAGTATCAGCAAACTGAATCCAAAAATATATTAAAAGTACCATATACCATGATCAAGTGGGATTTACCCCAGGGATGCAAGCATTCTTCAATATCCACAAATCAATGTGATACACTGCATCAACAAACTGAATAAAAACCATATGATTATCTCAAAAGATGCATAAAAAGCTTTTGACAAAATTCAACACCCTTTTCTGAAAAAAACTCTCCACAAAGTGGGCGCAGAGGGAATCTGCCTCAACATAATAAAGCCATAAATGGCAAACCCACAGCTACCATCATTCTCAACAGTGATAAACTCAAAAAATTTCCACTAAGATGTTTATAACTGAAGGTTTATACCTTTTGACCGCCTCCCTCCAATTCCCCTCCCTCACCCTCTGTCCCTAGTAGTCCGAAGTCTGAGTTCTACTTGTTCTGGTTGAGTTTTTTTTTTTTTAATGCCCCATAGAAAATGAGATCATACACTACCTTTTTTTTTTCTACCTGTCATTTCACTGTCCATAATGCCTTCAAAGTCCATCCATGTTGTCACAAATACTATGATTTACTCATTTTTATTCCATTGTATACATATACACATTTTTTTAATTTTTTTTAAGGCCACACCTGTGGCATACGGAAAGTCCCAGGCCGGGGGTCAAATCAGAGCTACACCTGCTTGCCAACCCAATGGCCACAAAAATGCCAGATCTGAGCCACATCAGTGATCTATGTCACAGTTCACAGAAACAACAGATCCTTAACACACTGAGCAAGGCCAGGGATTAAATCCACATCCTCATGGACACTAGTCAATTCTTAACCTGCTGAGCCACAATGGGAACTCCCATATATACATAAATTCTTGATACATTCGCCCACTAATGTAAACTTAGGTTGTTTTCATGTCTTGTTGATTGTAAATACAAATCTGCTAAGGGATTAAGATGGCAGAATAGAGGACTGGAGTTCAACCTCTCTCCCAAAAAACAACAAAACCACAACCAAATGCTAAGCAACCTTCAACCAAATGGACTGTAAACTTCCAAAAAAGATATTCTGCTCCAGAAGACAAAGAGGAGACCACATCAAGAGGTAGGAGGGGCAATTACACGATAGAAGCAACCCCATATCTCCCAGGTGGGAAGCCCCAGAGACTGCAAAGTAACTATCACAGAGACTCACCTACAGGACTGAGAGTTCTGAGCCCCATGTCAAATCCCCATGCCTGGGGATTTGGCACAGGGAGAAAGAGCCCCTGGAGCATCTGCCATTGAAGGCCAGCGGGGCTTGTGTGCAGGAGCTCCACAGGACTGGGGGAAACAGAGACCCCATCCTTGAAAGGCACACACAGACTATCACGTGCACTTGGTCCCAGGGCAAAGCAAAGTCTCCATAGGAACCCAGGTGGAACCTGACTGCAATTCTTGGAGGATCTCCTGGGAAAACGAGGGTGACTGTGCCTTGTTGTGGGGGAATGACATTGGAGGTGAAGCTCTTGGGAATATTCATCAGCCTGCATTTCTCTGGAGGTGGCCATTTCTGGGAAAATCTGGTCCCTCCCATCAGCACTGAGAAGCCCCAGGCCAAACAATAATCCAGGTGCAATCACAGGCCCACCCATCAGTAAACAGGCTGCCTAAAGACCCCTCAGGCACACAGACAGCCTCTAATCTCATCCAGAAACAAAGCCCCACCCATCACAAGGATAGGAATCAACCCCACCCATCAGTACGCAGGCATCAGTCCTTCCCATCAGGAAGTCTACAGCAAGCCCCCTCCACACCAACTTTAGCCACAGGGAAGGCAAACACCAGAACTAAGAGAGGCTGCAACTCTATTGTCAGCAAAAAGATCACCACACCAAAAACCTATAAAAATGAAAAGACGGAAAACTCTAACTCAGATAAGGGAGAAAGAGAAAAGCAAAGAAAAACAGCTCAGTGATGAGACTATCAGCCTCCCAGAAAGAGACTTTAGACTGTTGGTGCCAAAGATGATGCAAAGCATTGGAAATAGACTGGAGGCAAAGATTGATAATTCACAGGAAACACTGAGCAAAGAAATCCAAGATGTAAAAATTAAAGAGATGCGAAATACAATAACTGAAATAAAAAATTCATTAGAGAGGACTGGATTAAGATGGCAGAATAGAAGGATTGGAGCTCAACTTCTCTCCCAAATAACAGCAAAAATACAACCAAATGCTGAGCAACCTTCAACCAAATGGACTATAAACTTCGAAAAAAGATACTCTGCTCCAGAAGACACAGTGGAGACCACATCAAGAGGTAGGAGGGGCGATTGCGTGATGGAGGCAGCCCCATGCCTCCCGGGTGGGAAGCACCACAGACTGGAGAGTGGCTGCATCACGGAGACTCAGCTACAGGACTGAGAGTTCTGAGCCTCACGTCAAATCCCCACGCCTGGGGATCGGGCACAGGGAGAAAGAGCCCGTGGAGCATCTGGCATTGAAGGCCAGTGGGGCTTGTGTGCAGGAGCTCCACAGGATTGGAGGAAACAGAGACCACACTCTTGAAGGGCGCGCACAGACTTTCACGTGCACTGGGTCCCAGGGCAGGGCGGTCTCCAGAGGAATCCGGGTGGAACTTGACTGCGGTTCCTGGAGGATCTCCTGGGAAAGCAGGGGTGACTGTGCCTTGTTGTGGGGGAAGGGCATTGGCGGTGAAGCTCTCGGGGACATTCAGCGGTCTGCATTTCGCTAGAGGTGGCCATTTCTGGGAGGGTCTGGTCCCTCCCATCAGCGCTGAGAAGCCCCAGGCCAAACAACAATTCAGGTGGGATCTCAGCCCCACCCATCAGTAAACAGGCTGCCTAAAGACCCCTCAGGCACACAGCCATCCTCTAATCTCATCCAGAGACAAAGTCCCATCCATCAGAGGGAGAGGAATCAACCCCACCTACCAGTGAGCAGGTATCACTCCCTCCCATCAGGAAGCCTACAGGAAGCCCCCTCCATACCAACTTTAGCCACAGGGGAGGCAAACACCTGAACTAAGAGAGGCTACAACTCTATTGTCGACACAAACGTCACCAACCAAAAACCTACAAAAATAAAAAGACAGAAAACTCTAACTCAGATAAGGGAGAAAGAGAAAAGCCCAGAAAAACAGCTCAGTGATGAGGAGATTATCAGCCTCCCAGAAAGAGACTTTAGACTGTTGATGCTGAAGATGATGCAAGGCATTGGAAATAGACTGGAGGCAAAGATTGATCATTTACAGGAAACACTGAGCAGAGAAATACAAGCTGTAA
>PVHT021183696.1:491905-689371 GCA_004024745.2 Catagonus wagneri
GGAAACCCTAAACAAAATGAAAAGACAACCCACAGAATGGGAGAAAATATTTGCAGAATGAATCAACTGACAAGGGATTAATTTCTAAAATTTACAAACACCTCTTACAGCTCAATACCAGAAAAACAAACAACCCCATCAAAAAATGGGCAGAGGATCTAGGCAGATGATTCTCCAAAAGACATGCAGATGGCAAATAAACACATGAAAAGATGTTCAACATCGCTCCTCATTAGAGAAATGCAAATCAAAACCACTATGAGGTACCACCTTACACTGGCCAGAACGTCCATCATCAAAATGTCTACAAGCAATAAGTGCTGGAGAGGGTGTGCAGAAAAAGGAACCCTATTACACTGCTGGTGCGAATGCAAATTGGTGCAACCACTGTGGAAAACAGTATGGAGATTCCTCAGAAAACTCAAAATAGAATTACCATTTGATCCAGCAATCCCACTCCTGGGCATCTATCCAGAGGAAACCATGACTCAAAAAGACACACGAGCTCCAGTGTTCATCGCAACATTCTATGCAATAGCCAGGTCATGGAAACAACCTAAATGCCCATCAACAGAGGAGTGGATAGGGAAGATATGGTATATACACACAATGGAATATTACTCAGCCATTAAAAGGAACGAAATAACAACATTTATAGGAACATGGATGGACCTAGAAATTATCATGAGAAGTGAAACCAGTCAGACAATTGGACAGCAACACCCAATGCTACCGCTTACATATGGAAACTAAAAAGACACAATGAACTTCTTTGCAGAACAGACAATGACTCACAGACTTTGGAAAACCTTTGGTTTTTCAAACAAGACAGTCTGGGGGGTGGTGGGATACACTGAGGGTTTGGGACAGAAATGCTATCAAATTGACTTGTGATGGTTTTTATACACCTATAATTGTAATAAAATTCATTAAGCCAAAAAAAAATTCTGCTATGAACATGGAGGTGCACATGTATTTTCAAGTTAGTGTTTTCATATCCTTTGGATATATACCCAGAAGCAGAACTGCTAAATTATGTGATAATTATATTTTAAAAATTTTATAATCCTCCATATGGTTGTCTTTGTACTAGTTTATATTTCCATCAGTGCATGTTGGGATTGCTATCATCGAAAAGATAAGAAATAACAAGTGCTGGAGTGAATGTGGAGAAAATGGAACCCTTATGTACCACAAAGAAACTTCTTAGTTTGATGTAGTCCCACTTGTTTATATTTGATTTTGTTGTTTGTATTTTAGGTGTCATATCCAAAAAATCATTGCCAATACCCATATTGAAGAGAGTTGATCCCATGTTTCCTTTAGGAGTTTTATGGTTTTAGGTCTTACATTTAAGTCTTTGATCCATTTTAAATTAGGCATAAGATGGATTCCAGCATCATTCTGTTACATGTGAATATCCACTTATCCTGGAACCCTTTATTGAAGAGACTGCCTTTTCTCCATTGGATATTCTTGGCTCAAATATTAGTTGGCCCAAATATATGTTTGGGCTTATTTCTTGGCTCTCAGATATGTTTCACAGGTCTATTTGTCCACCTTCATCACTGTTATTCAACATAGTTCTGGAAGTCCTAGCCACAGCAATCAGAGAAGAAAAAAAAATAAAAGGAATCCAAACTGGAAAAGAAGAAGTAAAACCATCACTGTTCATGGATGACATACTATACATAGAGAATCCTAAAGACACTACCGGAAACCTGTTAGAGCTCATTAATGAATTTGACCATAGTTAACAATGCTCTATGATATATAGGGAGTTGTTAAGAGTTATGTTAGCAGTTCTCATCATAGGTTTTTTTCCTTTATTATTCTTTCTTTTTACTGTTTGTCTTTTTACTGTTTTCTGTTTACTGAAATGATGGAGATTAACTGAATCTATTATGGCAATCATTTCACAATACAACGTAAATCAAACCATGATGCTGAACACCTTAAACTTATACCGTGGTGGGTGTCAGTTATTTCTAACACTGGGAGAAAAAAGATCAAAACTGAGGTGTCCCTGAGTTAGAAGAAATTCCACCTATGGACTGCTGTTAGCTCCTGCTGGAGAGTTGCCCTGCAGATTTGACTTTCCCACAATCACAATCATGGAAGCCAATTCCTTGATATCTCTCTCCCCCACTGGTTCAGGCAAAAACAGAGACAAATGACAGCACCAGAATCAGTAAGCAAATCCAGACTACTAATTGAAATGTTCTAATAATTCAGAATCATCAACAATGGTTTAAAATATTTGGGTAGAATACTGCTGGAAAACTATCAAACTGTAAGTCTTACCTCTGTACACCTAACTTGAATCAGTATCACTACAATGAAGTGTCACTGCCTCTTACCCACTTCCCAGACATGTTTTATCTAGACTGTCTTATCTAAGACCTTTGAACCAACCAAAAACGTATCTTTTGACACTGTCACAAGTACATAGATGAAGTTTCTTTATAACCTTTCCAAAAGGTCCTGCATCTCTTTACTAGAGTTACAGTCAATTAGGAAAGGGCACTGATTCTAGGAGTCTGAACACCACCATGAGTCAAGACAGGCTGAAGGCACGGGGTCAGGAGATAAATGGAACTTCAGCTGAAGTCCATATCACAATAGGCCTAGTGAGCTTACAAATACACTCCAAGTTATATTCCTTATTTCTTTTTTTATACCAGTTCTTTTATTTATTTATTTATTTATTTATTTATTTATTTATTTATTGTCTTTTTGCCTTATCTAGGGCCGCGGGTGCGGCATATGGAAGTTCCCAGGCTAGCGGTCTAACAGGAGCTGTAGCTGCCGGCCTTCACCACAGCCACAGCAAAGCGGGATCCGAGCTGCGTCTGCAACCTACACCAGAGTTCACGGCAATGCCGGATCCTTAACCCACTGAGCAAGGCCAGGGATCGAACCTACAACCTCATGGTTCTTAGATTCGTTAACCACTGAGCCACGACAGGAATTCCTATATTCCTTATTTCTGAATGCGCTGTTGATACATACATAAATTGCAACTAGCAGAATTCCAATACTGGCTCTCTGACCAAAGGAATAAAGGCTACTAAAATAGAAAGGGAATGTGTGAAGCCCCTGAAGTAATCCTTACCCATAAAACACAATACTGAATCTTACGGGAAATTTCAGAAATGAGTACCAATACCAAAGTCTTGAGAATATATAGGGGTGATGTTATGGGTTAAATTGTACTCCACTATGCTGTCATCCTAGCCCCCAGTATCTCAGAATGTGACCTTATTTGGATATAAGGTTGTTACGGATGTACTTAGTTAAATCAAGATGAGATCAGACTGGTGTAGACTGGGTCCTTAATCCAGTATCACTGGTGTCTTTGTAAGAAGAGGAGAGAGATGGAGAATGCCATGTTAAGACACAGACACCCACAGAGGGATGAGTCCATGTGATGATGGAGGCAGAGACTGATGTGATGCAGCTCAAACTAAGGAATGCCAAGGATTGATGAACACCACTAGAAGTCAGGAAAAGGCAGAAAGATTCTCTTCTGAATATATCTGAGGAAGCGTGGCCCTACAATAACTTGATTTTGGACTAGCCACTTGACTATAAGACAATAAATTTTATTGTTTTTAGCCACCTAGTTTATGGCACATTGTTACAGCAGCCACAGGAAACTAATACAGATGGTTTCCCTTTCCCATCTGCACTTAACTTCAGTTTCATCATTGAAAAAGTTAGATGGGTCTTGAAGAATGACACTGGAATATCTTAACAGATCAGGTGGGAACCTCGATCAGAGCTTACTAATCAGATATGCCTTCATGGTAGAAAATAAACTAAAGTTTGAGAAATTGGTACGAAGTTGTTGAGAAGGCAGATGATTTTTTTTTAATAATAACAATCCAAGTCTATCAGAATCAATTTTCTTTCACCTGGCAAGGCAATCATATTTTTTACAAACTTAATTCATCTCTATGTTAACTGTCATGTTCTGTATTATACCCAAGTCTACAGGAATTTTCGTCATCTCCCATTCCCGTAGAACATCACCTGTCAGCAATAGTAAAGACATCACGTCTACCAGACCTGATGAGCATAATATACACAATATCTCAGGAAGAAAAATTCATGCCAGATAATAGATGATAAACCCCAAGAAAATTCAAGCACATGCCACTGAGGGAAACTTCAGCATGTCTGTTTTTCAGGCATACTATAGCCTTCAAAGGAATGACAACTGCTGCACTTTGTCCTACCAAACACAGAGGAAAAGTTAAACATTTAGTGGGCCTCTTTGATTTGGATGCAGCTTAAATCATATTTGGATGTGCTGCACTGACCATTTACATAGTACCTGTACAACTGCAAATATAACCTAGAGAAGACTCCACAGCTGTCCCAGGTCACCTTAGAATAGCTCTGAGAGGTGCAGCAAGATGGCAGAGGACTAAGAGGTCATGCTCACCCTGTCCTACAAACACATCAAAAAAACACATCTACATGTAAAACGACTTGCACAGAACATCAACTGAATGCTGGTAGAAGAACTTAAACCTCCAAAAAGGGCAAGAAACTCTTGACATAACTGGGTAGAACAACAGAAAAAAAAAAAAAAAAAAAGGAGTGTGAGAGAGAGAAAAGGAATTAGGATGGCAGCAGCACTCCAGGGAGGAAGCTGTGAAGGAGAAAAGGAACCCACATCCTGGGAAGCCACCTAACTGACTGAGAGATCAGGTGAGCCAGAGGGACATCTAAGCCTGAGAAAAGTGCAGCAGCTGGTCTGAGAATAGCAAAGCAGAGTGAAAGCCTCACAGATCATCTGAACAACAACACTGGCACACACACCACAGCCTGAGATGCTCAGGTGGGGGCTGGGAGCTGAGACTTAGGCTTGAGAGGTCAGTCCCAGGAGAGCGCTGGAGCTGGTGGTGTGGACACAGCCTAAGGAGCTAAGGAGCAGTGCGCCACAGGTGGGGGAGCAATACTCTAAGGGCCGGGGAGTGGAATGCCAGGACAGAGGGAACCTGGGAGAAGGTCTGGACCCGCAGGAGAGGCAAGGCACCATTGTTGGGGAGGACGAGAGCAGGATGGGCTGACCATCATAGGAAACTCCCTGTGCCTGAGCGTGCGCAGAGGGCAGGACCCCAGAGGGCACAACAAACCAAGCACAAACCTCCAGTAGCCGGAGGTGAGCTCATAGAGGGCAGGGTGACTCAAGTGCAAACTGAGGGCAGCCGGAGGCTGCTTGCTAGACCTCTGTGGTCCCGGCATCTTCCGGACACAGCCCACCCATGCCGCCAGGACTAGAAGCTGCTTGCTAGGCTGCTGCAGAAGATCTGGTGTCCCTGGGCACAGCTCACCCATGACAGGAAGCAGCTTGCTAGACCACAGTGGACCAGGCTTCTTGGGGTGCAGATTGCCTGCAACACAGAGGCCGCTTGCTTGCCCGTGGTGGACTGGGCGTCTTGGGCACAGCCAACCATAAGACTTTTGCTAATATATATGTGAGATTGGGCACTTCCTGTGCAGGCTACCGGTGCCCAGGCATCTCTAGTGTGGGATAAGGGCATCAGGGGACTGAGTGCAACACCGGGCCTACCTATCACCAGACACTGTTGCTATCACTCCCCTGGGAACACATCTGCCCTGCAGCTATCACCACAAAACGCTCAGGGCAGCACCCAGACACGTTCGCTGTCCTCTCCCAAGTCCTTACAACTAGGAGCAGCTGGTGCAGCACGTCTTTCATGGTCTAAGTGGGACAGCATGCTTCTTGGTGGCCTGCAGGGGGAGCGAGCAAACCACTGCAGTTATCCCTGATTCTAGAGGTGGGTGTGGACCACTACCACGGGGAATACCTGAACAAAAATCACTACCAGCCCCAACCACCTTAGAGGGCACCACAGAGAAGGACATTATGATAGACCACCACCTGCTATTGCTCTCGCTCCCCCGGGAACACACCTGCCCTGCAGCTGCCACTGCTAAACATTCTGGGCAGTACCCAGATGCTTGTCCCTTCCCAGGAACCTGTAACTCAGAGCACCTTGTGTAGCACATCCTGTAGGAGCTAAGCAGGATGAGGTACTTGCTGCATGGCCTACAGGAGGCAGAAGCAAACCACCACAGTTATTTCTGGCTCCAGAGGTGGGAATGTCATGTTACCACTAGGGGTCCATGAATAGGCACCACTTGCAGGCCCAGTCACCTCAAGGGCACAATAGAATAGTGTATTGGGACTTAACACCACTTGTGGATGTTCTTGCACTCCTGGGAACACACCAGCCCTGCTGCTCCCACTGCTAAGTGCTCTGGACAATACCCATATGCCCGATCTCTATCACTTCTGAGGACCTTGCAACTAGGAACAATCTGTATAACACCTCCTATGTGGGCTAAGTGAGATGGGTTGCTTCATCCATGGTCTACAGGTGGAGGGGGCAAACCACCACAGTTATCACTGGCTCTAGAGACGATCATGGCCTGCTACCACTAGCAGTCCCTGAACAGGTACCACCCGTGGTTCCAATCACTTCAGAGGAGGGAACTGCAATCGATAACTAGCCATTGTGGCTCTCACTTCCTTGGGAACTCACACATCCTGCTGCTGCTACTGTCAAATGTGCTGGACACCTGGTAGATCTGCCTAGAGCACACCACTTCCCAGGGTCCTTCAACTAGGAGTAGCCAGTGTCACCTCCATGCAGGTCCTTGCTGCTGTTGAAGCCCAGTGACCAGGCACCAACTGCTGGCCCTACCCATTGCTTCCTTCTCCCTGAAAACACATGGAGTACCAGGGAGATAACAGCCTGCTCACTTCAAATAAAGAGACACCAAATATTCAAACTCCCACACCAAAAATAAACAGTAATCCCACCAAAAAATACAAAGTGATGCTGTTGCCTAGAAGTAGCCTTACAAGACTACAGTGTGGCTTCCCCAAACTCACAGAAAAAGAAAACCACAAACAAGATGAAGAAGCTCAAAAACCATTCCCAGTTAAAGAACAGGACAAGTCATTTAAAGCTGCCAACAATGAAACAGACCTCTGCAGTCTGACAGAAATGGAGTTCAGAAGAGAGGCAATGAAAATACTTGAAGAATTAAGGCTGAATATCCAGGAATTAAGAGAGGATGCAAACAGCAATGCAGAGTCCCTTAGAAAGGAACTAGAAAATTTAAGGAGGAGCCAAGAAAAGCTAGAAAACTCATTTGCAGAGATGCAAACTGAGCTAATGGCAATAAAGAGCAGTTTGAATAATGCAGAGGAAAGAATTAGTGATGTATAAGATAGAATAATGGAAATCACACAATCAGGACAGCAGACAGAAAATCAAATGAAAAAACATGAAAGCAATATAAGAGATCTATGGGATAATATAAAGCAGCCCAATCTACGCATAATAGGAATTCCAGAAGGAAAAGAAAAAGGGGGTTGAAAATATATTTGAAGAAATTATGTCTGAAAACTTTCCAAATCTGAAGGAATCTGACATCAAGATATAGGATGCTCAGAGGGTCCCAAACAAGCTGAACCCAAACAGGGCCACACTAAGACATATTATATTAAAAATGGCAAAAATTAAAGATAAAGAGGATCCTAAAGGCAGCAAGAGAAAAGCAAAGCATTAATTATAAGGGATCCCCCATAAGGCTATCAGCTGATTTCTCTACAGAAACACTACAGGCCAAAGAGGAGGGGCAAGATATATTTAAAGTGCTGAAAGGAAAAAATTTGCAAGTAGAATACTCTACACAGCAAGAATATCATTTAAAATACAAGGGGAAATAAAGAATTTCTCCAACAAACAAAAGCTAAAAGAGTACAGCAATGCTAAACCCTTTCCAAAAGAAATACTGAAAGGGCTCCTATAAAAAAGTTTTTTTAAAGTAAGAATTAGAATGGAGGAAACCACAAATGGAAAGCAATTATTCAAATAAGCCAGCATACAGATCTAAACATGAAGATATTAAAAAAAATGTTTTAATTAAAAAAATCATATTTTATGGGGAAGGAAAATAAGAAAATACAGACTCTTTTTTCTTCTTGTTTAACTTAAAAAATTTTTTTCTCTAATGATGTTTTTGAGCTATATGGCTATCAGGCTACAACAAGCAGATATAAGAAGGTGTTAACATGCTTAAAAAATAGGGCTACCACAAATCAAAACAGAACATCAAGTCCACAAATACTGAAAAGAAAAGCATTCAACCATAAAATAAATGGAAACCATCCAACCAAAAAAAAAAAAAAAGCAAAGAGAAACACAGAAGCAACTGTCTAAAATGGCAATAAATACATATCTATCAATAATCACCTTAAATGTCAATGGACTGAATGCTCCAATCAAAACACACAGAGTGGCAGAATGGATAAACAAGCAAAAACCTACAATCTACTGCCTACAAGAGACTTACCTTAGGGAAAAGGACACAGATAGATTGAAAGTGAAGGGATGGGAAAAGATATTTCATGCCAACGGACAAGAAAGGAAAGCAGGAGTGGCAATACTCATATCAGACAAAATAGACTTTAAGATGAAGGCCATAAAGAAAGACAAAGAAAGACACTATTTAATGGTTAAAGGATCCATTCAAGAAAAGGATATTACAATCATCAATATATATGCCCCTAATATAGAAGCACCCAAGTACCTACAACAAGTACTATCAGATATAAAAGGAGAAATAGATGGGAATACAATAATAGTAGGGGACTTTAACACTCCACTCACATCAATGGACAGATTCTCTAAGCAGAAAGTCAGTAAGGCAACAGAGATCCTAAATGACACAACAGAAAAGTTAGACCTAATTGACATCTTCAGGACATTACATCCAAAAAAATCAGAATATACATTATTTTCAAGTGCACATGGAACATTCTTAAGGATTGATCACATACTGGGGCACAGAGCTAACCTGAACAAATTTAAGAATACAGAAATTATTTCAAGTATCTTCTCTGACCACAATGCCATGAAACTAGAAATCAACCACAAGAAAATGAGAAAAAACACATTACATGAAGAATAAACAACATGCTACTAAAAAATGAATGGGTCAATGAGGAAATCAAGAAGGAAATTAAAAAATACCTTGAGACAAATGATAATGAAGATGCAACTACTCCAAATCTATGGGATGCTGCAAAAGCAGTGCTCAGAGGGAAATTCATAGTAATATAGGCATTCCTCAAAAAAGAAGAAAAATCTCAAATAGACAACTTAACCAGCACCTGAATGAATTAGAAAAGGAAGAACAAAAACAACAAAAACTAAAGTCAGCACAAGGAAGGAAATCATAAAGATCAGAGAGGAAATCAACAAAATAGAGATTCAAAAAACAATAGAAAAAAAAATCAAGAAACCCAAGAGCTGGCTCTTTGAAAAGGTAAGCAAAATTGACAAACCTCTGGCTAGACTCAACAAGAACAGGAGAGGAAAAAACCAACATAAACAAAATAAGAAATGAAAAAGGAGAAGTCACAATGGATATTACAGAAATATAAAGAAACCATGAGAGAATACTATGAACAACTGTACGCCAACAAATTTGACAACCTAGAAGAAATGGACAACTTTTTAGAGACACCCTTCCAAAGCTGAATCAAGAAGAAATAGATCAACTGAACAGATTGATCACTAGAAATGAAATTGAGGATATCATAAAAATACTCCCTACAAATAAAAGTTCAGGATCAGATGGCTTCACAGGTGAATTCTACCAAACATACAAAGAGGAACACATACCCATCCTCCTTAAACTTTTCCGAAAGGTGAAGAAGAAGGAACACTCCCAAAGACATTCTATGATGCCACCATCACCTTTATTCCAAAACCAGACAAAGATACAACGAAGAAAGAAAACTGTAGGCAAATATGTTTGATGAATATAGATGCAAAAATTCTCAAAAACATTTTAGCCAACCAAATCCAACAGCATATCAAAAAGATCATGCACCATGACCAGGTGGGATTCATTCCAGGTGCACAAGGATGGTTCAACATACACAAATCAATCAATGTCATACACCACATTAACAAAAGGGAAGTCAAAGACCACATGATCATCTCAATAGATGCAGAAAAAGCATTTGACAAAGTCCAACATCCATTCATGATCAAAACTCTTACCAAAGTGGGAATACAGGGAACATTCCTTAACATAATAAAGGCCATATATGAAAAACCCACAGCAAATATAATACTCAATGGAGAAAAGCTGAAAGACTTCCCACTAAAATCTGGAACAAGACAAGGATGCCTATTCTCTCCACTATTATTCAACATAGTATTGGAAGTCCCAGCTACAGCAATCAGACAAACAGAAGAAATAAAAGGCATCCAAATAGGAAGAGAAGAGGTAAAACTGTCACTCTATGTAGATGATGTGATACTATACATAAAAAACCCCAAGGACTCAACCCCAAAATTACATATGATCAACGAATTCAGCAAAGTAGCAGGATATAAGATTAACCTTCAGAAATCAATTGCATTTCTGTATGCTAACAATAAATTATTAGAAAAAGAATACCAAAATACTATACCTTTTAAAATTGCACCCCAAAAAATCAAATACCTGGGAACAAACCTGACCAAGGAGGTGAAAGACATATGCTGAGAACCATAAAACGTTAATTAAGGAAATCAAAGAAAATACAAAGAAATGGAAAGATATTCCATGCTCCTGGGTTGGAAAAATTAATATTGTAAAAATGGCCATACTACCCAAAGCTATCTACAGATTCAGTGCAATCCCTATCAAATTACCCATGACATTCTTCACAGAACTAGAACTAACCATCCAAAAATTTATATGGAACCACCAAAGACCCGTAATCTGCAAAGCAATTCTGAGGAACCAAAACCAAGCAGGAGGCATAACTCTCCCAGACTTCAGGCAATATTACAGGGCCACAGTAATCAAGACAGTGTGGTACTGGTACCAAAACTGACATTCGAACCAATGGAACAGAACAGAGAACCCTGAAATAAACCAAGATGCCTACAGTCAATTAATCTTTGACAAAGGAGGCAAGAACATAAAATGGGTAAAAGACTGTCTTTTCAGTAAGTATTGCTGGGAAACCTGGACAGCTGCATGCAAATCAATGAAACTAGAACACACACACCATGCACAAAAATAAACTCAAAATGGCTTAAAGACTTAAATATAAGACAAGACACCATTAAACTCCTGGAAGAGAACACTGGCAAAACATTCTCTGACATCAACATTACAAATGTTTTCTCAGGTCAGTCTCCCAAAGCAACAGAAATAAAAGCAAAGATAAACCAATGGAACCTAATCAAGCTGACAAGCTTTTGCACAACAAAGGAAACCAAAAAGAAAACAAAAAGACAACTTACAGAATGGGAGAAAATAGTGTCAAATGATGCAACTGACAAGGGCTTCATCTTTAAAATATACAAACAACTTATACAACTCAACAGCAAAAGAGCCAACAACCCAATTGAAAAATGGGCAAAAGACCTGAATAGACATTTCTCCAAAGAAGAGGTGCAGATGGCCAACAAGCACACGAAAAAATGGTCAACATCACTGATGATTAGAGAAATGCAAATCAAAACTACCATGAGACACCACCTCACACCAGTCAGAATGGCCATCATTAATAAGTCCACAAACAACCAACACTGGAGAGGCTGTGTAGAAAAGGGAACCCTCCTGCACTGTTGGTGGGAATGTAAGCTAGTACAACCACTATGGAAAACAGTATGCAGGTACCTTAGCAAACTATACATAGAACTACCACATGACCCAGCAATCCCACTCTTGGGCATGTATCTGGACAAAAATTTCCTTGAAAAAGACATGTTCATTGCAGCACTATTCACAATAGCCAAGACATGGAAACAACCCAAATGTCCATTGACAGATGATTGCATTAGGCAGATGTGGTATAGATACACAATGGAATACTACTCAGCCATAGAAAAGAATAAAATAATGCTATTTGCAGCAACATGGATGGAATTAAGAGACCCTCATACTGAGTGAAGTCGGAAAGAGAAAGACAAATACCATATGATATCACTTATATCTGGAATTTAATAGACTGCACAAATGAACCTTTCTACAGAAAAGAAAATCATGGACTTGGAGAGCAGACTTGTGGTTGCCAAGAGGGTGGGGGAGGGAGTGGGATGGGATGGGAGTCTGGGGTTAATAGTTGTAGACTATTGCCTTTGCGATGGAAAAGCAAGGATATCCTGCTGTATAACACCAGGAACTATGTGTAATCACTTGTGATGAATTATATATGTAGGAGTAACTGGGTCACCACAACGTACAGTTGGAAAATTGATAGAAAACTGTAAACCAGCTATAATTGAAAAAAAAATAAAGAGAAAAAAAACAGCTCTATCTAACCCTAAATCTCATCTAAATTTAAGCAGAACTGATGTTTAAATTTCCTGTGGGCTACTGGAATGCTAAAGAGAACCTGCCGCAAACCTCCATCGGACTATTTCAGAGTTTTGAACAATGAAACACTCTCTTCAGCAAATTCTCTTCATTTGAGAAGTAGCTATGGATTGCTGTGGGTCCTAGCAGAAACTGAAGAAGGCAATCACCATAGAACAAGTAACCAGTGACCTGAACTATCCATAGTACACTCTGCATCATCCACTCCCCTAAGCCACATCTGGGCATGAACAGCAGCAGCCATGTATCCAGTGGAAGGGGTATATGTGATATCGGGCTTGGGCAGCTCCTACAGGCACAAGAAATTTGCATAAGCAGGTCATTGATACGCACAGTGCACTTAACCCAATGCACTCATTTCTCTCTCTCAACCCACACTTCCGGTTTTATAAGAATGTTGCCCATGACAGGCTGATTGAAGAATAAAATGACACCTGCTTTATAGATGCTCTCAAGAGATTTGGAAGACTTGTTTCTTTGTTGCAATTTTTCCTGCCTGAGTTATTCTGGCACTGGAATTGTTTATATTTAAAAAAAAGCAGCAAGTCAGAGCTCTAATCTGAGCCATAAAAAACACATATAAACTGACTGGTAATTAATTTCCGCTCTAAAATAATTTCTTGATTTTGTTTATTTCTGTAATCAAGGATGGGACAGCTGAATGGTGGTGCTTGAATTTGACAAATTCACAGACAACTCACAAGGCTGAAGGAGTCAGAGATACATGGGAAAAAACTAAACTTGGAATAAAAATCTAAAATCAAAATGTAAAATAAAGGTCATTAGTAGAAAGTAGAGAGAGATGCAGAAGTCCAAGTAAATGCCAGAGATGTTCTAACACATAAGGTCAGCGTAGCAGATTTGTAGTTGTCCTGAGGGTACAATAAAGGGAGCTTCATAACAAGCAGAGTTGATTGGGGGAAGAATTTATCAGGGAAATTTTTCAGAAGAGACCAGGCAGACAAGTATTTGAAATTTGGCGTTAGGTGGGATGTTAGTGACTCTGTTTTATCTAATACAGAGAATACACACAGAAGTATTCAAACCTTCACAAAAGAACTGAACTTTTAAGCATTTTCTTTAAAAATAAACCTAAGAATTCTTATCTGGAATTCTAATATTGAAAATATACTGAAATATATAAAAGCAAAGACTCTGAATAGGAGAGATGGTGGAAGCTGAGATCACTCTTAAGCTGCCACTGACAATTTAAAAACTATCACTGTTTATCCATGTTTTTCCTGATGGCAAAATCACTGCTGTGTTATAAAAAATAGTATTGAATTAAAATGGAAGACAACCTAAGCTCCCCCCCTCAACGACTAACTGAAAATTATAAAAATGGTAGTTACAAATTCTTCCTCTATTTTTTGACAATGTATACAGTTTTAAGTCTTTTTTTTTCTTTTGCAGTCTCAAAAAATTCTCAGTGTGATTCTAGAAGCACAGAGTACTGTAAATACTTGAAATAGGGATAAAATGTTTGTTTACCAACTGTGTCTGGGGTCCCAGGGGGACTTAAAAGTCTTATCCCACACTTACCTTGAAGCAGGAATTAACATTTCAGTAAAACCTACAGTAATAGAAACTAAGGCTTTGTGAAATTAACTTTGCTTTGAGGGAGTCAATAAAGATTTTGTAGGAAGGAGGAGAATGGGGTGGTATTTTCATGCCCCATGGAAATACTCAATTCCTCATTTTCATCAGAGTCCTACCTCCAAAGTTCTAATTCATCTACAGTCACATCAGGTCTCTCCCCACCTTCCAGAATCCAGCGTTTCCAGCTCTCTTGGCTTCAGTTTTCTGAGATCTTGCTATAATTCTTCCTTTACTTCCTTACTTAGCTATGGATGGAGCAATTTAACAGTCATTCCCAACCTCGTCATGTGCTCAGCAAAGAATAAAATCTCCCTATGCCATTCCTCTGAGAAGTCAGCAATAGCTGGTTATTGTTCTGTCATATTTTCTACCATGTTTTTAACTTACTTAGCTTCACATAACTGGTGGAACAAATCTCCACTGACAACCAGTTATGTGTTTTTCCTACCTCCTTCACTAACTATGTTGTTCCTGGCCCTGCCTCTACCTAAGGCCTCTCCCTGGCATGTCATGGCGAACATTTTAATATTATGCAGGTTAAATAGGAAATAAATCACTAACGATTGCCACATTATTAGTAACTTCTCAACCCACCTCTCATTTTTCTCCCCTACAAATGCAGAGGTGTAGTTCTAAGGTTTTGACACTATTTGTTCCTTGCCTACTTATCTCTTAAAAGGGTGCACTACAAAATCTGCTCTCTTTACTCTGCCATCTGTATGACATCTTTTTTCTCTTCTTAATCTCCAGTTTCCTAAATATTCTCAACAAAATATTTCAACCATGGTATAGAGGAGCCTGAGGATGAAACGAGGGATTTTGCCAAATTCACTCTAAAATGTGGTTTGGAAGCTTTCCTGCATGCAAATTGTCAGAAAATAATCAGCAGATTTTCAGTCTCTTCCAGTTATTCCAAAGAATAACAACAGTTAGCCAGATATAGATACGTGGTGGATAAAAAATTAATTTTTGTCATTTGTATCATTTGACTTAATAGTAAGAGGAGCAGCAGTAATTGATGACTGGGTTATAACTGATTTTTAAGAATTTCTCCTTTCTATTTAGATTGGAGGTGATTGATGCCTGGTATCATAACTCATTTTTTTCACCAGAACATACAATACTGATTTGCACATGGTAGGTCATTCAAAACTGTCAGTTATATTGTACAATAAGACACCAATGGCTCCTAGAGATGTTTAAATTGGCCAACAGAAACGAAGACTTTTTCTGTAAAGACTCATCAATTTATAATTATTGTTAAAACTTAAAATACATAATCCAATTCCATGTACAATTTTACACTTAATTCTCACAACTTTACAAGTATGTTTTCCCAAATTTTAAAGTTAGATTAGGTTAATTTCCCCGTTGTACTTAGTCATCAGGAAATCTACAACAAAAACTCATATTTTCTGAATATAAATCCAGCATTTTTCCCATTAATGAACTATTTGTTATAATTCTTAAAGCCAGATATATTAGTTTGGATCGGGGTCAGCTGCCTACACCAATGTCAACAGCAGCAACAAGTTCTCTTTTCCTTTCACCTCTATGTGAAGGTGGACAGACTTGAGCTGCTGTGGACGGCCTGGGCTTCTGTCTTCCTTCCTCACCATCCCAGTACACAGCTGCCACCCTCAGTATCAGTTTATATTCCAAGAGGACAGTTGGTTTCCAGGTATCACTCCCAGTTGAAGGTTATACAGATAGTTGACAGAAATGGCTTAAAATGAGCACTTCCCAACTTAGGCAGCTCTTTTTAAGCAACATCCTCTGAAGTCCTTCTCAACACTTCTATCTATGTGTCATTGGTCAGAACTTAGCATATGAACACATCTCACTGGGAAATCTGGGGAATATAGTCTTTAGTTCTGAGAGGCAACGAACTCAAGATAAAACTCAGGGATTTATTCCCAAGGAGGAGGCAAAGAATGGATATTGCATAGGACAATGACACTTCCAGCCACAGGTGCGTTCCAGATTTCAATCCATCTTCGACCTCCATCTTCAACCTCCAGTAAATTAAGAGAATTATGAAACTGATAGTACCACATTTTATCAATCAGAAGGTGTACTATTCCACAAACACATTTCTACCTGATGTGTCTTACTTTCATTAGAACAAATAAAATCAGTAATTAGAATTCTAATTATCATTACTTGTCACCTGTCCTAACAGCCAGATTCTGTTTGCTTTCATGTGGCTTGCAAGAGCCCCAGGACCTGAACCACTCCTGACTGAGTTGGAACAGGGCTCCATACCACACTTGGACTCAGCTCACTTATTCATTAACTTATCATTCTTTCAATGACTCAAGATTACTTCTTGAGTGTCTAAAGCCAAGTATTGTGCTTGGGATACACCAGAGAACCATGGCATTTGCTTTCATGGGTGTTATATTCTTCTGGAGACAGTGTGACAGACAAAACAAATTATATAAAAAATATATCCTGGCAGTGTATGTATATTATGAAGAAAAATAGAGCAGAGTACAGGATAAGGTGTGTGCCTGGGAGGACAGCAGGGGACATGTCAAAATACACAGTCAAAAGAAAGTCTGTGATAAGTGATATTTGAGTGGCTACTTAATTGAAGTTGAGTACACCTGCACACACACACACACAGAGGAAGGACATTCCAGGCAGTGTGGGACTTAGGATTAAGCTAGACTCCAGACTTCATATTTGATCCAGTGACCGAGAGATAAAACAGAAATGAGCTATCAAACCACGACAACACATGGGAGATATATACATATAACTAAATGAAAGAAGCCAGTCTGAAACGGCTATTCACTGTGTGATTTCAATATATAACATTTTTGAGAAGACAGAACTATAGATACAGTAGACGGTCAATGGAAACCAGGGGCCTATAAGGAAGGAGGGGTGAATGAGTGGAACACAACAGATTTTTAGGGTGATGAAACCATTCTATACAATGCTGAAATGGTGGACACATGGCATTATGCATTCATCAAAACCCCTAGAAAGTACAACAGAGTGAATTCTAATGTGAACTATGGACTTCAGGTAATAATAATGTGTTGATATATGTTCATCAATTGTAGCACACATTACACTAATGCAACACGTTAACAACGTGTGTGTGGGGGGACAGAGAAAGGGAAGGGGGAAAGGAAGATAGGGGAAATATATTCTTTCTGCACATATTGTATGTAAATTCAAAATGCTCTAGGAAATAGTCTATTGTTTAAAAAAGGAAGTATACGTAAAAATGGATGAGAATTTGTGACTGCTTTTGTAATCCACTGCAGCATTAAAGACCATCTGCCAAAACTTACCCTCCACATTCATCTCCCCAGCCTTCTGGTCCAATGACCTAGCAACCTCCAACCCAATCCCTGAATACAACTGCATTTCTAAACTCTGGTGCATTTTCTGAGGTTCTTCCCTGACCCAGTATGCTTTAGTCAAAAAGAACCCCTTCTTCCTTTGCATTCCAACAAAATCCTGCAAAAACCTTATTATTGATCCTGGTTGGTGTTATATTATGCTCAGTTTTCACATCTACCTGTTCTCCTCGAGGGCCAGATCCTTGTCTTAATTTTCTTTGATTCAACTATAATGCTAAGCACAGCGCAAGGGACATAATTGAACCTATTGAATGCTGACTGGAAACAGTAATTAAACATATGAGAGATGTGATTATTTAGTCATGAAAGTTCTACTTTCTTGGCTTCTTTTCTAAGCAGTTTGGATTTCCTGGTCTTCTTTCACTGCTAATGACCCAAAAGCCATTTTATTTGTAAAGTATGAAGAGCAGTACAAGTAGAAAGTTATTAAATTAAGTGAATGATAATAATGGCACACGATTTCATGTAAAGTGTGTAACTGAAAAGGGAATCAAATCCACATAATGAATACCACATATAAACAGTTATGTAGTGGTGAAGGAAAACACACATAAACTGTTAGCTACTAGAGCCAGCAGATTCCTACCATAACTGACAATTCTAATATCATAAACATAGACACAGTTTCGTAAGGAAGAATTTGGTAGTCAATACTGTACCATTGGGGGGTACATTTTTCTTTATTACCTTGACAATCGGAAACAGTGGGGATTTAAGTTTCTGATTTTAATTGATAAGCAGATCGCTCTCTGCCAAGTATTGAGCTCTAATGGCCTAAGGTCTGCTCATTTTTTCAACATCATTTCTGTGCAATTGAAATAAAATGATCAATTAGTCTTTTAAGCACAGCATCTGTGTTTTGAGGGCAAGTTAAGAACGGAAGTAAAAATTGATCTTGTGAATGAGTCTCAGAAGGGTACTGGCTCTCTCCCTTCAGGGAAGTTCCCATCTCTGAGCAGAAGGCAGCTGCTGGAATTAGGACAGAAGTGACAGATGTGTAGTTTAGTACACAACCTATGGAGCAGTTTTAAACTGGTAACAACTGACATAAGGGAGAGCTAAACTAAGGTGACATAAGCTGAGAAAAACAAGTGACCTAAACAGAGCGACACCTACTCAAGTGTTACACACCTGGAAGGGAAAGAAAGCCAGGACCCCAACTCTGCAGGGGCTCTATTGCTGCTGCTAAGAGGGACCAGCAGGGCTGGGACAGGAAGGGAGGAGGGAGGACTCCATCTCCACGAATCTCTGTCTTCTCCAAAACTAGGTAATGGCTTCACATAATCCCCTGGGGCTTGTAACATAAACTTACCAGTACAAATGCCTGTAGGGATGTGCGTAGTGAGTACTATTTAGAAAGCGGTGCTCGGAAATACATATATTTTAAAGTGTACATAGAACTAAGATACCATCAGAGGAAATAATCTGTAGCAATAAGAATCTTAGGTTAATGCATGTAGCCCACAATGTAGGAAAAAATATGAGCAAGCCTGTGATATGCATAAACCCAGCTGACTATCAATATCCTACATGACAAGTGAGACATGCCTACTTAGAAAAGCTCCACAGATTCACTGACACCCCAAATTTTAGATAAAAAGGTATCTTGTTTAGTTTTCAATGATGGAGCCCAGAGCTCATCAGATCCATTCCATTGCTGTGAACACCAGCCCAAGCAGTCACCTGTATCTCTCTCCCCTCCAACACACACACACACAACCTTCAGCCTAAAGGGGAGGAAAGACAAAGTTCCTCATTTACTGAATCATAATAAAAATTATTTAGCTTATCTGGTTGTTCTGATTATTAAATGAGCCAAATTTATAAACTGCCTTGCACAGGGTAATCTCATAAAAACTGCTGTCTGTTGCTGTTACTACTGCTGCTGCTGCTACTATCTGGATCTGAGGTAATGCAGCATCTAACTATTAACAATTATGATGCATAATCAGTTGTGGTATAACCCAAAGAGCTGATCTTGGAATCATATCAGCCTGGGTTTGAAACCATTTACTGACAACCAAGAGAGTTTGCCTTATTGACCCAACCTCCCCAAATCACCACTTCTTTCTCCGTAAAATGGAGCAGTAGCATTTACCTCAGGATTGTTTGTAAGGAATTCACGTAAAGTAACTAGGAAGTAGGAGGTGATGGATAAACGTCAACGTCTTTTGCGATTTCCTCCTAAACCTTTCCTATAAGCATCGCCACTCCAGACAAGAGGATGCAGCACTGGCGTAAGTGGGCTGTCCACGCGACATTCCTTCCCACTCTGAGTGATTGATGGAAACCTGTTATCTCTTTTTGAGCAGCAGCTGCTGTCGACTGCCACACAAGTGTTCCCTGAAACATGCTATTAGCAGATAGTGATGCTTTATTGCCCACAGTCAGCTGACCATTTCTCTGGAGGAGTGAGAAACCCAAATATAATGTGTGAACCAATGAAGCCAACCTATTCAGAATTTGGTCCTGCATGGTCCTTAACTACCCCATTTTCCAGCAACTCTGCATGCTTACAAAGCACTGAAAAGCCCATTCATTATAATCGCACACCTAAAATGTCCCAGTGTTTATTGGATTTATCTCAAAAGCCAATTATATTCCTAAATGTTTTGTAAGCTTTCTTCCAAGAAATGTCCACCTATTCTCTAGATTTAAGCCACTGCATGTCTTTTTATCTCTTTCCACAATCCTTTCCCGCTGAATTTGCCACCTAGAAGTTGGCTGTGAGATTTGAAGTGAATACTAATGTGAATCCTGTCTTAGGCCTTCTGCAAAGAGGCAGAGTAATCTCGGTGGCAAGGGCATGGGTTCTAAAGTATGATGCAGCTCTTACTATCTATCTATATGGGACCTACTTCGGTTAAGCCTCACTTCTCTCAGTTGTAAAATGGAAATAAGAATGCATTCTGATAAATAATCGTTGAGGCTGGAGTTCCCACTGTGGCACAAAGGGATTGGCAATGTCTCTGGAGTGCTTGAATGGGGTTTAATCACCAGCCCTGGACAATGGGTTAAGGACCCAGCACTGCCACAGCTGTGGTACAGGTCATAACTGCAGCTTTGATCTAATCCCTGGTTCAGGATCTATATATGCCATAGCCCCCCCCCCAAAAAAAAATGATGTTTAAGTGAACGGATGAACAGAAAATGACCGGCATGTAGTTGATGCTCAATGTTTTATTTTTCAGGGCTGCAGGTGTGGCATATGGAAGTTCCCAGGAGGCTAGGGGTCAAATTGGAGGTTCAGCTGTCAGCCTACACCACAGCCACAGCAACATGGGATCCAAGATGCATCTGCGAACTATACCACAGCTTAAGGCAACACCGTATCTTCAACCCACTGAACAAGGCTAGTGATTGAGCCAACATCCTCATGGATACTAGTTGGGTTCATCACTGCTGAGCCATAACAGGAATTATGAGTCTTTTTTTGTTTTGTTTTGTTTTAAATACATATAGATCTGCTCAGTCTATCTTCTTGGTCTTCCTTGTTTTAAAAAACAAACAAACAAAAAAAAACCTCCTCCTTTGGGAACTCCCTGGTGGCTTAGCAGGTTAAGGATCTTCACTGCCATGACGCAGGTTTGATCCCTGGCCACATGCCACGGCTGAGGCCAAAAAACAAAACAAAAAGCTCTTACTCTGAACCTCTTACCCGTTTTAACTCAGCCCCGTCACAACTTCGGAAAAGCAATTTGTGAGCCACTGGCTGCAGAAATGCCTCCAGCTGTGTAATTCCGGAGCTTCCGTGCTCGGTGGAGGGAAGGGGAAGGATGGAGCCTTCCCAGGAAGAAGAAGTGACACTATGGTTCCACCTTCTGTGAGACCATAGGCAGCTTGACAGACAAGAACATTTCCTGAGCTCCCACTGGGCTCAAAGCACCTGATTAGGCTCAGTGAGGGATGACAAAGGAAGGAGAAGATGGGCCTCCTGCCTGGCTGCTCCCTCTGCCAACTGCTCAGAAGCCCGAGAGCAGTGGGGGTGTCAAGGTGAGCTGGAAGGATGTCACACCACAATGCACTCTACTCAAAAGGAGCTAATTTTGAGCTGGCAAGTATTCCGTCAGTTAGCACAGAAAATATTCATTCCTGGAGTAAAGAACTGGGAGTTAACCAGACCCAGAGCACCCGGAGGGGCCTTGTAAATCACAGAGCTGCCGAATAACCTGAAAACTCTGCTGAGAACAGTGAGAATATGTATTCCAGTCACAAAGGAGCACAAAAGCCTTTTGTGAGCCAAGTGAAGGTGGACGCTGTGCAGTCGCTGCCCAGAGGACAGAATCTGGGACAGCAGTTACAACACAGCCACAGTTGTCTTTATTTTCACTCAGTCCTTTTTAAAATTTTCTGATTTGTCACTTGTGGACCCTGCCTGTTGCCTGTTCCTCGTTGGACCAGAGAAGGGCTGGGGATGCAGGGCCAGGGTGGCGGGTGGGGGCGGGGGCGGAGGATGGGGGTATGCGGGAATCTCTCCGCTTGGCAAGCATCGTTCAGAAAAGCAGGCTGCTCCACTGCGAGAAATGTGGACCACAGTTTCCCACTTCCCTCTCTGTCTCTGTTATTTCTGAAATGCAAACTTACAAGGGCTGATTCATGTTCTTGAGTTTAGGAAAAAACCCAAGCCCTCCCACACAGTCCTGGGCTTTGTTCTCACGGTTTTCTTCTGCGAGTTGCTCTCTCCCTGGGATAATAGATTCTCACAGAAACTAAACCTAAGTGGGAAGATTAATCCAGGTGGGTTACATGCCAGTCGTTTCCTACCAACCTTTTGAAGGCAGGTGTGTGACAGACATTTCTAACTATTTATAATGACACTTTTATTACTATGGCTCTTTCCTCCTAAGGACTTTCTATTTCAGTGTGCTCTGGCAGGCTATTGCTATTCCTTACAGGTTATTTAAAAAAATGAGGTAAGGTGATATCCAAATAAATTATTCAAACTTTCTTTTAAAGTCACATTTTATACATCTTTCAGTTATTAACATTTCTATATTGCCAGGAGCACTTACTTTCCTGTTTCAATTCAATTATATTTATTTTTAAAAGGCAAATCTCAAAATTGTAACTTAAAACAGTTAAAAACAACCAGCAGAGTCAATAATGCCTAAAAGCAACTTTAGAACAGGAGAAAGTACTCCAGATTTGAGACAAAAATACTAGGTTTAAGTTTAACTTTACCACTTTAGAAAATATTATTTAATCTTTCCAACCTCGGTGTCTTTAAGTAGAAAATAAGGATGAAGATACCTGCTTGACTAGGCTGTGGTTACAAGAATTGAATGTGACGAATTAAGAGCATGAAAGCTACCAGGTGAAAGAGTTTATGATAATAAGGTGTTTGCCTGGGTAAACAGCACATAGAGATCAATGTTCACAGAACTGAAGGGCAGCTTTGACAGAGGTACACATTTGAGGACCCAGAATAAAGTTCAAAGGTGGGCTTCTTCCAAGAGCCCATGAGTCCCCTGAAATTGTGTGCAAAACTCCTAGGAATCTGTGTTATTCAATCATGGAAGACAAGTAGGAGCCTGGGGAGCTTGGAGAAAGAGGTGGAGCCAGGGCTTGGCGTACAGCCAAGGTGCTCCCCCTACCTAGTGGCTCCATTTCTTCCTAGGATGGGTATTATCTGCAGGCAGATAGGGGCTCCTGGAGAAAGAGAACCAGTCATGGCCTTTTTGACATGAGAGAAGACACTTTGGCCTAAGCCATTCTGGCCACACGCTTGCCCTTGAACAAGTCTCAGAAATTAATGTTCTTAAGGGAAGTAAGGGAATGCAGGAACCAAGGAAAAGCAGTCAAGAACCAAGGGTTCAGTGATAAAACAGAGTCCTAGTTCCTCCTCCAGAGATTCACACCACAACCTAACACATGTTTGAGTTCGATGGGAACTAAGCCCCCACCCAGGTGGAGGATGGAATGATGATATTGACCCCCATGAGGTCAATCAACAGAAACATGGACTCTGTCAACCTCTGGCCCGATTGTCTGAATTCTCCTCTGCTCAAGCCCCTTCATGAATATGCATATACCCTTGGCTTAAAAGTTCCCCATTTTGGTGTTCAGGGAGATGCTGCTTTGAGAAAGATCCCTGGTGTTCCCCTTACTTGCTGAAAGTAATAATAAATCTTTCCTTTTCCTGATCTTTGGCTTGGTTGTGTCTTTCGGCCCAACACCAACAGGTGAACCCAGTTTTCAGGTAACAGTCACTTTTACACAGCTGATCAGCTTCTTGGAAATACACTGAAGAGCATGGATTTGGATGATTACATTGCCCAGACTTAGCGAGGAACTGGTTCCCTTTCTAGTTAAAATCCCTAGGAAAGGACGGTGATCAGTCTGTTTGATCAGAACATCACTGTGGCCAGGAGGCAGGGTATTTAAAATGCTAGTGGGGACCACTCGCATGAAATAGGAAAACAAAACCTTTCCTAGGAGAAAAAGGGGCTTGAGCATAGTCCTGAGGAGACAAAATTCACAAAAATGGACTATATGGGGAGAATTCTTTTATTTTCAAACTTTTTCATTCCCCACAGAACTTATAGAAATTTCTGTAGTTTTGAGAATAAAAAGGATGTTTCCTTTTGTGAAAACAGTTGTGGCAGATATTTCTTAAGGAAGCGCAATGTTTCTGTGAATATGAAAAAATGTTTTCACTTAACTTTGGCCTTATGATTAAAAAAATTAATCCAACACTATTAATAACTTCACATAAACAAATTAATATTCCGATTGAAGTGCACAGAAGACTCCAATTAAGTTTACTAATTCTCAGTGGGCATCTTAGGTTCTGTAAAAATGGCAAATATCTATAAATAGATGTCAATTTAACTCAACAAATATTTGAATACTTATTATGCATAAGATCTGAGTTTAGACAATGCTAAAAGATAGTTAACCACTTGGGGAAAACATCCTTAATATTTGTGATGATTAATTTTATGCACCAACTTGGCTAGATTATGATGTCCAGCTGTTTGTCAAATACCAATCTTCATGTTGCTGTGAAGTTTTTTTTTTAGATATGATGACACTGAAATCAGTAGACTGAGTTAAGTCAATTCCTCTCCATACTGTGGGTGGCCTCATCTAATCAACAAAAGGCCTTAAAAACAGACAGGTTTCTCAAAGGAGCAATTCTTCCTCAAGGCTTGAGTGGAGAAACCTTGCCGAAGTTTCCAGCAAGCAGATTTCCAGGCTGCAGATTTTGGAGAGAACACTGCCACACCAACCCTGCCCTGAAATTCCAGCTTGCTCTACAGATTTCAGACTTGCAAGCCCCCACAGCTATGGGAACCAGTTCCTTAAAATAAGTCACCCGGTCTCTCTCCCCACCTCCATCGCCTTTGTTTCTCTAGAGACTCTTGGTTAAAACAATATTCCCCAAATCTAAAGTGTATCTAAAATTGAGAAGAAAAAGCCAACAACCCAAGAAAAAAGTGAGTAAAAGTGAAGCAGAAATATCTTAAGTTCACCTACCTCGGCGTGGACTTCACATGCTGGGTGCGTCGTACCAGCCGCTGAGGCAGCGTTGGCAAAGTGGAACCACCAGTCTTGGGCGGAAGTGGATCGGGAGCTGAAGAGGCTGCGCGAGGCTAAGACCGAGGCGCCGCCCAGGGATAAGCCCGAGGTGGCAAAGACGCACCTGTGAGTCATGATCATCCTCCCTGAGAATTGTGGGTAGCGTGGGGGGCGTCTACAAAGGCAAGGCCTTCAGCCAGGTGGAAATCGTGCCTGACATGATAGCCCCTACCTGGGCGGGTTCTCCATCATCTACAGGCCGGTGAAATGGGGTGGGCTGTGCATCAGGACCATCCACTGCCCAGGCTTCTTCCCGCTCAAGTAGCATGCTCCCCCAGTTAAAGCACAGACTACTGAAAAAAAAAAAAAAGTGACAATTTTACATAAAAAGAACAAAAGGTACTTAATGTTGCTCAAAATGAAAGTCACATTAATAGCAATTTAAAAAATGTGTCTTACAAATCAGAATGACAAAAAGTGAAATGCTGTAGTTTTTTTATTATAAACTCAACTGTTGATTATATAACCACACAGAGACAAAATTTACTTCCAATTAAAAAAAAAAGCTTCATGTGACTACTTTTAGTAGTAAATATGTTGTTATTTTAAAACTAAAATAGGTGTTCTTAAGTAATTACATTAATGTAGTTAAGGATGGAGATTTTCAGCATGAGAAAATAGAGAAAAGATACACATATAAAGTAAAATAAGTTAAAAATAAAACTGCAGTCTTAAATATGAATTAGAAACTATTTTTTTCTCTTTAAAAACACATTTCCTGATTCTGTTCATGAGGAGGGCCTAGGAGCAATGAGAAATTATGTGGTTTGTAAATGTAATTTGCCGCTAAAAAATTCTACGACTTTTGATGAAATAACTGTTTGTAGGCAGACCTGGTGCAGAAAATGGGACAATGAAGCTGACATCTTATTGTAACAGGAAGTAAGTAATTTATCTACAGCAATGTCCATATATCAAAGAAAAACAGAAACCAAATGGAAAGGGCTCCCTCCCACTGGCCAAAATAAGACAATGTGAGTATCAAAAAGAATAAAGGCAACCATGGATTAAAACACACACAATATATAAAAATCCATTAGCTCATTAATATTCATAAGAAAAAATATTCCTTGATCACCATTTGGAACTTTTAAGACCCAGTATCATTTCTCTACAAACTGATGGAGGAAGAAATAGACATCTATCCTTCCTTTACAAATTTTATTTTTGGGTAACCAAGTAATTAATGTATAAAGTTCTTTGTAGATGAATCTCTTCTAATACATGCTGAAAAAGAATGATAAAATTAGGAAATCATGATCTGTACCCTCTAAATTATCAATGGCACTGGGAAAAGATCATCAATGGGTGTTTAACAATTTGTTAAAAGTTAACAGGGAATTTCATGAGAAACAACTTGAACCCCAAATCTAATCATCATTAAAAATGAGACAACCACTGAAGTGTTAGTGGGTTGCTACCCTTGTGCAGTGTTGGTTGGAATGTAAAATGCTACGGCTGCTGTGGAAAACAGTAGGGCAGTTCTTCAAAAATTTAAAAATGGAATTACCATATGACCCAGCAGTCCCACTTCTAGGTATATATACCCAAAGAATTAAAATCAATTCTGGGTATATATCCCCAAAGAATTAAAATCAAGGTCTTGAAGAGATATTTGTACACCCGTGTTCATACCAGGATTATTCCCAATAGCTAAAATGTGGAAGCAACCCAGGGTGCACTGAAGCATGAATGGATAAGCAAAATAGAGTATATACATACAATGGAATACTATTCATGCTTTAAAATGGAAGGGAGTTCTGTAAAATGCCACAACCTGGATGACCCATGAGGGCATAATGCTAAGTGAAATAACCCAGGCATAGCGTATGAATCCTCTTATATGTGGTACTTAGAATAGTCAGAATCATAAAGACAGAAAATTTGCTAGTGGTTGCCAGGGGCTGGGGGAAGGAAGAGTGGGGAGTTACTTTTTAATAGGTTTAGAGTTTAAGTTTTATAAAATGAAAAGAATTGTGAGAATGGATAGGGGTGATGGCTGCATAACAATGTGAATGTATATACTACTACTGAACTGCACACCTAAAAATGGTTATGCTGGAAATTTTTTTTTTTTTCTTTTTATGGCTGCACCCGAGGCATATGGAGGCACCCAGGCTAGGGGTCTAATCTGAGCTATAGGTGCCGGCCTACGGCAAGATCCAAGCCATGTCTGCGACCTACACCACAACTCACTACACCACAGCTCACGGCAACGTCGAATCATTAACACACTGAGCAAGGCCAGGGATCGAACCCACAACCTCATCGTTCCTAGTTGGATTCGTTAACCGCTGCGCCACGACAGAAATTCCAATGCTGGGAAATTTTATGTTGTGTATGTTTACCACAGTTTTTTTTTTTTTTTTTTTTTTTTTTGTGAGACTATCAGATGTACTCTTCCTGGAGAGATACAAAAGGAACTGCTTATTCCAACCCGTAAGAGATACTTGCCTACATAATTTCAGCTAAATCTACTCAAGCATCATCCACATTTAACCACCTGTTTACAGTGAGTACAGAGAAACAAATGGGTTGAATTTGGAATGGTAAACAGAACTGTGAAGTTTGACAGCAGGAGGGAGGGCTGAGAGGAAAACATTAAAAGAGGGACCAAACCATAGAAACAAAGGAGGAGCAAGCAGTTCTTGAGGGAAATAATAGACACTGAGCTGTATTCTGGAAGACCTTGAATGTCTGACTGAGAAGTGTGTAGACATAAATAAAAATAATGGCAATCGCTTGTGAATGCTTTCTAGGGACCAGGTACTGGGTTTCTTGTACTCATTTATTTCTTACAACAATCTTTTATGAGAGGCATTATTTTCATTGTTTTCCAGATGAAGAACCTGGGGCTTACAAAAGGTTAAACTTCCCCAAGGACACTCAATACTTACAGAGATTTCAAAGGTTCAATGTTACTACTTTCTTGACTGTAGAATGGCAAATTCACCGAAGAAAGTATTACTTATACCTTTCTGGCTTGACTATACTGCTTCTCCTTGGCTTATGTATTTATTATATACTATATTTCATTGATTCAAAAAGCCGTCAGTTGCAAGATACAGTTATTTCATGTACCAAGAAGGAAAAATGCTATTAAAGTAAAACATAGGGTTTTATCATTTAGAATTTTTATTTGCTACCTATTGAAGGAATACTATGGTATTATTTAAATACTTTGAATTATACATTGTTATTATTATAAAGAAAATCAACAATATCAGCAAATTATTTGGGCTAAGAACTCCTAAGATCTCTTACCGTTCAGAATATGGCTTTTCAACTCAGTCATCAAGGTCTATGTTCTTCCATACGTTCTACTTTGTGCCATCAAGAGCCAAAATATAATCAAAGTTGAGTGGCGTTGGGTTCTTAAGTGAATTATTTCGTTGTTTTTGTTTTTTTTTAGGGCCTCAAACTCAGCAATTGGAAGTTCCCAGGCTAGGGATCAAATCGGAGCTGCAGCAGGATGAGTCGGGTCTGCAACCTACACCACAGCTTATTGCTGTGCCGGATCCCTGATCCACTGAGTGAGGCCAGGGATCGAACCCACATTCTCATGGATACTAGTCAGATTTGTTTCCGTTGAGCCACGATGGGAACTCTAGTCTCTTAAGTGAATTTTGCATAAAGCAGAGATAGTCTACCTTTGAGTTCCACTTGGAAATTAATCCATTTTTTTTCATGTACTTCCCAACTCCTGCAATTGTTTGTATCCTATGGGTTAAAAGAGTGTTTCTGATTCTAATTTCAGTAATTTCTCCAATGGACTGAAATGTAATTTTGCAAGTTTTGATGCTGAGAATTTTCATGTTTTCTTATAAAATGACAACAATGTCATAATTTCTGTCAGGCAAAAATAAGGCACCATTGGGCATAACCTGTATCGTGATTACAGAGGTGTTAAAATGTGAGAAAGAAAAATGAGGTCTTAGGACTGCTGAATATGGTAGTTAAAAATAATACATTCACTTAAACATTATGAGACATGTAGACAAGTAGAGTAGCTAGCTAAGAGACTGCCCGGGTCTGAATCTTCTCTTCAGTTACTTCCTGTGGGTCCAGCAGCAGTGTCTTTCCCTCTCTCCCTCTTTTCTCCCTGTCTTCTCTTCCTTCTTTCCTTCATGTATCTCTTGAGTGTCTACCATGAATGTGACATCAGTACAGGTGCTTAGAAGTCATTAGACAATAAAGTAAGAATTACAACCTTATGCAGTTTGATTTCAGCCTTAAGAAAGAGAAGTATTTGATAACTATAGAGAAAAAGGAAGCCATTTTAGATGAGTAGACTATTACAAGTCAACAAAATCAAACTAAAAATATATTTTTTCCTACCATCAATTTAGACTCTTCAGAAATTTCTTTGCTGATCTTCAAATTCTTTATTTCCATATTACATGAATAAATTATGTGTGTGTGTGTGTCAGTATTTTATGTGTATATTACACTTTAAAACTGAAATACAGGTGGTGCTATTTCTACAGAATGTCATGTAGTTCTTCAAGGTAAAGAAGAAAAACGTCTGCCTAAAATGATGATCAGTGAAATGCAAAAAAGGCAACAGTATAGAAAATGAAACATAAATGAGGTTTATAAAATTATCTTGGTTATATTTCTTAATGGTATTTTTTCCAGCCCAGATGACCCTCTTTTTTTATCACATGAGTTCTTGGTTAACTAAGTTGCCTTTGGACTTACTTTGCTATTATTCATGTGTGTTACAAATTTTATTTTTCCTCCCTTAAATTCATGTAGAATATATAATATCCTAAAATGCACACAGTCATTTTAAATTTGAAATATTTCCTTGGATTCTTCATATAGGAACAAATCTATTATTTTGTGCCGGGAATATTTTTTCCTTTGCTTGATATCACAGGCTAAAGAGCATATAATTTTCAGCAATTTAAATTGAAATGAATCAGTGTGCTAACTTTGATTTGCCTCTGTTCCTTCACATTCACCTACAATAGTTTTGCATTAATCAAATTAATAATAAAGGGATTAAAATTGCTAGGTTCTCAGGGAGGGACATGTCAGTGGTATTAAATGTTGCACTTGGAATGGTTGTCCTTGCATGTTAATTATTAGCTGCCTGAGATGCATAGAAAGTTCAGGGAAATGTTAATTTAACCATGTATTATCTTAATTTGGGGGAAATTACCTTTAAAGGATGAACTGCATTTTCCTGGGCTTTCTAATCAGACCATGAATTAATTTAGATCAATGGCCTCCAATCTGTTAAATCCACTGTCACTGGAAGTAATTAGGAGACTTCTGTAAGGCTGTTTACAGTTAGTTACCTATCAGGACAGGACAGAAGATGGATTTGTTTACATAACTGAATTTGTGATTGTGTGCAATAGAAAGCTCATCTTGTTAGCTGCAATGGTGACCAGATAATTCGTGGCATTCTGTATTTGGTGTGTATGTAAGACTTGCAAAAGAGGAGAAAGTGGAAGAAACAATAAGAAATGACCGCTAATGTGGTCCTTAGCAATCATCCTTATCTTACCAATGATAAGATAAGCAATCATCCTTATATTAGCAATCACCACTAATATGGTCCTTCTTTTGGCAGCCTAACTGCTGCCACGTGTGAACTCCACAGGCAGAGGATCCTTTTTCCTTTAAGCTTTGCTATACAAGTAATGATGGGGGAAATTAGCCATTGTTTTGGTGGCTGTAGTGTCCTTTCAGTGACTTTCCATTTAAGAATCAGATATCCAAGCAGAAAAGAGCCTTATTTTTGAGTTCCCTACCTTTAGATGGTAACTGGGGCAAGATTCATGACTTCTTGATTCACTGAGAGATAATAGACAGTTCTGTAGTTACTCGAAATTACAGAACAGTGTCACTTCAGCAAGGAAGAAGGTCCAGTCCAAGATATTAATCAGTAATTCAGTCTCCATTGTAAAGTAAGGCTTTCATTTTTCATTTTGCTCTAACCAAAGCTTGAGACAGAAGTGTAGTGTGACTGCCTTTTCTTCCCATTTCCACCACATCTTTGCTTTGTATCTATGGCTTCAACTCTCTAGACTTGGAGCATAGGGAAGGAGGAGGAAAAACACAAGCGAGGTAGGAAATTTATTCACCGATGCCTTCAAGGTCTCTGGTTTTGGAGGACAGTGAAAGCTGTCTCTTTTACTTGTTTATTTTTTTCCCTCCAACTTAGCGTAGTAGGTCACAGCTACAGCAGACTAAGATATAAACTGAATTGGAAATGATGTAACCCCAAACTTCACTCCATCAATCTTAGATGTACTGGGTCACCTATGTCCATATACCTGCCAACTGCCCTAGACAAGGACAAAAGTAAGAGGGATACACACACCCCTCCTGTTATACCAGGTACTGTGGTCTGTTTGCTGATGTGAAACCTTGACATTGCCATCTAGCCTGCTGATGGCAGCACAGACCTGACTTAAATCTAGAATGAGGACCATTTCATATGTATGGAGAAGACCATTTTCCAGCAACAACCATTAACAACTAGGCCAGCATTTGTCTATGAGCTAATATATTAGACCAGATATCACCAACACGTCAGCAGAGACTTTGCTTTCCCAGTGTGGAAGAAGATATTGCTTATAGTTTTCACATTTAAAACATACTTATTTCTTTGCTTACTGCCTCATCTTAGTAATCTACACTCTGTTGAACTGGGTTTCCCTGCCTTGAAGAATCTCCAATTTGCACTGAATGGTCATTTTCTCTTTAACATGTGCATTTTATTCTTTAAAGGCAACCAGGCTCTGCTATAATGACCATTACTGCCACTTTACAGATGAGGTAGCTGAGACTCAAGGGTTTGGGTGTTTTGCTCCAGGCCTCACTGCTAATACCTTGCAGATCCCCATTCATTTAGGAGTCCATTCAAATTCTGCTTGTTTTTAAGGACTATAATTTTTCCTTTAAACCAATGAACACATCTATCTCTCAAGAACGCTCTGTGCCCTTTAGGGAACAAAGTAGCCATCTCTCCCATCACACCATCACCACCACTACTTCGTGTAGGATGTATTGGATAGTTAGGATCTGTGAAGGTCACAGGAGCATTTGGTGAAGGTGTATGTCTGTGTAGGTATGTTTAATAACTCCCTCCCAATTATATGTTATTTACATAGTCCTATCTATATTTTCCTCTCCTTACGTTGAACTTCCCTGCTGAGCAGTTTTATAAGTCTTCAGAACTTGTGCCTGAAATGTGAAAACATGAGGAAAAGGTTAATGAAAGCAGTGAGAAAACTTTTCTGGTACCTTTTAGGATGTTGCCTGTGACCTTTTAGATTCATATTCCGACTTAGTGCTTGGATACCTGAGTCCTTGCTGATTTGTATGATTGTCCTAATGACCAATGACATGAATTACTGAAAACCTAATTAGGCCTTTTGAGCCAAGAATATTTTTTAAGAGACTCTGACATTTGGTGAGAATTGTGGCGTCAGCAGAATATCTAGCCTGGGTATAATTTCTAATTTGGGGAAAAGTATTGGCATGTAATTATGTGAGCATATAGAGATAGCAATTATATGAACCTGTCTTGAATGCTGAACTTTGGGACAATGAAAAGGGACAAATATGGGCCAGAGCCAGACAGAACACATAATGTTCCCAGTCTGTCAAGAGATTTATATATGATTTATACACTTAAGATCTCTAAATAGCTTCCTGGCATTACTAGAAATAATTTTTACATGTTGATACCAAAGTCTGTTTAATACCACACAGGGGGTTGGAGGTCCTGGGTGGTGAGTGTTGGTCCCAGAAAAGCAGAGAGGAGGGAAGTATTTCAGAAGCTCAAAAATCTAATCATTGGGATTTTAATAAAATTTCTCTGATTTTTTGAGGAAGGAGTTTTCTTTATATTATCCTGACCTAGTAAGCCAACCAAGAACTCAGTTGCCTTTGAAGCCACCAGTTAGTTACAGTCATACAACAACAATCTCAAAACTTTGTGGCTTAAAACAACCCTCACTTATTACTGTAACCCTCAGTTATTACTGTAACCCTCATGTCTATCAGTCATCTGATTGATGACTGGGCTCAGGTGATCTTGGCTAGGCCTGCTCGTGTGGCTGTGGGCTGTCCAGGAGCTCTGCTATCACCTGGGCTGGACTGAGGCAACTTACCTGGTCCAGATGCTCCATGAATCCTCATCTTCCTTCTAGCATTAACAGACTTGCTTTGGTCATCCTTCTCATAGTGAGGACAGAAGCACAAGAGGGCAAATAGAAACATGGTAGGCCACTTGAAGTCTGGGCTCAGAACCAGAAAAGCATCACTTCTACATAATTTCATGGACCAAAACAAATCAGATGGCTGATCTTAGCATCAAGGGGTAGAAAAATATGCTCTGACCCTTTTCTGGGAAAAACTACAAAGTTATGCAAAGGGTTTGAAGACAAGGAAGGGTAAAGGATCAGGGAACTAATGCAAAAAAATGGACCATAAGAGAAACAGGAATAGGATGCTTGTTATAAAAGCACTGCATTTTAGGAGGCATCTTCTGAAATGTACAAAGAGGGGAATGGAAGAAAAGAACTTAATCCTATGGTAGAGCTGTAGTAGCTTCTTCTAAGAAGAAAATATAAGGTAAGGACAAAAATAAAAGGCTGTACAAACAGTAGTGACATGCTTCCTCACACAAAATCATCTTTGAACAAAAATTCAGTTAACTGCAATTATAAGCTGATGTGCTTTAAATATGGAAACTCAAGCTGATTTGGAGAACCAAATTACAATGAACAGCTTTCTGTGCTCATCCAAGTTTCCAAACCTCTGCTGTTCTGTTCCGCTCTTTCATTTCTAAATTGGAATGTAAATTATTTTGGTAAAGCCCATTCGACTTTGCTCCCAACCACATGGTTCACCCATTGGACCAAATGCTTGGAAAGATCATTCTAAAGGAGAAAACGAGAAGTTGATTTCCACCCCCAGCCTACACACATGCATATCCTACTTGTACTAGTGGGAAATAATGGAGCTGACCCAGCAAGAATTACTTTACTGCCAGTTTCTCTTTGGTGCAATGCCAAGTCACTGGGCAATGATGCTGAGGGGATCAATGTAAATTTCATTCCATTGATGTTGCAAAAACACCAGAAAACCCACAGCATTACTTTTTATAAATCTGCACAGCCTTTTGAATTGAACATTAATTCCATACATTGCTATTGTCATTGGGACAATAGACAATGTAATGAGTCCTGTGGTAATAACTGTAAAGTACATATTTGATACTTTAATGACTTTATTTTATTCAAGAAAAAATAAACTTAAAGAATGAAAGAATAACAAAATCACCACAGGCAACTTTTAAATTGCATTTCTCTGAAAACAATTATCGGTTAGGAAAATGGAGGAAGGTCTATCGTTTTTGTGCTTTGGCCAGTGTGACAAAAAACCTATCATCTTTCAAATTGCTTAATATGCAACTATTATATATGAAAAACAAAGCTCTCTAAATTAAGAAAAGTTACAGAAGATTACCCCTATAAATAAACCTGCAAATGTTTAAAAAAAATAATCCTTCCTCTTGGAATCAGATTATAAGTAATGTCTATTTGTCTCTGAATACAAATACTATTTTAAAACTTTTGGTGGAAAATTATAATTAAGGGAAGAAAAAAGGAACTTAGCTGTTTTTGCCAACAATGTAGAAGCCCACACTTTTGGGGTGTAAGTAACAGTTTCGCGTCCACGCTAATGCTTAGACATAAACCTTTTCTTAACAGAACCATTCCATTTCCTTTATGAACCATCGCAAGGAGAGTCCTGTGAATCAATTTTCAAGCAATAGCTACATCTTATTTCACTAATAATATAGTTTTCTTTCTGATAAGCATTCAAAGAATTATACAGGATTGTCCCAATTTCAACTATTATTTCTATGGAAGTGAACATTTCAGATGGTATGTGAATCAAGCCATCAATTTAAACTTCTAATTGAAGCTCAGTTTATGTGGGCCTAGCTGGGAAAATATAATCAGAAAGAAAGTGTATAGAAAAAGCTGAGATTACATTTTGATTATTTATCTCACAAATAGTCCAAATTGAACTGCTGTCAGCTTCTGAAAGCATGTTTTGTCAAATGCTAACTTTCTGGAGACCACAGTCTCTGCTCTCTGATGATATAGTTTTTCTGAAAGAATCTGAGAATTTATGTTCAGGCTGTGATGTTGAGGCTCTCATTTATTTCTTGGTATCATAGTGTTTATGAAATTAGGTTTACTTATACAAATTTCATTGTAACTATTGAGTCTATTGTACCTCTTTGTTATACTTACGAATGCCTCGATTAAAGTAATCTTGATTAAAATAATCTTACCACATAGCTTTTTCCTATTTGACAAATATTTTGTAGTTCTAACAATTCCTTTTCTGATAAGCAAATCCTGTCTCCCTTATAGGAATATGGGTTAAAGTAGCCCACAGTGTGTGTGTATGTGTGTGTGTGTGCACGCATGTGTGCAAATACCTATATATGTAACTGAATCTTTTCTTTCTTTCAACTGCTTGGTCATCACAAGATAAAACCTTTTGCTGATCAGCTAATAAAAAGATACAAGACAGATAATTAAGAATGAAATTTGCCTTTGGAGTCTTATGCTTGTGTGTTCATTTTCCAATGAATATATGTGCATTTGAGGAGTATTTATAAGAAAAAATGAGAGAGGGATAGATTTGAAGAAAGAGCAATTGGATTGGAACAAGAGGGAAAAAATAAACTGCAATTTTCTGACTTCATATTACCAAAATAGTGTTTTTAAAATATTTTTTTATTCAGAAGCTTAGATAAGAAATATGCATTTGGTGAGTTCTCATCGTGGCTTAGTGGTTAACGAACCTGACTAGTATCCATGAGGATGTGGGTTCAACCCCTGGCCTTCCTTAGCGGGTAAAGGATCTGGCATTGTTATGAGCTGTGGTGTAGGTCGCAGATGCAGCTTGGATCCCATGTTGCTATGGCGTGGCCTAGGCCAGAAGCTAGAGTTCCGATTCAACCCCTGGCCTGGGAACATCCATATGCCATGGGTGTGGCCCTAAAAAGCAAAACAATAAAAAAGAAATAAAAAATTAAAAAAAGAAATATAGATTCTATGTTTAATTGAAGAATTTTATATTGTTAAAATATGATACTTGTAAAGCCAAATCTATTGCACTGCTTTTTTTTAAAGATTAGAGTTAGTTCCATTTGACTCAGATATATAGTAAAAAAAAATTATGTAATAATTTGTTTTCACACATTTCTTATCATATTACTCTGAATATGAATGGCATTAGTTACCAGGGGGAACAAGTAGGTTCTTCAATGTAACTCTATCATTTTGGTAACCTCCCCAAGCATAGCTAGGTGCATTTTCTTACAATAGGAACGATAAACAATACAGTGACTGGAACTTAGACTTGGGCCTCTTGAGCATGGCTGTCAACCATTCCAGGTGTTTTATGATTGCTGACAAAATTATTTACATTGTCTTCATTGGTAAGATGGGGGTTGCACCTCCTGTAGAATGTTGGGCAGATTCAAATAAAACCATGTAAATAAAACATCAATATAGTCCATGTCTCAAAATAGATAATTAACATATGATAGCAGTATGTGTGTTTAAAATTATGTGATATGTATATATGATTTATTTATGGGTATATTATATATATAAATGTGTTCAAAAGCGTGTGATTGATATGTCATCATTTTTACATGCACAAGTATTTTAAGCACACGCATAATTATACATGTGAAATGTCTAGTAATCCAAAGGCAGTAAAAATATTATAATATATGCCTATTCTATGATTTGAACACCTTGGGATAACCCTTTATAGATGGTATAACCAGTTCATATTCTCAATTTTACATAGTACAAAAAGGAGGATTTCTCTATTAAAGAAGTATGGTAACCATAGTGAACTGGGATAAGCGTGGCCTTTAGAATCATATCTGGTTTGATACCTGACTTACTTACTTAAAAGCTAAATGTACTTGGAGTTATGGAAGCTGCTAAACCTTAGTTTTCAGCTGTTCAATAAGATGATGTATAGATGGCTTTAGCACACAATATGGGCTCAATAAATATTAATTACTTTCTCTGATGCACATAGCTGGCTAGATTTACCTTGTTTTGAAGGGGAAGCATTTCTAGGTTCCAAATGGTAAGCTGAATGGTGTGTTAATGGAGGAAGTGAAGAAACTGGTGAGAGTCCTCTTAACTATGTTCCTAAGACAGTCACCTGGGAGAGCCACAGTAAGTATGATCTGATCGGTGAAAATGGAGACACACCCATTATAGGAATCATCACTGGTAAAATCAAGGACTAGCTAAAGTGGCTGCCTGACATAATAGGAGGACATGAACAACTTTATTTTGCTGCATTCCCTCTCCAGAGAGATAGTCACAGTGAGTTTCCCACTCTTTAATAAAGACAACTACTTTCTATGCATGAACATCCTAGTTTAAACAAGAGGCAGACAGTTGTGAGAGATATGTGAAGACATATTTCAGTTTTATTATCTTTTAGGCATAGACGGGTATGTTAATCCATTTCCACATACAATTCCTGGAATCACAAATAGGGAGTGAACCTTGAACTGGCAAAACCTATCTCCTGTTGACAAAGAGTAAAATTGAAGAGACGAAATCTCAAAGGTGGAGGATTGTACATGATCTTCCTTCCCAGCCTTGCTATTACACACTTAAGCTTTCTTTTTATCAAGGCATTGATTCACTGGTAACAGTGCTGTCCCTTTTTCACTCAGCAAACTTTCTGCTTTGCATCCATAACTCAGTTTCCCACGTTCCGCTCTCAAGGTTCGGACAGCTGTTTGTTTGGACTTAGTTAACCATAGAAGCCAAGAAATAATTGTAGTATAAACCTCTCTTTCTATTGTCACATTGCTTCTTTCTGCAAATTTATCTTAGGAGTTAGACTTTGAATCTTTGATCTCTTGCATCCAAAGAAAAAAGAAAAAAATATATATTTATATGGAAATAATTTCATTTTAGTGTTCATAGTTTATTGTGGAAAGCAGGTGTTTAAAAATTTTAGAATTTCTTTAACAAAATTCTAAAGATAAAAGAAAAAAAGAATCACAGTATTTACACAGATAACAGAATGGCTTAGCCATGCAAAACAAATAACTTTGGTTTTTCCCCTTTCACTTTGGTTTAAATATTGACCAAGATTCAATTTTTTTCCTGCCAAATAAAACTTCAATAAATCAAAGTTTAGAGGCAAAATAACATATTTTCTTTTTTCCCTTAATATTTTATACAGCATCAAGTCTAATAGGATATTTAATGTATTTAATCCATACCAATATACTACAGGAAGCTTTTATTAAACTGAGTCACTATCGCCCAGACAGCAAACAGTTTACAAATGTACAATAGTGTGTATTTCTAAATAATGCAGAAGTGGCAAATTATTCCTAATCTTCATCTGACTTTAATCTTCAATTTATTTTTCATTGCCCTCATAATTTCTTATTCCATCTATCTAAAAAACAAACACCAGTTTTCCTTTACACCCAAAGAACACAGTTCTCTACCTGGAAATCTGGTGTTCATTTTTTTTTCAATAAAGTTATGTAAATCCTGGGACAAAAATGGCTCTGCAGTGTTCTCCCAGAAACCAGGCTTCTGCTTGAAAGAGCAAAGTTTAAAAGTCTAGTCACAAGTAGCTATTGGCCCATATCCAGTCTACTTCAAAAAGTTTCCATTTATACTACCACCCTAAAAAGGTCCTCAAGCATAAAACATGTTTATAAAGTTACAAATTTGAATGTAACTAAAGATACATAGACATTTTATTATTACATTTTCATGTACTGCTTGATAAATTATGTACCAGTTAAAAACACTAAATTATCTCAAGGTGCATTCAATATCTGTAGCGTAGTTAACAAAAACACACACGAAAAAAATATATATTCTATATTCTGTGGAAAATAACACAGCTTTGATAATGATCACTGTTAAAAATCTCCAATTCTGACTGATATCTTATTTTTTTAAAGGAAATAGGTATAATTTTAAGGCAGTGGATAACCCAAAGGATTTAATACCAATTTTCAATTACAGCGATTTACATTGTGATTTATGGAAAGGGGATGTCATCCATGATTTTTCCAAACTGTCTCTCACACTTTGACTTGTTTTTTAATTCTGACAGAAAATAATTTGTTAGCAGGTATCTTTAAAGGTAAATGCTTTTCAAATTCCGTGTTATGTTTTTTATAGAAAAGGCAAAATTGTCAGTTTGGGAGTACCATTATGTGTCCATATGTGGGTATGATTGATTTTTGAGAATCAGTTAGTGGCACATACACAGAATCAGCTCAGCTGAGGCTTCTTGATCTGACTCTCTGCCTCCTCCCCTCCCATGATAAAAATCATAGTATTTGATTAGGGCAGTGTGTGTCCCCAATCTTCACAAGCTGCCACCTTTGGGATTTAGCTGCTTGTGTGAAAGTTTGGGGGCATTCCTGATAGCAATCAGAATCAGAAATGTACCTGCTCATATTATCCAATATAAACAATTGAAATAAAAACATTACATTACACATCAGATTAACAGCAATTCCCAGAACAAAGCTTACAGTGTATAAAAATAGCTACGTAAAAAATTTACATAAAAGGCAAACCAAAAAGAAATTCTCAGTGCAGACATTTACAGAAAAAGAAAAATCAAACCAATGCAACATATGACCTATTATCATGACTGCCAAAACTTGTTGTTATTATTTGTAATTTCATTTCATTGTTTTACTTGAGATAATTCTCTAAAATCCTGTGACAGCTTGGTAGAATGAACTGCTTAATACTTGAACCATGAATTGCTGTCAATGTCTTTGTATATGTCTTAAATACAATCCACGTTCATGCTTCAATTGGTCTATATAGATTTTTTCTCTGAAATGATGAGAAAAACATAATTCAGATAAGTCACCATAGTAATAATTTCGTAATCAACATATGCTTTGTTAAAAGTGATATTTCATAAGAGCTTTTTATAAAATTCCATTGTCCCTGAACCCAGCTGTAATCCCAGGTATTGCTGCAGCTCTTCTACAAAGAACTTTTCTGAATTGTTGAGAATCTTTATTTTTGTGCAAACTGATAAATTCTTATGAAGATCGTAAGTTTTTTCAGGAAAATATTTCATTCTGTTTCTTTGCCAGGTCAAAAAATTCACTTATCTCTTCAAATCACACTCTATTTTGTGGGCTTTGTCTTCAATCTCAATTTCCCTTTGAGAATTTATCTGATTTTGAGGAAAACAGAAGGTAAACTCTATGTTTACAGAGGACTGAGGAATGAATCCTAGAGAAACAAAAATAAAAAATGGAGGAATGTTGCATACTTGGTCTCCAGTGGAAAGCTGGAGAGGGTAAAGAATTCAGTTCTTATTCGTTTTACCCAATCTTTTTGAAATTCTGGTTTCCAGGTTTTAAAAATGTCTTATTTCAATTATTCTGTTTTTCTTTCCTGTATGTACCCTTCTAATTTCAATTCTTTCCTTTGCCCCCATTTCCTGTATGGAATTAATTTAGGTGACCCGCTCAAATTACAATTTGAGGTTTACTTCTAATGAACCAAAATTTTACTGTGGCTGTTGGGGATTTTTACATATATGAGAAACTATAGTAACAGTTATTGTCAAGGACACATACAATAATTTGTCCAAATGATTTCTCTATTTGACTGGTTCAAGAGAACATAAATGAAAATAAAAGGCTCAAGGAGTCCCTGTTGTGGCACAGTGGAAACAGATCCGACTAGTGTCCATGAGGATGAGGGTTCGATCCCTGGCCTCGTTCAGTGGGTTAAGGATCCAGCGTTGCCATGAGCTGTGGTTTAGGTCGCAGATGCAGCTAGGATTCCACATTGCTGTGGTCAGGAGCTATAGCTCCAATTCAACCCGTATCCTGGGAACTTCCGTATGCCATAGGTGCAGCCCTAAAAAAAGAAAAAGAAAAAGAAAGAAAGAAAATATAAAGCTCAAATTGCAAGTGGCATTATGGTGGAAACATAACTCTTTTGGAGATTATCTTAAAAATCACATATATAGCTATTTTATGTAGATGTATGTAATATATATGTATTGTATATAGAATATACTTATATATGCATATATAGTTATATACACATATATACAGTATACACACTATTTGGAAAAGTGTGTGTGTGTATACATACACAAATTTATTAGTGTGTGATTTGAGAGATGGCTATATAAATACACCGACACTTTTAAGTATATTAAGTCCTTGTATTAAAATGTTTATATTTTAAAATTATTCTCACAATTGCTTTTTAAAATAAACAAAGTATTAGAATTGGCTCTCATCTAACCAAAATATCAATTAATAATATTAACTTTTTTGCACTCAGCAAAAGTTTTGGCATGAGAATATAATATATTCATTGAATGCTAAAATCTCAAAATTGATTTCAATTATTTTGAGGATAACAATTTTTTTCAGAGAATGAGAAGTCTGTTGAGATTCTGTTCTAAGAGTACCTTCCTGAGTAGCCAGTTTCTTTTTGAAAAACTCTCTTCCTATTTTGAAAGCTGCAATTATAAAGCATCGTAATATCTAGGCTTTCCCATTAATCTCCTAAGAAGTTTCATACTTTCCTGGGAGTTATTTCTATAAACCCCAAACAACCTAACCTACCTGGACAACAAGCAGAATAGTTTCTCTCTTAGGCTTCTGTTTTGTGATTATTTTCTTCTAACTTTTTGTTTTCTTCCATATTACCAAGGTCCTTGTTTACATGTTTTGATGCAGTCCTACAAGAGAATTAAATAGACGTTATCATATTGACACACACATATTTTTCGTTTTTTTTTTTTGTTTTTTGTTTTTTGTTTTTACGGCCACACCTGCAGCATATGTAAGTTCCTGGGCTAGGGGTCAAACCAAAGCCATAGTTACCAGCCTACACTACAGCCACAGCAACATCGGATTCCAGCCGCCTCTGTGACCTATGCCACATCTTGTGGCAATGCCAGATCCTTAACCCACTGAGGCCAGGGGCATCCTCACAGAGACTATGTTGTATTCTTAACTCACAGATCCACAATGGGAACTTCGACACACACATATTTAACTTTTCTTATTTTTATTTTTAAGGTTCACATTAATGTACCATTTAAAAGCAAATGTTTTATCTAATACAGGCAAGCTGCTAGGACGAAATATTCTCCATCTGTATGTAAGCCTTGATTGGTAACAGAACATGTTTTATTGGAATTGCCTTGATTGTGGGGCTGCATTAAATATATGCTAAAAGAAAAAGAAGCCAATTATTTGAACACAGACTATACATACTTAAGTTGTATCATGTTTTTGTCTGGGTTTTTTTTTCTCTCTACTTTCCAGGACATAATTCTTATCACTTGAGAGTAAAAATTTTTAGTCTGGGCAAATATGTTCTATAAAAATTTTCTAAGGAGGTTTTATTAGGGGCTTTCTCTTTCAGTATTCCCTATTTGATGCATCCATGTTGAGCCACTGTCCTTTTCTTTGTTTATGGATTCTGTTTTATCAAATAAATCAAAAGCATGATTAGAAAGATCTGAGTTATGACAGAACATAGGCAGCAGAAGCTAAGGCAACTCTAACGTGGTGGTTGTCTATCGTGATCCCAGACCAGCCCTATCAGCACCCCCTGGGAACTGGAGAGAAGTGCAAATACTGAGTCCCCACCATAGAACTTTGTAAACAGAAACTCTGGAGATGGGGCCTGAAATCTTTGATAAACAAGGCTTCCTGGTGGCTTTACTGCATGTGGTGGGTTACAGAAGACTACTAGGTTCTCTCTTTTATGAGCTGAAATCAGGTTTTCTTCATCACACAGCTAAAGTTCTTGGTTTTGTGACCACTCGGTAGAAATTATAACTGTTATTTCCAAGAGTGTATCATTTCCTTCCTCCCTTCCTCCCTTGCTTCCTGCCTGCCTTCCTTTCCTCTTTTCTTCCCTAACTCTGTTACAAGCATATCAGGGGAAACACAAGGATATGATACTTCAAATTATTGTTGCTATGTAACTCCTAGTAATACTTCTACTTTTAAAAAATTATATAATACCAGATTCATGTTAAGGAAGCTGGGTGGAAAACTCTACTTTCCCTAAAAGTATTTCTATGCTTTACATAGAATTCCTTTACTCATTTGCTAAGAATCACAACTTAATAATATGATAATGTTAAGAGTGTGACAGTGTTAAAAGTGTGCAACAGTGCTCAAGTGAGATAAAGACATACATCTCATTCATATTGCAGCATTCATTATGTTTAGCCTAAATTTAATTTAATTTAATTTGTGATTTTAAAATTCATAATTTAGCTTAAACTACAGCCTTCTAAATCCATTCATAATAAGCAGGAGAGGAACCTCAAATCCTACCAACATGACTAAGTCCTACAATATGTGATGGCATTTTACAAGACAGACATTTAAAGATGTAAGTAAGACCATGTTCTACATTTTAGTCTATGCTTTGTGTTATATCATATTATCACATAAATATTTTTCCCTATTTTCCAGGCAAAGGAAGAATAACACAGATGGTATCTCTCTGCATATATTATACATATAGTTATATTTATAAATATACAAATATTTATATTTTTATATATCTACATACATAATATAAAGGTATATATACCATCTACATTATACGTATTTACACACACACACAAACACATATGTACATCTCACAGATTATTTGAGCTTTAGTCTCTTTTGCTAATAAACTACTTAACTAGTAACTAATAAAATCTTAGTAACTTCAATAATATCCATAAAGATAATGTTCCAATCATAAGAGTACAATTCAGTGAATCTTCTAAGACTGGATGTGTGAAAGTAACTAGCCCGAGAAACAGAATAGTTGCAGATGCAGAAGTCCCCCCACTATATTCCATTCCAGTCACTACTACACTCCCAAAGGTTACTACTATCCTGATTTCTCATAGAATGGTTCTACATGTTTTTAGAATTTGTATATAAATGGAATGATATCACATGTGTTCATCTGTCTGCCTTTTATTTTTTAAATAAAATTTTTTTTTTATGGCTGCACTTGCAGCAAATGGAAGTTTCTGGGGTCAGGGATTGAATCAGAGACTGCGGCAATGCTGGATCCCTTAAACTACTATGTTAGGCCAGGGTTTGAACCTGTACCTTCAAGTTATTGCAGCTGGATCTTAACCCACTGTGCCACAGTGGGAACTCCCTGTCTGCCTTTTATTTAATTTTATGTTTGTAACATTCATATATAATATTGCATGTAGTTACAGGTTGTTTATTTTCATGGCTGTATAGCTTGTTATTGGGTGACTACATCACATCTCTTCTACTGTTGATGGGCATTCTTGCTCTTTATTGTTTCTGGGATATCACTCATACATAAATGAGATCTTTAGTGTGTGTCCCACATGTCTCCTACACTCTTACATGTCTTTTTCTATTTTTTTCCCTCTCTGCGCTTCAACCTGGGTATTTTCTATTGATCTGTATTCCAGTTTATTTTGTGATCTGCTGTGGTGAATCCACTTTTAAATTAATCTACCAAAGACATATCTTTTAAATATCATATTTTTTTCAGGTCTAAAATGTCCATTTGATTTTTAAATATTTAAAAGTAAATTTCAGTTTTCTATTCCGCTCATCTCCTTTGACCCTATTCTATTTTCAATATATTTTTTACAGTTATTTTAATTTCCTGTCTGTTAACCATAACACACAAATAATGCGTAGGTCTCCTTATCTACTTTTCCTCTTGATGACTGATTATATTTTCTGACCCTTTGCATATCCAGTCCTTTTTATTTTGCATGACACCATATATAAAGTGAATGTAGAGGCTACACACAATGTTCTTTTCCATCAGAGAAGGTCCCCTCTTTACTTTGTTAAGCAGATAGGGGACCAGATAGGATGACTTCAATGGATTCAGGGTTTGAGCCAGGTGAGGCTCAGTTGCAATCTGAATAACACTCAGTCTTAAGTTGTGACCCTCTCAAACCTCTGATTGAAATTCTGGCATGTCTTGCTTTCTTCAGACCTTAAGTACAGAGAGAGCCGACTCTTCCCTCCAACTCATCTCCACCCCGATCTCCAGCCATCTGTCCCATTACATTTTAAATATGGCCAATCTCTTCAGTCTCCTTGACTCGAGTGTAAGCTCCTTGAGAATAAGGACCGTGTTTTATTTATATTTTATCCACAGCACAAAAAACACTGTCTCAACATGGTAGGCATCCATAAGATATTTCTTTTACTAAATTGAACTGACCTTATTACAGTTCATATCTATTTCTTTTTGCTGTTCCTTATGATATTAGTGTTCACCAATATGAAGTCCATACTGACCCAGTTGCTTTTTTAAAGACAGGTAAAAGAGAAAGCATACTACATTGAAATGACAGAACTTGAGTGATAACTTACTTCAATCTTTTCAGCTAAAATAGCACAAAATTATCTGCAGAATCATGTACCTTGATTATTCTAATAGCACCTGAGTATATATTCTAATATATACTAATAACTATATTTCTATAAATCAGTAAGATTGTGGCAATCAAGGAATACCACATGATTCTCAAAAACTCTTCCCTTGTCTCCTTTTACTCTTCTTGCTTTCTCTCACCCCACTTCCCCCAGTTTTTTCTTCAATCCTTTTCTTTCTACTTTCCCTCTCATCTTCTCTCTTCTTTTATTCTTTCAAACTCACTTCATTAATACTATTCTTTCCTCTAAAGTGAAAATTCCAACTTGTATAGAGCCACTAGAGAGAGTGACAGATAAAAGTGTGTTGTATAAACATACATAAAAATAAAATAAAATAAATTTAGCAACGTAGTAAATCAATTTTTCAATTATAGTTCTTTTCAACCTACTCTCTGACCCGTATGGGGAGAGGGATGTTATATTAAGTTTGAGGGCATAACGATTTCACAAGTTTGAAATAAAGTATGGACTATACCAAGTTCTTATAATAGTAATGATTAAAAAAAACAACCTACTTGTTTTTTTATTAATCCTTACATTTATAACAATTATAAACGCTCAGAAAAATATAGAATAAACTGTATGTATGTATGAGAACAACAAAAAGAAAGTAGAAACTGAAAGCAATTTGACCCTTATACTAGATGAGCTCTACTTTTGTATAACTTTTCCTTTAAGGGCACTTTCCAGTTTCAGAGGCAGAGGCTAACTAGAACAAAACTTAGAAATTCAGGAGGAAAAAAAAATTCAAAAAGGAGAGAGGCAGAGAGTGGTGAGGACCCCACATCTGTGTGTAAACTATAGTAAGTTCGTTGGATGATCCCTAAACTGCATATTGTGTGGAAGAAATTTCACATAGCCCAGAGGAAAGAAAACAGCTGGAAAGTTTAAAAAGCTGCCATAGTTTTTAGCCGTTACCCACAAGGGGAGATAGAGTTTGTGGTTGAACCTCACCAAGCTAGAAGTTCTTGGCAGGCATGTCAGTCTTTCTATTGAAATCCCAGGAAAACCAAGTAAAGACTACGTGTCAAGACTCAGCATTTACCCTAAGACAGATGTGAAATATAAAATGTAAAAATAACCTTCACAAGATTGAGGAGATCAGCCAGTAATCTAACTGTCTACCATTAAAAACAATCCATACCCTTAAGTCTACGTAATTGAATCTATAATCTCTACAACATATCACTAAAGACTAGTAATAATTTCTATATATAATAATAAGTTTCTATACATATAAAGCATAAAAAAATGTAACACAAAATTTAGAGAATGTCTTTGGATAAAGAGACTTTGAAAATAGCAGGTAAGAACTTTATATCAGTAATCATATCGCATGTTCAATACCTTAAAAAATATGTAATAATAAGAACAGATAGAAATCTCAGCTCCCAAAATGTAAACAACAGTAATTCTACAGCTTAAAACTACAATATTAGAAAGTAACAATTCACTAAATTATCTTATCACCAGATTGGAGATGGCAAAATAAAGCCTCAGTGAATTTAAGGATAAAAAATTATATATTATACACTCTGAAAAACAGAAAAAAAAATGATAGAAAAAAAGAAGCAGATCCTCAGTGACCTGCAGGAACCATAGTGAGCAACCTAACAAATATTTAATTTCAGTCCTAGTAAAAGCAAAAGAGAGTCGGGGCAGAAAATATATTAGAAGAAACAATGAAATATATTCCTAGATTTGTTGCTATCCATTAACTTCCAGATCCAAAATGGTCAGCAGCCCCCAAGCAGGAGTGATTAAGAGGAAAACACATCTAAGTACATTATACTCAAACTAATCAAAAGCAAATATAAAGAGAAAGACTTGAAGACAGACATAGAAAATTTGGTCAGGGGAACAATGACATGAAAAAACAGCTGATGTCTTAAGAAAAAATGCATTAAAAAGTTAACTAAACATCTTTAAAATGCTGAAAAAATATCTCGGACCAGAATTTTATATCTAGTAAAAATACCTTTTAATCGAAGGCAAAATAAAGACATATTAAATTGAATAAAAGCAAATTGGGAGGAAATATCACTAGTGGACCCGAGCTAAAATAAGTATTAAAGAAAATTCTTTAGTTGAAGGGAAATGACACTAGAAGGAAACTCATATACAAGAAAGAATGAACATAAGTTGTATACATGTGATAAAATATAAAATACTATTAAAAACTTTCACAAAGACAACCATATCATGCTATATATATAGCACTATATATAAGACCCTTGAAACATTATAAATTCTTTTTTTGTTTTGGCCACAGCAATGCCAAATCTGAGCTGTGTTTGCGATCTACACCACAGCTCATGGCAATGCCGGACCCTTAACCCACTGAGTGAGGAAAGGGATCAAACCACAACTTCATGGTTACTAGTCAGATTCGTTTCTGCTGTGCCACAATGGGAACTCCCCGAAACATTATAATTTCATTTAACCTCCTCCATACTTTTTACTCTTGTTGTCATATTCATTACAACTGCATATATTTTAAACCTCATACTACAATTATATGGAGGAAGGTAAATGAAGTTATAATGTTTCAGGGGTTTTAGATTATTGCATGAGTAGGTTGTTATAAATTAAGAGTTCTTGTTTTTCGCACAGTTGCAATAAATGAATACAAAGACAAACAGTTGATAGGCCAGTAGATAAATTAAAATGTAATATCAAAACTTATTGAAATATCTCAAAAGAAAGCAGGAAAAGAGAAACAGAGGGCAACTAAAAAACAAATAGGGAACTGGTGGTCTTAAATGTAACTATATCAATAATTAAGTCAAATGTGACTTGGCTAAATCTTTCAATTAAAAGGTAGAGATTGTCAGACTATAATAAAGAATCAAGGAGTTCCCTTCGTGGCTCAGTGGTTAACGAATCCGACTAAGAACCATGAGGTTGCGGGTTTGATCCCTGGTCTTGCTCAGTGGGTTAAGGATCTGGCGTTGCCGTGAGCTGTGGTGTTGGTTGCAGACGTGGCTCGGATCCCGAGTTGCTGTGGCTCTGGTGAAGGCCGGCGCCTACAGCTCCTGTTAGACCTCTAGCCTGGGAATCTCCATATGCCGCGGGTGTGGCTCTACATAAAAGGCAAAAAGACAAAAATAAAATAATAAAGAATCAAGACTCAACTATATGGTCTATATAAGATGTTGATTTTTTTTTTTTTTCCTGAAAGGTCCAGATAGTAAATATTTTAGGCTTGCAGGCCACGTGGTTTTGTTCCAACTCTTCTGGCACTTATAGCATAACACAACACAGGTAGCATGTAAAGAAATGGGCATGGCTGTGCTACCATAAAACTTTACTTATAAAATTAAGCAGCAGTCTGGGAGTTATAGTTTGATCAGTCTCATTGTATGTGAGATGCACTTTAAATATAAAAAAGATAATTGAAAATAAAAAGATAGAAGAAGATATACATGTAAACAAGCATATGAAAACAGCATGGCTATATTAATATCAGGTAATGTAAAATTCAACACAAGGAATATGAGAGCCATAATGAGAAACATTTCATAATAATAACAGGTTCAATACATAAGGAAGTCACATTTGTAAGTGTATGTTCCTAATGAAAGCAAAAAGCAAAAACTGAGAGAACTGAAGGAAGAAACAGCCAAATATAGAGTCTTAGAGAATTTAACAGATCTTTCTCAGTAGCTGATAGACAAATTGACTAAAATTTCAGTAAGCATGATCATGATGAAGTAACCAGTACTGAGCTAGCTCTAGTATGGGAAGTGTATGCCTATAAAATTCTTACATTATATGTGAAGTGATTTCATATAATTTGAAAAACAATCTTTAAGAATAAGAAGCTTTAAACAAACTAGTATTTACCTAACTTAATATACAGTTATAGAACACCATACCCATTAGCCACCAAATAAATTTTTTTAAGTGCCCAAGCAGCATCCACCAGGAGATACTGTATGCTCACACTCTAGCCCCACCCCCAAAACAAATCTCTATGCATTTCAAAAGGCTAAATACTGACATACTAGGTTGTCTTAACAAAACAGAATTAAGTGAGAAATGTAGGGAAATTAAGAGTTCTAACTATATGATTCCAAAATAGAAACCATAAAGAGAATATAAAAATAGTTCGAACTGAATAAATATGAAAATAAAACACACTGAAATTTGCATAATGCACCTAACCCATTGCTGAGAGTAAAATTCAAATTTAAATGCCTGTGTTATAAAAGAAGAAAGGCTAACATCAGTGATCTAAATTTTTAATTGACTTCATGAAATTAGATTAAAAAGAGCAAGTTAAACTCTAAATAATGGAAGAAAATAGTAATGATTAAGCAAAAATAATTAAAATTGAAAATAAGCAAAATAAATAAAAGCAAAGTAAAAAGTTTATTTGAAATCATCAAGAAAACTGATAACTCCCTAGAAAGACTGAATATGATGCACAGTAAATGAACAAAACATAAATTAACAATACTAGAAAATTCAAAATGTGTTATTGCTACAGAACCCATAGGCAAAAAAAGATAAGGAAGTTCTATGGATAACTTTTTCTTTTTGTAAAAACGTCAATAACCAAAATGAGATGGACATTTTCCTTGAAAAAACTTACAAAATTTATTCAGGAAGAAAAAGATGGGATTCTTTCCAACCATTTTGTTAAGCCCACATTATCCTAGTACCAAATTCTGACAAAGTTATTAAAAGAAAAAAAATTATAGACTGATATTCCTCATGAATGTAGACAAAAAAAAAAATCCTTAAAGAAATGTTGGTAAATAATATCTATCAATATATGTAAATTATGATAAATCATAATAGAGTGGAATTTATTCCAGGAATGCCAGACTGGCTTACACTTAATCATCAATCAATATAACTTACTATTTTATCAGAATAAAGAATATGAACAGAATAGAGAACCCAGAAATAAACCCAGACACGTATAATCAACTAATCTTTGATAAAGGAGGCAAGAAAATAAAATGGGAAAATTCTCTTCAGCAAGTAGTGCTGGGAAAACAGGACAGCTGCGTGTACACCAGTGAAACTAGAATATATCCTTACACCATGCACAAAAATTAACTCAAAATGGCTTAAAGACTTAAACATAAGACAAGACACCATAAAATTCCCAGAAGAGAACATAGGGAAAACATTCTCTGACATCAACCACACAAATGTTTTCTTAGGTCAGTCTCCCAAGGCAACAGAAATAAAAACAAAATAAACCAATGGGACCTCATCAAACTTACAAGCTTTTGCACAGCAAAGGGAACCATAAAAAAACAAAAAGCCAAAAAAAAATTTCAAACAGTGCAACTGACCAGGGCTTAATCTCCAAAATATACAAACAACTCATACAACTCAACAGCAAAACAAACAAACAAACAAACAAACAAACAACCCAATGGAATAATGAGCCGAAGATCTGAATAGACATTTCTCCAGGGAAGACATACAGATGGCCAACAGGCACATGAAAAAATGTTCAACATTACTAAACATTAGAGAAATGCAAATCAAAACTGCAATGAGGTGTCACCTTGCACTGGACAGAAGGGCTATCATTAATAAGTCTTCAAATAACAAATGCTAGACAGGGTGTGGAGAAAAGGGAACCCTCTTATACTATTGATGGGAATGAAAATTGGTACATCCACTATGGAAAACAGTATGGTAGTACCTCAGAAAACTAAATACATAACTACCGTATGATCTAGTAATCCCACTTCTGGGCATCTATGTGGACAAAACTTTCATTCACAAAGATACACGCGCCCCTATGTTCGTTGCAACACTATTCACAATAGTCAAGACATGGAAACAATATAAATGTCCATCGATCCATGAATGGATTAAGAAGATGTGATATATATACATGATGGAGTACTACCCAGCCATAAAAAGAAAAAAATAATGTCATTTGCAGCAACCTGGATGCAACTAGAGCTTATCATACTAAGTGAAGTAAGTCAGAAAGAGTAAGACAAATACCATATGCTTATATGTGGAATCTAAAATATGGCACAAATGAACCTATCTACTGAACAGAAGCAGATTAACAGACATGGAGAACAGACTTGTGGTTGCCAAGGCGGAGGAGGAGGGAGTGGGATGGATGGTGATTTTGCGGTTAGTATGTGCAAACTATTTTATTACATTTAGAATGTATAAGCAGTGAGGTCGTATTGTATAGCATAGGGAACTACGTCCAATCACTTGTGATGGAATGTGATGGAAGATATAATGAGACAAAGAATGTATAAATGTATAACTGAGTCACTTTGCTGTACAGCAGTTGACAGAACGTTGTAAATCAACTATAGTAAAGTTTTTTAAAAAAGAAAGGAATATGAGAAAAAATATGATTATTTATAGAGTTAATGTAGATGAAGATATAACAGATGTAGAAACAGCATTTGAAAAAATTCAACAATGATTTGTGATAGAAACTTTTAATAATCTAGGAATATTAAAAACTTTCTTCAACCTGTTAAAGGGCATTGTGTTGAAAGGAATTTGGCTGTGCTGAAAGAGAAGTCTGGCCTTTACCCTCTGTTCCTAGGAGATAATCTCTAAATAGATAATCACTAAATAGATAATCTCTAAAATAGTTAGAATTTTCTAAATGATGGGAGTTGCTTTCTAATTCATGGTGGGCTTATTGGATCACACCTGACAGTTTATGCTGAGGAGCTGTCTCAGGGTATGGCCATCAACACACAATAGTATTAGGGTGGAAGCTGCCCACAAGTGGAAGACAACCCCATGGTTTAGGGTGGGGGCTTTGGGCTATTTGATATCAGCTAGATTTCTGGGGAAGGGAGAGACTGGAGATTGAGCTCATCACATGGATAATTAATCAATCAATTATGCCCCTGTAATGAAACCCCAGCAAAAACTGGATACCAAAGTTCAAGTGAGCTTCTTAGATCAGCAAAACTCCATGCTTTCACCACACATTGAGGTCAGGAGAGTAACACTTCTCTGAGGACAAAGGAAACTCCATATTTGGAATCCTCCAGAGTGTTCCCTATTCTTCTCTTCCCTTGACCAACTTTAATGTACCCTTTATTTGTAATGAATATAATTATAAGTGTAGTAGGTTTCAGTGGGTAATGAGAGAATTTCTAGCAGTTTATCAAACCTGAGTGTAGTTTTGTGAAACCCTCAAACGAGATGAAAGCAGAGGTGAGGGTGGTCTTATGTTGACTCTTCTAACTTTGCATTTGGGCTCTAACTCTTTGCAGTTGAAGTCAGAAATCTTGGGCAGACTTTGCAGTCTGGAGGACTCTACCCTTAACTAAATCTGGATAGGTGAATATGAAAAACACATAGCTAATATCATACATAACTGAAAATATTTAACAGTTCCCTCTCTAAGACTGAGGACATGTAGAGCTGTCTACTTTCAACATTTCTATTCATTACTGTGTTGAAAGGGATGATGAGAAACTGGATACCATTTTCATTTCCAAATATATTTACTTTTTAAGTGAATTTAATACTTGTCTAGGGATGAAGAGTAGTATCTGTGATTTCAAACTGTATCAAATAAAAGAAGGAGATATTATGAGGAAGGGAGTGACTATAATTCTAAGGAAGTTACGTATATTCAGGGAAAATTACAGCATCTTTCAGCATATCTGTGCAGAAAAAAATCAGGCTAAAAATCACTATTCACAGTTTGGCATTATAAAAAAAAGGATTTGTTAAGAGCAACATGAAACATATTTGTAGAATATGTTTGTAGAATAAGAGTTGAGTAGCTTCAAACTGTTTTTTTTTTCTTATTTTAAAGTTTACAAAACAAAAAGATAAAACTCTTTTCTTTTTCTTAATCTCACTCTTCAAAATAATAACTGCCAACACTCTTCAAGGTCTTAATGTGCCAGGCACTGTTCTAGGTGCTGCACAGCTATTAAATTATTTTAGCCTTAGGGTATCTCTATTTTATGTTGAGACTAATAAATTTGCTTGTGGTCATACAGCTAGCAAGTCGCAAAGCCAGGAATCAAACTCCAGCAGTCTGACCCCAGCATCATGCACCAAGTTACAGTTATACAAATAAAGTAAGTGTTAATCCCTGTGAAATGTACTAAATAAAAATAAAAATAGCGTTGCTGCTGGGGGAGGGGATATTCAGGAGTATATGTGTATAAGATTTACCTGAATTTTTTAATGAATTTCTCCAGTTTTGTTACTGAGAGTCCACTTTCTTGAGCAGAGAAAAACCTTTAAAAATAATGCTGACTATTTTTTGGCTCAGTTTTGAGATTGGTGTGGTAAAAATAAATATCATTTAACAGATGTGTCTTTTAATTTTTGGAAATTTCAGAGACTTGAATGTATTACATAGGTTAGAATTCCATCTACTACTGGAAGAGAACAAAAAGTTATTTAAATCATTCTCTTTAGCAATATTTTCAGTCAATATTTTTTCAGTTGATTGATCTGAGGGACAAGGTTAGACATTTATACAGCATAAGTGCTTGGGTTAAAATACAGATTACTAGAGTTATTTGTCTCAAATGTTCTCAGTCAGCTTTTTTATAACTTTAAAATGAGATAAAATTTAAACAGTAGAGGGATAATGTTGGAAGAAGCTCTAGAAGTGACCCTCTAGTCTAATCAGTAAGGCAGAGAGAAGAATCTTGACTTGGGGGTCAGTGAGTCTGGGTTCTTATCCTTATGTGTCAAAGCTGAGCTGCAAGTCCATGGATGAGTCTTTCCTCTTCAGATGCTTGCTCTTCTATATAATGGGGACAACAGGACCTACTCATAGGGCTGACGTGAGGACAAATGTATAGTACATGTGAAAGCCCCCAGTAATTGACAGGGTTCACAAACCTGACAGTGAATCAGGACTGCTGCCTAAGCCACAGCTACTGAGTGGTTGAAGGGAGTTCCACCCTAGCTCTCAACTCCTCTTTTGTGTTATAAGTGCAGTGGTATCGAGTGTTCAAGTTTCTCTTAAATAACTTTTTTTTTAAAGATTCTTTAACTTGTTTTGTGAGATTTTCCCAAATACTACAAACTTGTTTCAAGATCTCCTTGAAAGGAGGTAGGAAACAAATCCAGTGGTGTCTTCTAAGTGTGCCTTTATTTTAATGCTTCACAGTTGCAAAGAGACAAGATAAAGGTGTTACTAATACTATAGTGGAAATCATAGTGCAACATATAAATGTATCAAATCAACACCTGGTACACCTTAAACTTACACAATGTTATTTGTCAATTACATCTCAACTAACAAATAATTTAGTTTGGGGATAAAGGAGGTAGGAAAGGTGAAAGGGCATAGGAGTGGCAGATACAGCTAATATATCATGATCTTAGAATGTGGTATCATTTGAAAATACATACAAAATATTATAATAGAGTTTATAGATCTTAGGTTTTCCAAAGGCATGCATATGTATAACAAATTTGAAAACTCAGAGACAACATGAGGAATTATTAATACTTCCTAGATCAGAGGGGCATTTTCTGTGATTTCTAATTTATAGCATGTCTAGGACAGAGCACAGAAGGGCACCAGCACTATGGGTACTTAAGACTAGGACTCTGGAAGTGTGGAATTGCCACTTTCAGCAAATTGGCCACCGATACCCATGCAGGTATTTAGGGTCATATCCCTGAAAATACTTATTTTTCATTCTCTCCAGTCACAGCTCTAAGCAAAGTTTCCTCCTGAGCCAGGCTTGATAAAGAGCCAGGGGATCTAATCCCTGCATCTCAGCAGGACAGTTGTCAGCAATTTCTGGGTTTGAAGAGGACAAACATAAATAGTTATGTTTATTACCAATTTCAATTTGATATCCTTAGCAATTGTAAGGCTCTCCAAAGAAACTCTCCACTAAAATAGGAAATCCTAATGTCCTCAATTAAAAAAAAAAAAAAAGAAAATGGCCTTTCATCTAGGCCAATAGTAAATACTGGAACCACCACTATATAAAAGATTAGGACCTTGAAACAAATGTAACAATACTGAATATGTATGAAAGCAAAATGCCACCTGCATACATTCAGTATTATAGTTCAAAGTGTTTCCTTAAGGTGGGTAATGTGGTACCACAGCCTGGGCAAAGGCAGGTGCTCCAGGCAAAGGACTTCCCTTCACCTTTGAAACAATAATTAAAACAAACACTTGAAAAAAAATGAAATGCACATATACAGACAGCTTGAAGAGATAAAAATTGAAAGCTTTGTTTCTCTGGAAATGTTTCAGTTCACATGCATAGGAGAGGGGAGGGCCATGGATGGTTCTTCTCTTTGAATGGCCAAGGACTTTGTGATTGACTGAATGGGGACTCCACCATTTCCACATTATCTTATTCTCCCTCTAGTTTACTCAGGTATTTATGATTTGATATAGTAACGGGACATTTTCATTTATTCCTTCTTTTGGCTGCCTGCCAAGCTATGGACAGGGGAAAAAAAGAAATCAAAACTTGGCTTAGCCTGACGTCTAATACAAGGGAAGAGGCCTCGTCAGCCCTGCACTTTAGAACACACCCTTCCATCCCCAGCACCATATAAATTCCAGCATGCAATCGAAGTCAGAGATGAAATTTTAATTCCAAAGAAGTCCTGATGAGGCAGCAAAGTATATTTGAAAGTATGCGAGATATCAAAGTTCCCGTCGTGGCTCAGTGGAAACGAATCTGACTGGCATCCATGAGGATGCAGGTTCAGTCTCTGGCCTTGCTCAGTGGGTTAAGGATCCGGCGTTGCCATGATCTGTGGTGTAGGCTGCAGATGCGGCTCGGATCCTGCGTTGCTGTGGCATAGGCCAGTAGCTACAGCTCTGATTCGATCCCTAGTCTGGGAACCTCCATATGCTGCAGGTGCATCCCTAAAAAGACAAAAGACCAAAAAAAACTATGTGGAATATGGAATAAGATACCGGATATGTTATCTTGTGCAGGTTATACTTACTGAGCCTTAGATACTATGAAAGATAGTTAATTAAATTTACCTCATTAAATTTTGAGGATTTCAGTTAGAGAACAAAAAGAGATAAGGATGCTTATATAGTAATAAATGAGGAAAGTCACAAAAAAGGCGCTATCTTCTCAATTTATTCAGTGGGGTGTCGATCTTCCCTAATGGGAACATGTATTTGATTTTAGACTGAGTATTGATCGAAAATAGAATTCTATTAAAATAAACTTTCTTGTAAGATCCTGTTCCATATATTAAGAGATACCAGTGAGAAGTATTTTAGAAAGACTTAATATAACAGTATTTCTTGAGGTTTTAAAGTTATACACAAGTCCACTTTAGTCTGTTGTCAATTTAGGATTGTCTTTTTTTCTAAGACAGTAGAGGAGTGTAGCATTGCATAAGGCAGAATTGACATAGGAGAGTCGTAATTTTTACACTTCCATACTGTCTACATATAATACAATAACCTCATGAAAATAGTCATGAGTTCCACAGTTGCAAATGATAAATCTCTTGATAAATTTCCAGTATTAACACAATGTATATTTTGAGATTACAAATGTCTGGCTAATGCTTATTCCCAGTTTAGGGAATAAAGAGTATGGTGATAAAAAGTATGGTGTTCAGGGGTCTCTTAAAAGCAACCAACCTGGAAATTATGCATTTTATTTGTTTGTTTGTTTTGTCTTTTGTCATTTTAGGGCTGCACCCACGGCATATGGAGGTTTCCAGGCTAGGGGTTGAATTGGAGCTGTAGCTGCTGACCTACACCACAGCCACAGCAATAGCAATGCCAGATTTGAGCCGTGTCTGCAACCTACACCACTGTTCACAGCAATGATGGATCCTTAACCCACTGAGTAATGCCAGGAATTGAACCTGCATCCTCATGGTAACTAGTCAGATTCGTTTTTGCTGAGCCACTTTGGGAACTCCTGGAAATTACGCTTTAATACACTTCTGAATAAGTTTGTGGCTATATCACGCTGTCTTATATTTTCCCTTTATCTCTGGCTCTTTTAATTTTTCATTAGTTCTTGAACTAAAAACAGGAGAGGATTTGGAACTCAAATAGTACATTTTAATTTTAATTCTATTTCCTGTAGATATAAAAACAATCTTCAGAGAATTGGATGGAGAGAAATACAGTAAATAATTTAAAAAGTCATTCAATTAGCTCTAGTTCTTTAATGTCTCCTACCTGTTTAATAACTAGACATGAATTGGGTTTAGCCAATTAATGCCTTTTGTCTGGAACTGTCAGTTACTACCCTATATGCACAGAAAATAATCAAAGGCATCCATTTGCAATATAAAAAAATCTCAAGTTAAGAAAAAGTCCAGTGAGAAGGTATATGAATCAAAACAGCAGAGGAATCATGAGCCTTTACTCTACAGTGAATATACCATATCACAACATCAAGCACATCTGCTAAGTATTTCTTGCTGCAGTTCTCCATATTTAAAATAGATATAAAAATAAGTAGCTCATATTAATGGAATGGGGAGTGCATGTTATTTGAGTAGCCACACTTTATGTTAACAAATGTCTCTTCAATTAGACTTGGGCATAAAAGATGGTCTCTCTCATCTCTCTCTCCATTGACTTTTTAAGTTGCCAATGTAAAGAATTTCCCCTAAATGTTGCTTAAACTTCCCCGCTTTGCTAGATGTAACACTGAGGCCTTGAAATAAAATTTTTGACTCTTGGTTTAATTGTTCCTCAAAATTGTTTGCAATAATGGGTGGCTCAATAAGACTGTTGAGGGCATTGTTTTGCAGGATGGTAAACCAGAAACCAGGGTATATTTCTTTAGGTATTTGGAGAAAAATTTTGGATCATATATTTATTAAAAATCTCTCATATACATGTCAAATGGTGATGAATTAAGCTAAAGATAGAAATGAAACCCTCATATTGATGTGTAAGGTGAAGTTATCTAGAGAAAAAGAAGGGGAGGGTATAGAAGACTCAAAATGGACTTAGCAATTTTTTTTTTTTTTTTGCTTCTTAGGGCCGCACCTGTGGTATATGGAGGTTTCCAAGCTAGGGATCGAATTGGAGCTACAGCTGCTGGCCTACACCACAGCCACAGCAATGCCAGATCCAAGCCACGTCTGCGACCTACACCACAGCTCACAGAAATGCTGGATCATTAACCCACTGAGCAAGGCCAGGGACTGAACCAACAACCTCATGGTTCCTAGTAGATTCGTTAACCGCTGAACCACAGAACCACAACGGGAACTCCCAGAGTTAGCAATTCTTAAACTGAGAGCTCTTCCCTCCCACCGTTTTTTTTTTTTTTTTTTTTTTTTGCTTTTTAGGGCTGCACCTGTGGCATATGGAGGTTTCCAGGCTAGGGGTTGAACTGGAGCTACAGCTGCCGGCCTACACCACAGCCACAGCAACACCTGATCTGAGCCATGTCTGCAACCTACACTACAAATCACAGATCACGGCAACACCAGATCCTTAACCCACTGAGCGAGGCCAGGGATAGAACACACATCCTTATGGATACTAGTCAGGTTTCTTACTTCTGAGTCATGAGAACTCCCTGAAACCTCTTATTATGAACATGCACCTATTCTGACATAGGGATTAACAATAACTCATTTAGCAAAAATGCTGGCTTGTCTCAGAGGGTACTAGAAGGAACAATTAGTCAAGAATGTAAAGCACTTAGCAAATCTGAAGCATTCTGCAAATTCTTTTTTTGTTTTGGTTTGTTTTGTCTTTTTTAGGGCTGTATCCACAGCATATGGAAGTTCCTAGGCTAGGAGTCAAATCCAAGCTGTAGCTACTGGTCTACACTATAGCCACAGCAACCCCAGATCAGAGCTGTGTTTGTGACCTACTACCACAGCTCACAGCAATGCTGGATCCTTAACCCACTGAGCAAGGCCAGGGATCAAATCCGTGTCCACATGGATCCTAGTTGGGTTTGTTACCTCTGAGTTATGATGGGAACGTCTGCAAATTCTTAATAAAAACAATTTGTTGTTTGGGATGAGAACTGCAATTTATTACTTTGACTACCAGTAATATTAACTCTAGCAAAGTTGGTGCACTTTTCAATTAAACAACAGTTATTTAGACAAATGTTCAAGTCAGATGGCAAAATAAGCATTTAATTCAACAAAGTACTTTAAGGGAAATGCATTAAGTCTTAACCCTTAGCCTAAAGACACTATGAAGTTAAGTGTTCAGCTTTTATTTACCCATGATTTTAATTCTGGGTCATCATATGGTAATAACCAATTAAGTAACTAAAAAAACAAACCACACACACACACACACACACACTTTTATATGTTCATAGAAGGACAAATAGGATATGATGAAATATTGGCAATCAGACTAGGATGATTAAGGACATTGGGGGAGTTCCAAGAATTTAACATTCATTTGATCATAATGTAGAGTACTGCTGTTTATTTTTCCGTTCAATTCTAGGATGTAGAGAAATTTTATCTTCATTCTTTTAAGAAATGACATAACTTTGGAGTGCATAAGAAATCCTGGATGAATAAAACAGAAATACCCTAGGGCCCAAGCTGTTAGATTGGTGAGCAGCTTACTATGGATTATAAAAGAAGGATAAGATTTTGATAGGAAACTCATACACATAGAAGCAGAATTTCTATAAGATAGATACTGCATCTGGGCAACTGTTTGCATTTCTTTTCTTTCACATGATAGAGGCAGTCTTCAAAAGTTTCCATAGAAACCAGATACACAAACCAGTATGGAGTGTTTGTAGGTAAAAAGTTTACTGAGACCAAAAAAAACACTTTTGTTATCAAGTGATAGTGGGGACTGCTCAAGATTGAGAACTGAAGTGTCAAGATTAGAAGTGACCGACCGAACCCTGGTGTGAGAGTGGACATGGACATCCGCTACAACACACAACAGGGATCTGTTTCTGCATTATGTGACTACAAAGGAGAAAAAAGAAAGGTGTAGTGAAAGAGCTAATGATTAAGCACAAAGATTCTAAAACTGCCTTAAATCGGATATAATTCTGTCTCTCACAACTGCATTGCCTTAAGCAAGTCATTTGTTCTCTGCCTTTGTTTTTTCCAATGCAAAATACGTATAATAAGAGTACCTGCTTCAGAGATAGATTGTGAGAACAAAACAAAACTCGACACATGCTCATATTACGTGACTTTAAAAATTCTGAGCTGCTGCCTCCCTTTGAGGGCAGCTTCATTTGAATATTACTTCATTGAAACGTTTACCTTTACAAGGTGAGATCACAGATCTGATTGAGTCTGCTTTTTCTCTTGATTTTCTTTTAAGTTAACTTATCTGAGTTGTTGAAAGGGGTTATATCAAACATCAAGAAAACATAAAAATAAAGCCCAAGATTGCCACTAGCTACATACATCCCCTTGCAAAAATCAATTTCCTCATTTATAAGATATGGGAATTTGAAACCCATGTTTGAGACCAGGGGTATGCCACGGAATCACCAATAGAACTTTTAAAAAATGCAGTGCTAGAACCCCATCTATGTCCATTTACATCTGAACCTAGGGTCAGAGCTGGGGCAATAAGGAGTACTAGGCATGTGTGTAGGTTAAGAATCTTAACTGGTGAATTAGATTTTCATTATAAACCACTGTTAGATGATTTATAAGGTTGATATTATTTGTATTATTTTATGACTCTAATAATGCTTCATCTAAACACCATCTAAATCATTTTTAAAGTAATCTTGGTACTTTTTGTCTAATCATGTTTTAAAAATCAAGACAATAATGATCACATTTTCTCTGAATTAGATTCTTCTTTGGAACAAAGCAACTGAACTTTTTTAGAATAGAGAGGTAGTGACAAGAGATGTCTACTTCACCAACATTTTCACTGCTGGCCAGACCTGTCACCACAAAGACACCTGGCTGTCTCTGCAGGATGTACTAACCACTTTTAATTCATCTCCACCAGCCTCAGCAAAACAGTTTAGAATGGCTGACTTTTCAGCACTCTATGCTTTTTAAAGTAAATACTTTTCTACCTAAGTATTGAAAAAAAAGTCAAATAATTGATTAGCCTATTGACTAAGAAAAATAAGGGGACACGTGTGAAATTACTCCAAGCCAAGTTCCAGTGTTGGCAACGTAGTTACACCAAGCTGAAAGCAAAACACAATCAGCCTGATTTGGGGGACATGCCTTTCCTATGGTAGAAATTACATGCCCGGCTGAAATGAATATAAGGAACACGAATTTTCTCCCAGTGAAAGTTGATGGTCAATGAAAATCTTTTTTCTATAGCTTACTTTGATTTCTTCATATACAGCCAGTAGACGACACCAGCAACCAGAGCAGCGAGGAGGAGACCGACCACGATTCCCACGATTAGTTTTGCCTGGTCATTTACCTTCTCCTTGTTTTCATCTACAATAAAGAAGAAAAGCCCACATAATTACAGACAATGTCAAGGATGTTGGTAAAGAAGTCAATCTAGTTATTAATTCTTATTAAAAATGACTGAGGCTCACTAGTAAGAGTACATGCAAACTTGTTATTTTCAAGGAATAAAATTTTAGCATTCTTACTATCTTGTCTCATTTGCTATTTTAATTCAAGTCAAAATTGTGGCAGCTAAGAAAATTACTTATGCGATGACACTTCATAAATCTTGAGCAGATAGTCAAGGAAGAAGAGCCGGCAGCATAGTACCTACCACTTATCTCGTCTGCCTCATCGTGTTCTGGAATACTTACTGAAATGAAAAATGTTAATATGAAATTAAAAACAAAACTTGTTGATATATGAAAGTCACCTTTACCATTAAAGTATGATGTAATAATACTCAAAGATAAAATAGCTATTCTGCAGCTAAGGGTAGAAAAAATTTACATTTAACAGAGCGTGAACTTCCCTACAAAGGAATTCATCTTGTCCTACAGAAAGGAGAGTAGTTAATACTGCAAAAGTATTAATCTAACATAGAAAATTTCACAACTGACAAGCTATAGTATTATGCTGCATTTCTTATTAATTTCCCCACCATCTACTCCCTTTTAATAGGACTTTTTTTTATAAAGAGAAACAAGTTGCAACTTATCAAATCTACAATGTAGTGTTTCTCAGTTTTTCTCCCATTTTCCTGGTTCAACATAGGAGAATTCATTTGCATCTTCCAGTATAAGGGACTTACCACTAGAAATATTCTTGAAGGGGTAGGGGTGGAGGTTGAAACTGGGGACATCTCAGAAGGGCAAAATAAGTGATGCCTGTAAAAGCCCTCCAAATGACTCTGATAGTGTCATGCTCCTGGCCATTTTAAGAATTGTCATGGTGGTGGATTATCATCTAATATTAAACTCAATAAATATTCTTCTTTGCACGTGGGCTTGCCTCAGAACTTGCAGTGATGTCTGTTAAAATGCACATTCCTAGACCCCTCTTCATACATACTATATTGGACTTTCAGGAGGTACTCATTGAATTTGAAAATGATGGTATCAAATGTTGATCAAACCACAGAAAGGTCTAGAAAACCACTATTCAGTGGGCTAGACTAAAAGGAGAGACTTCTGTTCAAGAAGAAAGGGTAAGTTCTCTTTCTAGGTAGGTCAAATAATACTCACTGAATTGAATTCGGAGAAGTCAATGGTCCTATTTTAGAGTTAAATTTGCTTGTTCTTTTCCCCTGTCAATCTAATAGGCTTTTATATTCCAGTCATATTCTATTAAGAACCATTATCTTTAGACAATTGTTTTCTCCCAGCTCCAGCTAATTCTTAGCCAGTATATCTCTTTTCTGTTACTATCCCATACAGGATTGCAATTGACTGAAGAATACGTTTGGAGGCTCAGTAAGCACCTTGTCTGGAACTGAGCCTCATTCTAGGCCAGCCCTTATTTAAGGTTGACATAGTGATAGGAAGAACCACAGAACTGAAGGTGAGAGATAATTTCCAATGAAATGAAACTGTTTTCAGAAGAAACTGCTATTAGCATATATCCATTACCTTGGTCTCAGAATTAATAGATTTTTTCCTTCACCTTCTCTGAGATAATCTCATTTGTTTGATTTTTTTAAATCTGTGATTCAAATATGATATTCAAAGCATCGGTTTTTGAAACTAGATTTCAGAAATTCTGATATCAGTGTTACTACCAATTTGCTGAGCGACTTTAAGCATGTGGCATTCCTATACTCAATAAGAGTAGGATAAATACCACAAAGAATTAAAAATGCAAAATAATAGATTAAAGGGAATTAAAATTTTACCAAAATGAAAACTGTTACAGAAATGAAGATGATGTTTGGATCATCTGTACTCTGAACACAAAACATGGATTAATTAAGAGCAACTCAGTTCTTATCCTCAGTTGTTCTTGCTATATATTCCTGTACAAGATAAAGTCTCTGACCCATAAAACATGAAATGATTTAACTGTCAAGACAAGGATTGTATAAGAATGGACACCAGGAAAAAAAAAAAAGAACCTTATGATGATGATATCAAATGTAAAATAAAGAAATAAAACTTACCATAATGCAGTATAGGAAGATGGAATTGAAGACTTTAAACTAATGAAGAATAACTTCAAATTTTCTTACTTTTTTAATGCCAGAAATGAAATACTCACTAGCAGAGACATTCAAGGAGTTTACTGTTCTCTCCAGCTGGTTTTCTGCTGTGCAAGTTAAGGTAACATTCTCTTCAGGGGAAATGATAATTTTACTATAATACCTGCCATTGATATAAGGAGATTCCTCTGTCTGGAAAAAGAAAAGGAAAATGAATTTAGAAATTGAAATAGATTTAAAATGTAGGGAAGAGTAATACTGAATGAAATAGGATAGTTGCGGTACTCTGTTGTATAAGCTGGAGCTCAAGGGTAAGTGTAAGCTCATAGATGAGACCAGTTCAGGTTTATAATTACAACAGGCAGGAAGAAGAATAGCAAATTCATAAACAGGTTTCTCTTTATGCTTCTATTGTTAATTCTAGTAATTAAATTAATTAAACTCTTCTTTTTCAATAGATGTTCAGGTTAGTCAATATTTTGGCATGATAACACCTATCTCAAAATAATTAATTAGTGATTAACTCATCACCTGTTTTTTCCTAATAAACTTCTGAATTTAAGTAATTCTATTTGTAAACTATGTCACTGTTTTTCACCAAAGGGTCAGTGAATTCCTTTATTTTAAACCACGGCATCTGTACATATGATTTTCTCATGGGAAAGTCAGACTATTTTTTTTCCAAATTTCTTGAGCTAAACACAGAGGATGGGTTTTTTTCAGTGACAGTAAATTCATTTGGGTTTTTTGTGAGGTATTAATGAGGACAGTCACTGCCATTTAATTCCTTTAAACATGAGAGAAAATTCACTCTACTCTTCCCCAGGACTTGACCTCTAAGTCCAACTCCACTAAAACAAGTATGTACTTGCATTCTTTTCTAAGTCATATTATACACATTAAGTCCTATGTTGTTTCCTATTTGCTTTCTCCTCACTACACTATAAAGGCCTTGAGAAGGGAGCCTCCTGCTTAGGATATTGTAGAGCCCCTGAGGTAGGGGTGGGGCAGAGGTATCAGTAGTTGTGAAATAATAGATTCACCATGTGATCGAGGAGGGAACAAATAAAAGATTATGGATGGATCAGCAAAAACCTAGGATAAGAAAAATAACATATCACCTAGTGGGCCAGAATCAATCCTTCTCCTTGACAATGAAGAATAGCATTATTATTTTTATCCTCATAGTAAGTTCACCTGCTATTTTTCCACTTCCCACTAGTATTTTTCATATGACTTTCTCCGTCTTGTTTTTATTACTTTTACCTCTGCAAAATATATTTGCTTATTTCTAGGATGGCCTTTTAAATCTTTGTATCTTTTCATTCATCAAATATTTATTGGATGCTTATTTTTCTGTTTTCTATGTTTGCACTACCAGTACCAAAAGGTTCTTTTTTTTTTGCTCTAATTATTACTAAATTGAAGCAAAAAGCAAAAAGAATAGGGTAGAAGAGAAATAGTCATTTTTGATGCTAAAAAACAGATCCGCCCATTGTTAGCAATCCACGTGCTTTAGGTCTTTATTCTGAAATCAAGAGCCTTTTTACCCTACTCATGAATGAGCTCTTGCATGTGTGTCCCCGTCAGACATGACCAAATCCGGAGGCATTTTCTTCAAGTGTGTCCTCTCCTTTGGGGACCTTCCATACTTGGAGTTATGCAAATATATATCCATCACCCATAGGTGAAAAAGCCAAAATTCACCTTGCTCTCCAAAACAACACTGCATGAGCTGGACCAGTGGCCCAACTTCCCTGAATGGAGAGAGTGGACATTTTTAACTTTAAACTGAAACTCTGGTTTATGCATGCCTTCTCAGATTTCAACTGGGTCCAAAGCTGGGAAGAAGGCAGCACAGAAGATCCAAATAATCAAATGCATCTCTGGGTATTCCTAAAGAGCCTTTAAGTGGCTGCACCGAGAAGAGGGACATGAAGACTGCTGCAGAGAAAAAAGGAATTAAGTGTGTCAGTAACCCAAACTGACTGGCAACTGAATGGGATTACAGCTCTGAACTGTTAGTGATGGGCCAGATTCCCTGCTTCCTTTCCTTTCCTTTCCTTTCCTTTCCTTTCCTTTCCTTTCCTTTCCTTTCCTTTCCTTTCCTTTCCTTCCCTTCCCTTCCCTTCCCTTCCCTTCCCTTCCCTTCTTTCCTTTCCTATTTTTTTTTTTGGTCAAAGAGAAAATTATTGGTAGTGTCCATAAGTTCTTAGCCTTTACTACTAATTAAAAATGGTGAGACAAAAGTACAAATATCATGTTTTGTTTATGTATACGTTTGTTCAGCAGGAACATCCAAGACATTATACATTTAGTTAGCCTTACTCAGCCCTGGCACACACTAATCAGAGCATATGTTCACAATGACTGTGTTCTTCATCACACCCTAGGGCCCAGGTTTAAGAAGAAATATCCCCTAATGTGCATAAGTAAGCAAAGCATAAGCAAGGCCACTTGTACTCAGACTGGGAAGTTTATGATGCAGAAAAGTATATATCTTAGTTTTAATTACCCAAGTTTCAGGAATTAATGACCATGGAACAACACCTAATTTATATTCTTTTAAAAATAGATACTGACCATAACGAAATGATTCTTCCATTTTCCGTGGCCCTAGGATTTTTAATTTTTTCTTTGAGCCATGGGCTTACTTTGAGGAAATTAAGAAGTTAGCAAAAGCTTCTTCTGAGGATATACTGCAAATTTCACATTGAGCAAGCTGGCCTACAGTTTAGGTAACAAAATAAAAGCCCACATTGGACCGAGTACAGCACACAATAAGAAGACAAATACTTGCTTGGTTTATGACGCTTCCACTGCCAGTAATTGTCCACTGTATAGCTGGCTTCGGGAATCCCTCCACATGGCAGATTATTGTTTTAGATAGTCCACTGGGATCGGTTTTCTTTGTCATTTTGATTTGAGGTTTTCCTACAATGTCATTGCAATTAAAATAAGACGTTGAACTCAGATCATAAAAGAAATCAGATATTAAATTATCAAAGAAAAATTTGAAGTGGTACTCATGTATTTTATTACCTTCTACAATAAGAGTCAATGACTCTCTTTTCTTTAGTCCTTCAACCTCTTGCAGAGCAGTTTCGCAGACGTAGTTTCCAGCATCCTGATAATGGAGACTAGAAAATGATGGGCTTGATCGTAGCCTGATGTTATCCTGATTAAATAAAAAGTTAATTACATTACACAGCATGATTAAAACCCTCAGTGTATTTATTACATAATAATGAAGGCTGAAATTATTCTTCTGGGTCTAATAAAAATGAAAACTTCTTTCTCTTAACTCAGACACTTTCAAAAATAAATTTCCTCTGTACTTTTAAAGTTAGACATATCAGAATTTTATTTTAAACTCTTCCATTTACTGAGTTTATAATTGCGAACAAGTTAATACACTTCTGAAATTTGATTTCCTTCTTTATAAAATGGGATAGTAATCTTACCATATTGAATTGTTATGAGGGCTTAATTATATGCATAATATAATATGTTTACACTAAGGGAAGTTCTCAGTTGATAGTAGCTATGCCTTGTAGTAAATGTAGATGAATTCGGATTGACAGACATCAGAGACTTGTGCTACATAATCTATGATGAGTATAAATACCTGAGAGTCATTTTTTTTTTTTTTTTGGAGAAAGTTATCAGTACAGGGGGTCAATTACAGAGCTACGGCAATTATGACAAAAATACTTTTTAAATAAATCTTTAGTAACACATTACTGTCCTAATTTCTTTGAACAAAGGAAATGCAACATTTAATTTTGAAAATCATTTGATATACAAAAAACAGTGCTATTTTATCAGGAAGTGAAATGCTCCTAAGAAGACAACTAAACACAATCCTGGTTATGTGGTCTTTGTCAGGATAAATTTTTTTTCCATTTTCATCAGCTAACCAACAACCAGGCAATACTGATCAGCACTACAGACATAAGGTATTCAGTCAACAACAGTGACTGCAGCTGATGTCCAAACTGGTTTAGCCAAGCAAACTCAGTTTCTCTAGGTTTATGTAGTAAAACACATTCTGAGTGTACATATGTCTATCTAGAACTTGTCTAGCCCTTTGACTATTAACTACTAGAAATACATCATGGTAAATATGTAGTCTATTGATTAAGACTTTAATTATCTAAATGAATAAGAAGATGTGATGAGGCTAGGTTAAAAGAAAGTGAAATAAGAAACAGCTTTAAGAGTAAGATAAGTAACAGTATCAAACATGAAAAGAGATCAAAAAGCAATACAAAATAAATTTTCATTAAGAAGAAATTCCAGCTTCTATTTCAAGTGGTTTGTATGTGTTTTGTCAATACATCACTGGTTAAGTGCTTCTATTACATATTATATTCTGGTACTAAATGGACTGAGTGTTTAGATATACTAGTAAAGGATGTGAGTGGAAGGAACGTAGTTATAACCTTTCCTTTTGGTAATAACCTTGTCTCAAATTACCAATTACCAATCCTACTTTCTCACCCTAAAAGCACTGCAATGTTTGGGTCCCCATGTAGTGGGCTACATTTCAGACAATTACAAGAATATAAGCACTCACTCAGGAAATTCCAAGTAAGCTCCTCCTACATTCCAAGTGTTCTATTCTGGTCCAGGGGTGAAAGATCTCTACCTTCAAGGAGCTACTAACTCAGGAGAACTGACATTCAGACATTTAAGGTCAGCTTCAGCAGAAAGGCAGAAGGTTATGTGACTAGAGTGTGGTATCTATGCAGTGTGAGGCCTGAGTTCAAGTCTCTATCACTTAGGAACTTTCTGGTTTCTCTAGCCTCAACTTCTTTTGAATAATGTGAGGAAATGGTAAATGTCCTGCATATTTCACAAGGCTGTTATAAACACAATATATTTACAACAAGGTGGGTTAAAACACATTGAAAATTGTTAACCTCTGAGATATATAACTGTACATGTGTATGTATTCATGAGCATGCATATAATGACTTAGTAGATTAGTTTCAGAGCATCAGTTATGGATGCCATACTGATGTTGAGTATCTCTAAAATTTTATAGTGATATGACTTATATCATATAGAGAAAGTATGAGTGTGGGTGTATAAACATATTACCCATAAATATACAAAAGAAGCCTAAAGAGGAATCAGTCCAAACAGTAGAATATTACCGAGGAAAATTACTTACTTTCATCCATACCACAGTTGCGTTCCTACTAGCAGATATTGTGCATGACACAGGCAAAGCATCGCCAATCTGCTTGGTCACTTCCCCACTTGGGTTTAAGGATAAATCCAAATCTGTGAAACAGAAAATCTGCTTGAAATGCAATTCCAGAAAGTAAGACAGTCAAAATATTTTGGGGAAAAAAAAGAGATGAAAGAAAAAAAAATCCTTATAACTGTACTTGAAATTCAGAAATGATTTATGGGACTGAAATAACTGAACTGTAGCATAATCGGTCTAGTTTTTCAAGCCAGTTTTTAGACCAGTTTGGACAAGTGAATGGTCAATCTAATTGATTATGCATTTATTTGCAGTTAACATGATTGATGCTTTGACTACATGTAAGTATTCACCTGGGGTCTATCACCTTAAGAAAAATATTCTTAAATCACTTCTGGAAGAAAATAAAGAAAGATGATGACTAGATTAATATCATAAAAAGGGTTGATAAGTCATACCACGGGAAAACCAAGTACATTGAGACAGCAGGTGATAAACTGAAAAACCATGAAGTAGTCTACATATTTCTTCAGAGAGAATTGACTATAGTTAGATATTTTTCAAAACTGCTATCCCATTTCTCATGCAGTTGAAATTTTAAATAAGATTTATTGTTAGGCACACTGTTAGCAGATACCATTTTTTTAAAAAAGAGTATAAACACATCTAAGGAAACATAATCTTTCAGATGGAAAGTAATTCTTATAAAAATCTTACTGTCATAGTATGATCTATATGAGGAAAATCCTGTTCAAAAGAACATTTATTGTACAACTACTATGTCCCAAGCACTGAAAGGAGCTACTGAGTTGAATAAGGAGCTTACAATTTACAATGTGAAGTTGCGGTAACATGTACTCAACTATGTGCCTATACCATACAGAGGCAAGAAAGTCACACTTTGTGGTAAATGTGTTATAGGTGATGAGCCCTTACTCTTGTTTGCTGAAAAACAAGAGTAAGCGCTACAGAGAGAGGTACAAACATAGACTATGGGAATGTAGAGGACAGAACCAAACTGGATTTCAAAGCAGCAATAAAGGCTTTGTATGGGAGGCACTATATGTGACCCCTGATGCAATGTTGAGAAGGGCTTTGATAAAGCAGAAATGTCAGGAAAACTTCTGCCACACAAGCAAAGGCAAAGAGGTGAGAGAGTTTAGCAGATTTCACCATACTGGATAATCCAGTATGAATGGTTATAACACATGGAAGATAAACCTATACAAGCAGTTAAGGCCAGATTATAAAGCCTGTACTTGCCATGGTGAGTTGGGACTTTCTTCTGTGGCAGTAGGCATCTGCTATTGCACACTGTGCTTTCTCTTAGTTTTACACGTTATAATTGCAATTTGTTGATTGTTTGCAACATTTCCTTTAACACTTGTTTCCCCTACTAGTAAGCATCATGAGAGGGACCATGACTTGAGTTGTCACTGTGTATCCACTATGCATGACACACTGTAGGCCCTCAACAACTATTGTTTAATAAATGAAGAGAGGTAGCATGTTTCTCAGTTTCTCACTAATATTAAAATATGCATTTTCATATCAAAGAGTGGAGTTTCCTCAGAATATTTGGTTGAGTTGTATTTAGATAAAAATTCTATTCATAGCAAGTTAAGGTTTTTATTAGCTGGACAGTTAATTTGCCAGTAAGAAGATAAAAGAAGTGATTTTAAAGGATGCTCATGAACTTTGGAAGCTCAGATGAAGACCCTTTATGTGTGTGAATTGGCAGAGGACTGGTAAAGGTTTCAGCAGCAGCTACATATCTGTGGGCCGAAAGCCTGATGACAGGTCTGTCCTGCCAACATGGACAACATGCTGGATGGTGCTTCTCTATCCACTCCCTTTACTCATCTATGGAAAGGAAACAAATCTTGTTTTTAGAACAAACAAGGAATTCCTACTGTGGTGCAGTGGTAACAAAGCCAACTAGTATCTATGAGGATGCAGGTTTGATCCCTGGTCTTACTCAGTGGGTTAAGGATATGGCATTGCCATGAGCTGTGGCCACAAAAAAAAAAAAAAAATTAAAAAAAAAGGAAAAAAGATAAATGGGAAAAAACAGGATTTTTATGTTTTCATTTCATGTCACTTAGAGTAAAACCTTGGTTTACTTGCAATATTATATCAGTTTTGAAAGAGTAAGATAGGCCTCAAAGCCCAGTGCTACAGCTTACCTTCAAAACCAAAATGTATTTAAATCCAATTAAGTGAACTGAAATGCAATGAAACTGTTACGTGCTTTTGTTTAATTTTTTAATCACAGCTGATGAGGTGTTATGTAGCTGCAGCCAAGGTTTTTGCCTAATCCTTTGTCTATCCTCCATCTGATATACAGGTGATACAAATGAGAGCCCTATTCTTTCAGGGTCCTGAGTAGCTAGCATCTCTTAAACATAAGCACATTGTACCATCTCTAAGCACTGGATCCTTAGAGATAAAGATCTTATGAACAATGATATTAGAGTTATTCCACAGGCAATTCTATCTGCTGGTTATAGCTCCTCACTTTATATTTTTCCCCCATGGAACAGACTGGATAAATGGTCCTATGACTGACTAGTCCTCAGAGAAAAAGTAGCACTGTTTTCCTTTCTCTCTAACTAGCCTCTGATGGCAAACAACTCAGATCTTTTCAGCAGGAAAATGGATGAAAACAGAGAAGTAGGATGGCTGCGAATATTTCTTAACAGTCCACTGTCACCACAGGGCTCCCCAGGGTGTGCTCACAACATCAGACACTCAAAAGCAACCATCTGGTTACTCTGTTCCTCAGTACACTTCCTTACATCTCCTTCAAAATTTTAAATCTGATCCCACCTATTTTCCAAGTATTATGGGTAGAGTAAAAGATTTATAACCATTTCCTCAGAACAGTTTCTAACATTTCTTTTATTTTTAAAACAAAGAAACCCCCATAATCAATGAGATTGCAGTGAACCATGTCTAGAGAAATATTACTGTAATGCATAATGTCTAAAGATGCTGTTGGGTATAAAGGAATTTTTAGAAAGTTTGGCCTATACCTCCAAGCAAGGCTGACATATGCCCAAAGCACTCTGTGAATTCTAGTGTTAAATTAGTTTCCCGTTTCCAAAATGCATCAGGTACATTAATTATATAGATTTTCAGGGATTACAAAATAAGAAACCAAGTAAAGTGTCTGTTTTCTATTTTTATTTTTTCTGTGCACTGGTGTAAACATAACTTTTGGAGTATCTGGAGAATAGAAGTGGGTTAAAAAGTATGTGCAGGGTGATTTTGAAGCAGTTCTGTTTCTGCCCTTCTATATAGACACCACTAAAAACCATTTATTTGTCTCTATCTCCTTCTCCAAAAGCAAATCTATAATAACTTTGTGTTGCCTGGGTTTGGGTATTAATAGTATTCTTTAATTAAAAAAATAAGATTCAATCTACACTTTTCTGGGCTAAATGCAAATCTTGTAAACTTTAAGAATATCTAAATATTTTCTTAAAATATAAAATGAATTCTTTAAGATGCATGTGAATATTTTGTTGATACCACAAATTGAAGACATTTAGAAGGAAGATGGAGGCTTAACACTGCCCAAAGTTGCAATTATTTGGTCCATGCAAGATTTTAACATTGCAGTGCAAATCTCGACCAAAACTGGGTTTGCTACGATACACTTTAGTAAGTCTCTTGCAGCCACATTATTTAAGAAAAATACAGCAGCAATTTATTTGAAAAGATAGCCAAGTCAGACTGTGAAGGCACTGAAAGTGAAGCTGTTAATGATGAGTACTGTAACTTACAGTGGACCGTGATGGCTGTTGAAGCAATCATGCTTTTTTGGTCTATCAGGGAGCATTTGTAGTCTCCTGTTGCATTGCGCCTCACATCTGTCAATGTGTAAGTATTTGAACTTCTTATTCCTTCGGGCTGTCCCTTTTGATAGAGGCAAAATGTTAGATGATTACTCTGGTGGCAACAATAAGAATAGTTGTATTTCTTGATGAAAATGACATTTTATCAGATAAGAAAAAAAGGGAATGTGGTTCTTCAATTGGACAAATGAGTATAGAGTTTGTATTTTCTGAATCCTGGAAAAATAATTGATATTTTGGTTCTAAGGAAATTGAGAGGTTTATTTACATTGTATTAATGACATTTATTTTATTGACAACATGGCTTGTATTTGAGTATTAAAGCAGATTTTTTAAATTGTCTAATATTTTATTTTTATATTTATCCTTTGCTTAATTTGACAAAAGAAAACATAGCATATATCCAAATTAAAAAGAAAGAAGACAGGAAGAGAAGCAGGAGGGAAGGAGAGAAGGGAGGGAGAAAGAGAGAGGGGGGGAAAATAAATTTTAAAAAGACAAAAAAGAAAATAATGAATAAGAATAAAAAAAATAAACAATCACAATGGAAAGCAGTAAGGAGTTTCCTCGAAAAAACTAAAAATAAAGCTCCCATATGATCCAGCAATCCCACTCCTGGGCATCTACCTGGAGAAAACCATAATTCAGAAAAGATACATGCACCCCAATGTTCATGGCCACACTATTAACAACAACCATACATGGAAGCAACCTAGATGCCCATCAAGAGAGTAATGGATAAAGAAGATGTGGTACATATATACAATGGAATTGTCATTAAAAAGAATGATATAATGCCATTCACAGCAACCTGGATGGGCCTAAAGATTATCACAGTAAGTCAGTCAGGCAGAGAAAGACAAATATCACATATCACTTACACATGGAACTAAAATAATGATACAAATGAACCTATTTACAAAACAGAAACAGGCTCACAGACTTTGAAACAAGCTTATGGTTATAAAACGGGAAAGGTGGTGGGAGAGAGGAATGGACTGAGAGCTTGGGACTGGCCTATGGACACTACTGTATATGGAACGAATGGCCCACCTGGACCTGCCGTATATAGCACAAGGAAGTCTACTCAATATTCTATGATAATCTATATGGGAAAAGAATCTGAAAAGGAACAGATAAGTATATATGTATAACTGTATCACTTTGCTGTATAGCAGAAAGTAACACAATATTGTGACAACTATACTTCAATAACATTTTGAAAAAATGAAAAATAGATGAGCTAGGAGTATGTATTAATGAAAAAGATAATGATTGCTAAAACTAAGACAAATTTGACTCTGGTATCCCTGAAAACCAAGGTAGAAACAATTAGTTTCAAATTTTCATTTGCATATTAGACAAAAACAGCATGTCAATTTATTAGGATAAACAGAGCTTTCTGTTAACATTAAGTATAAAAGAAATTACTTATACATGTCCTCTGAGTAATATAGTGGGTAATATTCTTAAACATTATTGAACAATGCAGTAAGTGACATTTGTGAACAGATCCCTGCAGGAAATGTGGTATAGAGGAGTATATAGCTTTTCCCAATGGAAGGTCATGTCAGACACAAGCTGGGAAGGCTATGGGATAGCAAACAAGTGTCATCAGACAGAGCATTCTTCTAGTTTGGCTCCGTAGCACTTTGACATCTAGAACACATCCAAATTATTCTCTAGACATCATTTCTCTCAGCTATGATACTGACAGAAGTTGAGGAACTGGCCCTTCAAGACCACATATAGGCAAGATATAGCCCATGACTTCTCTCTATCAAGCTACACATAATGTACACTAGAAGAGTCCCTATATCAGAAATTTAGGGATGTGTTCAGGAAAGCACTGCTGGTAGATTTCAAATCCACATCAGACCATTTGCTGTCATCATTCTCCATTTTATATTTGTCTGCTTCTGAAGAGCAGGTTCTCATATTTTATTTGGATAATGAGACCTTGAGTTTCTACTATTAGGGTTTCCTGTGAACAGTTTTTTTCCTCTTTGACCTTGATTTCACTTAATACTGAGGAAAAAAAAAGACAAGGGTACTAGCAGATGCCAAATAAACTTTCAAAGGACATTCCACAGGTGTCCCTTGTCTCCAAGAATAACATCCTTTCTCACTTAAGCTGCCCAAGCACATATAATTCTTAATGTCGACCAGCTGACAAACAATAGGCCAGGATAATAGCAGTCCAACTCAAGTAGTACTCCTGAAGCACTTACTGGTAAGTAAAATAAAAACTCTTCAGGAGGAGGGTTCCCATTTCCCAGGCATTTAAGAGTGATGTTGTCTCCTTCTTTGATAGCATTTTTTGGTGGCAGCACTTGTATTGTCACCCTCTCTGTAGGATCTGCAACAGTCACAGACACAAGTTAACCTTTTTCATCAAACACCAAGTTTCTCTGCACTTACAATGTAAATGACTAAATTATACACAATTTTCTCAAGAAGCTAGTAATGGTAATTACTTAAATGTATCTTTTTATAGAAGGATTGAAGTTAATAGCTACTTGCTATAACAAGTACTAATCTTGGTTAGAGCAAACTACAAAGAGACGCTGTTACATAAAAATCAATTTCTTCCTAGCAAAATGTCTTTACCTGAGATAAGAATGACCATTACTATTTTATGTGTAAAAGACTAGCAGGAATAATCGCACTGTATAATCTCATTATAAGGACATTTAACCGTATTATACATATCTTATGGTTTGGAAAGACTGGGACAGCTAGCAAAGTAGTTAAAACTATTAGGCACCTCTACACTCATATTACACAATAATACCTTACACTAAATGAAAAGGGACATGAGTCAAACAATATCAGCAAGATTTTTGGTATGCAGGAGAGTAGTTCTGCTTTCAAAGAGATGAATTCCATGAACTGAGGGAGACCCTTAACACGATCAACAGAACTCTAAGTGTACTGTAATTCTTTTTTGTTCATTGGAGCCAAGATGGGACTTTCATTCCATTTTGGTCATTTTTATGGAGAAAATAGGCTAAAGGGTATTCTTTAGTAGTGGCTACTGCTCAACAATAGAATGCTAAAGGCTACATACACAGTGGACCATATCTAGTTAATAGGAAATAAAAGGAGGTAGTGTTGACAGTTATAAATAACCCACTTTTTAACACATCCACCTGTTATGTAACTGGTGCTACAATGAACAATGAATTTTGAAATCATATAATGCCAAGGTTTATTTTAGAGAACCTTTTATACAAGGCTTAGTAACAATTGAGGCAAGTGTCTATATTTCCAAACTGGCAGCACTAAACATAAATCTATGAAGACTTATTTTGCTATTAGCTAAGAAAGCAAGATGAATAGGTGCTCAATTTTGAGGCTTTTTAAAAAATTTCTTGCAGTCTTTTACTTATCTTTCTAAGATTAAAGTGCAGAAAGAAAGTTAAAAATGCATATAGGTTGCTTTGACTTTCTCCATGATTGGGCATCTCTGAATATTTGGCCAGAATATTCTGAGACTAAACAGTAATTGATTTAGAATAGCTCATTTTTTTGAATTTGCCTGAGCTATCCTCTAATCAGCAGTTCCTAGTAAAATCTGAAAGTAAATAGAGTTTGTCCTGGGCCCTCCTCCCCTACCCCCACACTGACCCTCCATTTCTAGGGCTCCCTCACTCTTTCCTGTGGCCCTTCTCTGCCTTGCTTGGTTGGTCACAAGCATGTCACTAACCAAAGCTAACACCAGAACTGCTAGGAATCATAGTCTGACTTCCTGCTTTATTTCAAAACTCCCCTACTCTGTGTCCCTTTTTCAATACATTCCACTCTGTATTAGAGAGTTGAGGAACTAAACTGAGATTGGAATGTTAATATGACACATTTGAGTTTTAACAGTAACTTTCTAGATGCTGCTAATATGCCTTCAACAAAATTAATGATCTCTTGCTCTCCCTTGGCCCCAAATTTGAATTTTACTCTATTAGTAAATCATCATTCTGCCAGTTCCTCTGGCTTTCTCCTCTGCCCTCTCTTATCCACTCAGTCACCCAGTCTTAGTGATTAATCCTTAGGCTTCGCATCTGCCTCTCCCCTTCAAGTCCCACTAACACTTCCCTAGCAAAGGCTCTAATTAATCTATACTTGAAACACTGCCATCAAACTTCATTTGATCCTTCACCTTGAACCTTCTTCTTTTCTACTTCTTCATTCACATATATTCTCTAAATCAGTTTTTGAAGTGGTGCTTTAAATATGACAATGATATTTAAAATTCTTCATGCATTCCCAACATATAAAAATTGAAATAAAAATTTAACCTGGTATTGGAGTTCCCGTTGTGGCTCAATAGAAACTAATGCAACTAGGAACCGTGAGGTTGCAGGTTTGATCCCTGGCCTCACTCAGTGGGTTAAGGATCTGGCATTGCTGTGGTGTAGGCCAGCAGCTACAGCTCCAATTTGACCCCTAAGCCTGGGAACCTCCATATGCCGCAGGTGCAGCCCTAAAAAGCAAAAAAAAAAAAAATTTAACCTGGTATCCACAATTGCCTAGAACCTAGTTCAGGTGAGAATTTTATATCTCACTACTCCATGTATACCCCTACATCATGACCCAAAAAATCTACTCAATTCTTCTTTCTCCCATCCCTCCATTTATCCTCTGTTCACTCATTTATTCATTCATTTGGCTGATATTTGTTTTGTGCAGGAACTAAGTACTGGAGTTATAGAATTGAAAGCAGCACTTTTCCTGCCCTCAGTAAACTTTCAGTTTATTTATGAGGACATCAAACTTAACAATTAAGACTGTAACAACATAAAAACTGCCTAAGATGGATAAGTAGTCACTGGTAGCTTGCAGATTCACTGATTGAGAAGCATCCAGTAAGAACTGGCCATGGACCTGGGTTTTGAAGAATAAGTAGGTGTTTGCTGGATAGTAAAGGTAAGATAGTGACAGCATATGGATAGGCATGTACATAGTATTCTACAGGAGGAATCTGGAAAATAGAGTAGACTACAGAAGATAATGAAGAGATGGAGGTTGAGACAGGTCAGGACAAGGCTACACGGGACTCATGGCATACTGAAATCAGAATTATGATGATTAACCTGAGAGATCTGGGGTCACTGAAGATTTTTAATCATAGCAGTAACATGCTCACATTTATGTTTTAGAAAGATAGTTCTGGTACCAGCTTGCAGGACAGTTTGGGGTAAACAAACGGGAATACTATTTTGGAAATTGTTACAAAAATACCAGCAATGAGGAAAGGTTGCATAATCTCAGGCAGTGTCAGAAAGCAGAAGCAGATAAACACGAAGATGAAAGAGCTATATTCTATAAAACTACATTACCGACTGGATAGGGTGAGGAAGGAGTCGGTTAGTGAATCTTTCTTAGGCTCTCTCAAGATGAACTGATTGCGTTTCTTTTCCTTGAACCTACTCTTCTATACTTTCCATTTAGCTTCTCCTTTTCTTCTCTGAAGTCAGCCTAGAGCAGTGGTTCTCCAAGTGTGTCCTCAGATGGCCAGCATTAGCATCACCAAGCATTAGCAGCAGCAGCATCACTTGTTATAAATGCAAACCATTGGGCCCCACCTCACACCTCCTGGATGAGAAATTTCAGAGCTGGGCCCAGTAATCTGTGGACTGGGAATAACTGTACTTAGACACCTGAGCTTTTAGGGCTGTTCAGAGTCCCCGTGGCACTTACACACTGACCATTTCCTTCTGATGGAGGTGTCTCACTTCTCTATTGAAATAGAGAAGGTCTAAAATGTCAGGACTATGTCTTAAGCACTTTTGGGTTTTTGCTGTGAAGGCCAGCACTGCATACATTGTGCCTTCTCAAAGTCGGTGCCAAATGCACCCCCACACAGTGAGTCACAGTAAAATCATTCCCTTCTTATTCATCTAAGGAACTTTTCTTCCCATCTATCTCTTCACACCTGACACTCACATACATTCCTGTTCTTTCTTAAGCCATTTTCCCAAGCCTTTTCTCTCACTTTCATATCTTTCCTATCTTGTACTCCTATACTTAAACCAAGATAATTTATTTCCAATTGAATATTTTTGAACGGAACTCTGCTTCCACATACAGAAATAACAGTTTGATCTTAGATAAGCTGCATGTGATAAAATCCTCTCAATTCTTGCTTTTAACTCAAGTTGAAACTTATTTGCAAAGTTTCAGGCAAAATACGCCATTATTATTAAAGCAAGTGGAATTTCAGTTTTGTCCTTATATAAGGCTCTGCACTTTATAGAACCAAAATAGAAATGCAGTTGAGATAAAACTCTCTGAAGGTTTAATGGGCACTTCTATCCCTTTCTCAAATAGATGTAGAAGTAGTAGGTAATTCTACAACATATGGTAGTATTATGAGAATTTCTGATTCATTAAAAACACAAAGTTTTCTTGCATCTTTCCTCCAAAGATATCTCTTGCTTACACAGATGAAGTAGTAATGATTATATAGTAATAGTGATATTAGTACTTAATAATGAGCATTTAATGAGCTATATATTGTTACTTTAAATTTTTTATTTCACTTAATCTCCATAACAACACCATGAGTTAAATATACTTTTTCTATTTCAAAATAAGAAAACTGAGACCTAGAGTAGTTAACCTTCTTTCTAGAAATACATAGTAACCGACAGCACTGGGACTGGATTGCCAGCATCTTTACTTGTAATCAGTACATTATCTTGGTTCCAATCTTATAGAACAGCACACAGTACTGGCGGAAAAGGATTCTAATCCAGTTGCTACAATTAATTTAGGGCAGGTCTCTGGGTCTCAACTTACTGCTAAGTAAAATAATGGAGTTAGAACAGATGATCAAGAAGTTTCCTTTATAGTTTAATATTCTCTGATTCAAATAAATCTATGAAGTACAATTAACCAAAACATGTTGGAATTCAACATCCTCTTTAATTTATTAATTGGTCTTACTATTAAAATGGATCTCTTTATTAAAATGAAACTCCATATCTAGAAAACTAATCAGTTTAAGCCTCTATTCATCTGTCATTCATTCAGAAAATCATCACATGGCATTTTGAATTCCTGCAAAATCCATGGTTACATGCCAGAGCTAAGGACTATTTGAAAAAATCAGACTAAGTTAGAGATCTTACGTTTAAGGAACTTAGTGTCTAGTGAATACAAAAGAGATGATTATAAATAATGAAGTAGAGAATAAATACATAAGATGGATAAACATTTATTCTATAGGTCTTGCAAAGAGGGTAATCATTTGGGTACAATGGAAGAGGTTTGGAAGTAGGTTCCAAAGAGCTCATGGATTGGGGCTTAAAATAGCATTTGAATATTTTTTCTAATATATTAAAATTGCATTATTATATATTGGGTTACTTACAGTAAATATCAAAGATTGCTTGTTCAGAGTACACCGTTTTCTGGCCAGATGGTCCATAATACGTCACAGAACAGGTGAATGGCATTTGTATGTCAGCCTTGGTTGTCTTGTACTCCAGGGATGAAGTCATGGTATACAGCTGAGTTACTGGGTCCATTTGCTTTTTAAAAATTATGACCACCGCTGAAGAAAATAAAGAATACTAATGATAGGATCTTTCATCGGAAGATCACAGTCCTTAATTAACTGTCACAGCAACTTGGAGAAGTGGTTTTGTCCTTCTTACTACATTTAACAGGAGAGAAAATTGACATGTAGTGAGGTAGATGTCTTTTCAAAAGCATGAATCAGAGACATAGACAGAAACAGAATCCTGGAATTCTATCTCCCCCTCACTTTAATTAACTTCTATAACATGCCATATACAAAAATAATTTTCTCGGCTCTCGTTTCTCCTGCACAAGGTCTAAAATGATTTCTTTTGTTTTTTTTTTTTTAACTCTCATAATGATTTATGGATACTCAAAGTAACAAAGTATAGAGTCACAGGTCAAGAGATAGCATCATATTTAGACTCAGGGTAGTCTAAGACAAAGTCAAAACAGGCAACCTGAATTTATTGCCCACTTCTCACCCACCTTCTTCAAGGGGTTGCAGCACTTTTCCATTCCTGTACCACGTGATGTTGCCATCTGGATAACTGTCTTTTGAAATGCACTCACCCAACTGCAAAATAAAGAGGGAATATTACAACCTGGGCTCCATCAGTGGTTGTCCATTTGAAAGCCCTAGACTCCTCAAGCGATGCAGTTATTCCGACAGTTTCTTTTCAACCCATTCATTTTCTAAGTCCTGACTAAGGACTGAATGAATGCATTCATCTCTAAGAATAATGCCTTGTGCTTAAAATTATGATCTTGCCCATTTTAAGATGTGTGATAGATGCCGCCACCATTAATAAAATCACATTCATTTAAAAGCATTACTCAATTCATTTTGACAGTATTCATTTCTAACATTAAGTAACATCACTACGTTAACATTAGCTGTCACCAGGGTTCACAGAGGAATCGTTAACAGTGTTAAAATGGGGCTGCCTCTCTAGCTTCATGCTATGGGTATTTCAGATGACATAAACTTATCAGGATCTATAGTCCTTACCACTTTTCTTCAAGTGTTTTTAATATTATGCAGTCAAATTTAATCTGATTCAAGGAATTCTGAACATTCTTCTTCTAAGGAAAATTTGGCTATTTTAGTTAGTGAACACGCAATTATTACTCAAGTGATGTGCTCATATATGGAACTTCAGTTTTGTCCCTCCCTCAATGCAGACTTCCTTCAAACCTCGGCTAATGTCACTGTTCAATCTGGTCTTATCTCTTTACTTCAACTTTTCAGTAGTTATTTGTCAATAAGGTAAAAACCAAGTATTGTACATAGTAGAAGGTTTGTCATAATCCAGACTCTCTTTAACTCTCTTATTGTACTGGTTGAGCACCCAAAATTCTAGCAATGCAACTGATGTGTTTCCTGGATATGTCATTTTCTTTTACATGATATTATATCTCATATTGTTGGAAAGCTCTTTCTACCTTTGATCTGGGGAGAATCTACTCATCTTGACATGACTTCACCAGACATTCAGTTCATTTAAACAAGAAAGACTTTCACCCTTTTTCACTCTTATCCCTCTCTGCTCCCTTCCGAAACGACCACACCTTCCTCTGCATCTACCTTCTATCTTGTGCAGACTTTCTGATTGGTACTTGGAACACTGTCAGATCCACAGAGCAAAGTCCATCTTATTTGTCCTGGTGCCTGAGGTCAGGAAAAGGCATTCAACACTAGGCTAAGGAAAAGTATATGATTGAAAACAAGTTCTTACCTTTTTAAGCTGCTCTGTTTCAAGAAATGGAGCTTTGCTTATAATTTCAGGTTTAGATGGTTGCTCTAAAGTTAAGGAGAGAAAAATTTTAGGTACACGTGGAAGAAGAAAACAGACATTTGTGATTTGGTTTCTAGAAAAATAATTCATTTACTCAAAGAAAAATAAACAACAAAATAACAAATTTTACATATAATCTATAATTAAGAAATATGGTGATTCTACCCCTTCCCAATATTTGCTTTATTACATTAAGTGTTATTTTAAATGCTTATTACTCCTTTGAATAAATATTGGTAATGTTTCCTGGATGCTTTATAAATAGTGAGTATGGATTTGATGGTAAACATAGTCTGATGTATTAAAGAGGATGTGTTATTGCAATTGATTACCATGTACACATTCTACTTCTTAATAATCTCCAACTCCTTAGATGAAAACTGGAATTCACAAGTATCAGAATCATAGGGGGACTTATTTTAAAATTAAGATTTCTGAGCCTATTCAGCCAACTGAATCAGAATATCTAGGAAAATCATATAAATCTACTTTTTAAACAAGTTCCATTGGGAATTCTTGGGCAAAATGGAGTTTAAGAATCACTAATGCACAAAGTAGTTTAGGGAAGTTTCCTATGTATTTCAAATTTTATTTTACTTTTTTGGCTTTGCCCATGGCATACAGAAGTACCTGCACCAGGGATTGAACCTGTGTCATAGCAGTGAGCCAAGCCACAGCAATGACAACACCAGGTCCTTTATATGCTGAGCCATCAGGGAACTCTTCAAACCTTCTTTTTTAAGTGAAGTCATATTATGAAACTGTGAGAAAATGAGAAAATCTTTCAAATCTGGAACCCAAGATAATGGACAGAAGTGTTTTAAATATAGGAAGTTCTGTAAGCATAAATTCTAATAGAGGCTTCGGGAAAAGTTAATTACAAATTATGGCAACAGGTATTATTTAAACCTATTTTATTCTTAGCTACTAGTCATTGCTGATGGCTTTTTTAACTTAAATTAGCTCTAACAATTAGTCTACAAAAAAATGGATATTGCCTAATTGTCATTGATTTTTGTGAATCTCATCGAGAACTATTCTCAAATAAATAAACAAAAACAAGCTATTATTTCTTTCATACTCTTACTATTGACCATCTCTATACTTTTAATTTTGATTAACAAACTAAACTAAATTGACTTTTGTACAATTATTACTCAGTTGTTACATACCCAAATCCATTACAGAAAACAAGGAAGAAGAAGACAAAATATCTTTGCAACAGCAAAATAGATATCACCAAGACTGTATGCAAAAATGATATAGCCTTCTTCTGGTTAATATCCAGAGTTAATTTTCCCATTGCAATTACTTTATACTAGAAATTAGAATAACGAATAATAATAGTGAATCTTCTAGGTGTTGAACTTTCACTTTAATTGTAGGAGGGCTTTTTTCTTTCTTTTTTTGTCCTTTTGGGGCTGTCCTCATAACATATGGAAGTTTCCAGTTTAAGGGTCAAATCAGAGCTGCAGCTGCCAGCCTACGCCACAGTCACAGCAATGCCAGATCCAAGCTGCATCTGTGACCTACACCACAGTTCATGGCAAGGCTGGATCCTTAACTCTCTGAGTGAGGCCAGGGATGGAATCCACATCCTTATAGCTACCAGTCAGGTTCTCAACCAGAGGAGAAACAACAGGAACTCCAAAGAGGCCTATTTTCTGTTATGTCTAGAAATATACTTCTCTTGATACAACTTTCTAAAAGATGATTATCTGTATCCTAAATGCACTGATTGGAAAGCAAATATAAGAAAGATTAAAAAATGGAACAAAGAAATATAGAAAAATAGGAAGGCAAAACAGACAACTACATAAACACAATCAAGAAGTGACACCTGGCTACTTGATTGTTAGGAATGTGACCAAAAATTATAAAAAACTGACAAAATAATAAAAATAAACAGTTATTTCAGAGAAACATGGTGGGGGATTAAAGCCTTCTATATATCAGTAAGTCATGATTGTATCACTATTTTAATGTAACACCATTAATGTTCATACTTAACAACTCTGAGTTATTGATAAAACATTAAATTCTGTCCAGTATTCAACATTTTATGGCAAATGGCCAACACATTTGAGAGACGGCAGCATTCAAAATATTTAAACAGAACAAAAATCTTGAAGCTTGAGTAAGTGGAAGGTCTTTGGGAACTAAAATCAGTTATTCAATAATACCTCTCTGAGAGCTCAAGAGAGGTAAGGTATTAAATTAATTTATGTGATTGATAAAGAGTAAAGATTAACAAGAAAAAAAAAGTTTTTTGTTTCTTCTTCAGTACTGCCTATGCCTGGAATATATGGGGAGATTTGAAAAATCCTCCAAAACAATTAGGCTTTCAATACAAAATGTGGGTGGGCAGTTTTGTTAAGTTGCACTACTTTTCAGTTCACCAAAATATCAGCTCAGTTAGATACAATCTCACTTCCTCTAATGGAGAATATATTCCCCTACTTTGATTTGTAAAACCTGTGATGTTTGCTCAGTGCACGTTTAATCACAAATACTGGTGTGTTACCATTGTTGGTCTTATCCACAAAGATAAGTGTGCTTTGTTTCCATAAATAATTTCTAAAATTTATTTTTACTTGAATAAAATAAAACTGCAGCCAACCCAGGGAAACTTGATAAAAGGATGCTTAACATTTAGTCCTCTTTGTACTGTTACTCATTGTTCTATTTGGAAAAAAGACTCACAGTGGATATCGTGAAAGTAGTGGTAATACGTATTGCATTTCTTTGAGTTAGCTTCTCCTTAAACTTTTGTTTTAAACCTTCTATATTAAATACATATTTTGTATGTAATTTTCTCTTATATTAACTTGCAAAAATCGATGAGTACTAGAGGACCATGGAAGAAGATGTGTACTATTTTAGCAAAATTGCATATTGATTCCAAAGTGTTTAAAAAAAACTTTATGTGAATTATGTCTTAATACGATTCAAAGATTCATAACAAAGTATAGAATTGAAAGTCATGCCACAAATCTCTTTGCATTGTTAAAATAAGTTTGTGAAGTGTTCCACAGCCAGGTGAGGATGGAATGATGAATGTAAAATACCTCTCTATCACCCGTGATATACTAGCTTTATTATCAAAAACCACACAGGACAATTTGATTTGATATGAGAGGGGAGCTGGAAAAGGCAGGTGCACTGGTTACACTGAGTCAAGAGCACTTCTCTCAGTTCTTTGTCAGCAATCACCTCTTGATGTACTTTAAGTAAATCATTTGAGCATGAAATCATAGTTTATTTTCCTTATAAGATGGGAAAAGGTATTTTTTTATATATCTAAAGAACCAAAATTTTATATATCTAAAGAACCAAAATACAGTGTAGATCTCATTTATTAAATAGGTCACTTTCTGCTTCCTTCATTCAAAAAAAAAAAAAACTTGCAGGTGAAAGTTTGAATAACTTTCACAGGGAGGGTGGGAGTAGGGACACTCAGTTCTAATGAAATATGGAGAACAGTATCCAAATGAAAGCTCTAAAATAACAATGTGAGGAGTTTCCTTCGTGGCACAGTGTAAACGAATCCAACTAGGAACCATGAGGTTGCAGGTTCGATCCCTGGCCTTGCTCAGTGGGTTAAGGATCCGACATTGCCAGGAGCTGTGGTGTAGGTTGCAGAATCAGCTCAGATATGGCGTTGCTGTGGCTCTGGTGTAGGCCAGCGGCAACAGCTGCAATTGTTGGACCCCTAGCCTGGGAATCTCCATATGCCACATGTGCGGCCCTAAAAGGATAAAATAAAATAAAATAAAATAAAAATAACAATATGAAGTCAACCATTGCTAAGAGCTGGTTGGTCCAGGTGGACACGAGACTCCAACTCATGGGAAAAGTCTTTTTGGGGTGGGGGGGCATCACTGAGGCATATGGAGTTCCTGGGCAAGGGGATGGAATCTGTGTCCCAGTACTCCCAAGTCACTGCCAATCCCATTGCACCACAGAGGGAGTGAGCTCAAACAGTCTTTCTTTTAATACCACACAGTAGAGCAGAAGGCTAGGCTGGATCATGGTTTACAAATACTTTATTAATGCTGGAGCCATTCATCCATTTTTTTTCTGGAACGAAATATCATGAAAAAACTTTCAACTACTGAGTGGGTAGAATTCTAATCAAGTAGAACCAGCTGCCCCCCTACCCCACCGCCCCTAGCCTTGCTCATTGGCTGCTCAGGAGAATCCTAGGAAGAGTGTGGGAAAACCATCACCTAATCCAAAGTACTCATCTACTGATAAGGAGAGAATTGCAGCCCCCTGACTAGTGAAGCCACTTGGCAAAGGTTAGAAGCTAGCAGTGGATCTAACAAAGCCAGATTTCCTGATGACCAATTCAGTGATTTTTTTTTCCCATTATACCACTGACAGACTTTTGGCTCTCTGGGCACCAATTTGACCTCTAAGACTTGCACAATCACTGGAATGACACTTTGTGAGCTTCGAGAGGCCTGCTCTTGCTTAGGGATGGTTTTATTAACCTCAAGTGTGCATTAAATACAATTAGTTTAATTTTGATGAAATTCAACTATAAGAAAGAGAGGAAGAGAAAGAAAGAAAGAAAGAAAGAAAAAGGAAGGAAGAAAGAAAAGGAGAAAGGACGGAAGGAAGGAAAAGCAAGCAAGCCATATTGGTAACAAAGCAGTGACTCATTTGGATCTGGTCTGCTTTATGCTCATGGTTTCTTGCATCTGCAGTATAGCTTAAAACTAAATAAACAAATCTATAGTACAGGTAATAAAGTCATCAGGCATGGCCTCTAGTTTGAATAAAAACAGTTTGACTTTGCTCATGAGGAAGGCACGCTGCAGCATACTGATCTGGGATTAGCTCACGTTAACCATACTCCTTCTGTGGTACACAGTACATGTTGCTAGGTGACTTGACAGAAGGAAACAGAGGACTGATTGATGAGCCTAGTAACTCTTAAGTGACTGCAATATATACATGCATAGATTGAAAGCCTCCATGTCTCAGCTGCTATTTGCTTCACAAAAAGTGACAAATAAATTATTTTTTAAAAAGCAAAGCCCCTATATGCTTTTGCAAACACTTTATCATGAGCTGTGCTGTTTATTTAATTGGACTTAGAGGGTCCCACAGTTTCTAGCATAAAACCCCATTTTCAAGAGTGTGTAGCTTGTCTATTTAAATTCTCTCTGGCCTGGAGCCTGGAATGCAAATTCTGCTTCTGAGAATCACTTTGTTTTCAACAACATTCAAAAGAGAAGGGGGTAGGGGGAGCTGATGGTATGCAGGGTGTGAGTTTGTTTTCACAGTTATAGAAATCCTCTGTATTCCAAAACAGCTAACAAATTTTATTGAATTAGGCTAACCGAATTTTTTTTCAGTATGGCATTTAAAAGAAAAACATAACTATATTCTGAAAATTGTCACAAAATTTTTTTTTCTAAACGGAACAACCTGAATTTTCTCAACTTTCTGATAGATTGTCTCAATATTTGGTAATTTTAACATAGTAACAAAGAAACCTGACAATGACAAATCAATAGGCACAACTTTAGAGTGCTGTGACTTAGTCTCTGTACCTCCTGCAGTACATTCTTGTGTACTTATATTTTTGAAGTCATGGCCTAATTAAAAGATTTTGGTAGCTCTCTTTAGAAAAAACGGTTTCTAGCTATGCATCATCCATCTTTCCAATAACACCAAAGTGAAATAAAGGCAAGAAAGAAAAACAATATATGGAGTTTGGCAAATGAAGGATGGAGATTATTTGGGTTGTTTAATGCAAGGGGCATGACTGGGAAACACTTGGTATTTGGATTGATCCATAAAATGATTGAGTTGAGTGGATGGTTTCTGGAAAGTACCTTCTAAACTGAAAGGTAATCAACTGAAACATATAATATGCCTTTACAAGGTTCTTCTGGAGAGCAAACGTTTCTTTGATAGTATAAGCACTCTTTGAATCCTTGTCATGAGCCCATAAGAGCTTTGAAGTCCATACAAATGCTTTAGGGACTGTCCTAGTTAGTTGCATAGGCTATTACAAGAGAAACAGGAAAAATCCATGGTTACTTGCTGTTGTAGCAAGGCCCTCTGGGTTTCTTTCTTCTATGTTTATTTTAATGATTTCTAGGTGCTGTCAAGTTACCACAAAGTAGAGGAAAAAAATTGAAAAGTGAGACCTTCTTCCCTAATTAAAGAAGACTGGCGTTCTGAAACTTTTGTGACCTATTTTTCTCCCTGTAATTTCTAAGATATTTTGATGTAATGAAGGTGGGACTTTTTATTTGAATATTAAAAGGTAAAACATTTTAATTAGAACTTCTCAAGTCATTCATTTGCATAGCTATTTGCACACTCGTATTAACTATATATTATCATTAGGCAAAGTAATTTACAGTAATTGGTTCAAGTTTCTTCTACAACCTTCTCTTCTTCCAACTCTACTTTCTCCCCTTGATGTATTCCACATATACATTCAGAGTATGGTGAACTTCTTTATTTTAGGGCAATTTTCTAAACTACTTGAACACTTTCAAGAAGGAAATCAACAAGCTTTAAGCATTAAAGTTCAGAATATGTGTGTGTACACACACATACAAACACAATATACACATATGTAGAAAACGCTGATCTCATACCTGTATTTCAATGTTTTTATGTATCAAAATGGCGATTTTATATAGCTCAGCCTAATGCATATATACGTATGCATGATCTACATGACTATGGTTATGTATTATGTATCTATGTATATATCACAGAACATTTATTTGTACATGTCAGTGAAAGATCACATGCCACTAATCATTTACTAGTACTTCATATCACAGGAAATTTTACCCGACAAAACAACAGAATATTCTTTCAGTTCTGCACTGTAAACCTCCTATTTGAATTTCAGGATTTTTGTTTTTCTGGCTGACAGCATGCAGGAGCAGAATGAAGATCTCTAGAAGCCTTTTTACAAAGATGCCTGCTGTGGAGACACTACAGAGAGCTCCATCTTCTTCCTAAAGAGCATTTTCTAGGACCAGCCACCAATCCCACTTAGCAGTTACACTGCAGACTACTTACTGAACACCTTGACTACCGTAGGTGCCTCAAACACGTTGTCCTCTGTGACCAGCATGCACACAAATCTCTTCTCATCACTGATCTTTGCATTGCTGATAGACAAAGTGTAGTTTTCTGAGAGGCTCAGTCTGTCTTTGTATTCTGGTACATCGTCATACTGCACACTTTTCTTTGTGGAGGACCTGAAGGCAATAAATACTGGGGAGCCATCGGGCTTTTCCTAAAAAAAAAAAAAAAGAAAATTACAATAATACACTTTTTTTTCTTTTTTTTTAGGGCCACACCTATGGCACATAGAGGTTCCCAGGGTAGTGGTCCAATCAGAGCTACAGATGCCAGCCTATGCCACAGCCACTGCAATTCCAGACCTGAGCCGAGTCTGTGATCCACACCACAGCTCACGACAACATCAGATCCTTAACCCACTGAGCGAGGCTAGGGATCGAACCCACAACCCCATAGTTTCTAGTCGGATTCATTTCCACTGCACCATAATGGGAATTCCAATAATACACTTTTTAAAATAGGCATGTTCAGATGCTTCAAGATTATATCCAGAATAACAAAATTTCCTTGGCCATATTCTTCCACCAATATTTGTAGTTCTGACCAAGAATAATTTTGGATATGAGCCATATAAATCTTTGGTTACAGAAAATTACTCCTATCAAGAGAAGAAGTTGTAATTTCTTTTATAGGTATCGATTTAAATACATGAAAATGAAAGGACAGAGCTCTATGAAACTGAACTCTTCTTGCATCTGGAGGCTGGCCCTATGTCCATCATAAAAGGAAAAAACCTATGAAAACAAACATGTAAGTGTTATGTTACAAAATGATTTTCAGCTTGCTATCACACCTGAGCTCCAAACACTCATTTTAGAAATTTTGGGCAGTTATCTTTTGCATGTTCATTTCTTTAATCCACGTACTTTAAATGTCCACACTTTTCAGTTTCAGCCAGAACGGACACAGCTGACCTTTGCACATAACATAGTTTAATGAGTCTTCATGTAGGAACAGTATTTGCCTTGTGAAACGATCATGTTCATTAAGAAACAGAATCAGATTAATCACTAAAATCTATTGTTTTGCTCTCAGAGTCATAAAACTTCGCTCAAAGACCTTTCATGTAAAAACTTACCAAAATAAAATATAATCTGGCATACACAATTATGCCAAGAGCACTGAGATGTATAATTCATTTCTTGCTCTGCTCCCACAGACATTCTCTTACCTAATAAGCAATAATCTAAAATAAGGCCCAATCCCTCTTCTACTTACCTCACGAGGTCTTTGAGAAAATATAATATGATAAAAAAATGTCTTTTTTTTTCTTTTTTTTTAGAGCCGCACCTGTGGCATATGGAGGTTCCACCGAGCAAGGCCAGGGATTGAATCCACAACCTCATGGTTCCTAGTCGGATTTTTTTCCGCTGCGCCACAATAGGGACTCTGATAAAACATCTTAAAGTGCATGACAAATTTCAAAGTGCTACGAGTGACATTTTCAAAACTGTTAATATTTACTACTACTATGGACTACATGTTTGTGTTCCCTCTGCAGATGTCTACGTGTGAGCCCTATCCCCAGTATGATGGTATTTGGAGGCGAAGCCTTTGAGAGGTAATTGGGTTGAGATGAGGTCATGAGGATGGTGCCCTCACGGTGCGATTAGTGCCCTTATGAGAAGAGGAAGGAACCCGAGAGCTGTCTCTCTCTCAATGCAAGCACAAAAAAGACGTCTTGTGAGCACATAGAAAATGGCAGCTGTCTGCGCAGCAGGAAGAGGGCTCTCAACCAAGACCTAAATCTGCTGGCACTTTGATCTTGGACAGCCCAGGCATCAGAACTATGGCAAATAAATGTCTGTTATTTAAGCTACGCAGTCTGGGGTATTTTGTTATGGCAGCCCAAGCTCACTAAACAACTACTAAGATAATCTTGGAGTCCAAAACTTGCTGTATGTTTAATATCTGAATACATCAGTAGTATTCTTCTTAAATCTTTTAATTTTGCCACATGTTTATAGAGCAAATCCTTGCCCTAAATCATTCCTTCAGTAAGAAATAAGTTAGACCAGTACCATCAATTTCTATATTCATTCACTTATGCAAGAAATAATAGTTATTAAATTTTGAGCACTTAACTCTATGCCCGATAGTTTCTTTGAGCTTTCCATGCACTAATGGACTTAATGTACATAATAGTCTTATAAATTGGACCTAATATTGGCCTCATTTACAGATTAGACAATGGAGACAGAGGTTAGTTAAATAACTGGTCCAGGACCCCAGCTGGTATATCTTAGCAGGGCCAAAACTGGAGCTCCAAAGCCTGGTTCCATTATGACTGTACTAGATCACTCTCGACAGACAGACATTAGAAGCTTCTTCTGTACTGGGCATGGAGATGATGATGGTAAAGCAATGGTGGGGTGGGATGGGACTAGGGTGCACAGGGAGCAATGATCTATATTGAGAGGGAGATTACCTTGTAGTAGGGGAGAAATGAATTCATCTTTCCTCTGTGTTTAATCCCTTTCACTCTTTCCAAATCTGTTATTTGTCTTTCAGGTTATAATAAATTAGAGTGTGTAAACTGTCTGCAACTCAAGACTACTTCCAGAGCACATGGTACTGCAAATACATCTCATCAGTTTACTGCTGAAGGTTTTTGTTGCATTAACAATTTGAAAATTGCAATAAATTTGTTTCTGCTGCCATTGTGCCAGTTCAGTTTGGGTGAAAATTATTCCCTTGGCATCAGAACTGTCTATGACCACAGAAGATTTTCACTATCTATGTTCCATGTATTTTGGCACCATCTATGTTCCATTTATTTTGGCACCAAGTTTGACTCAATGGTGAATTAGGTAGTAGTCCCCCAGAACCCTGTAATTTTAGAGGTGCAAAGACTTTTGTTCTCACGGGCCTTAATATTTTCAGTTTCATAGGGAACCAGAAATAGTTCAAAATTACCCAGTGTGAGCTGGATAATAGGAGGAGGGTAGCAGAAAGTGCTTTGTTACCTCACCTTCTTCTCTGCTTTCACCTCCCCTTCACATAGAGTATTTAGAGCTTAGTAGCCCTACACTCATCACAGCTTACATTTTCCATGCAACTACCATGTGCCAAGTCCTAGGTGAGTATCTGATATGAGTTACTTCATGTAATCCTCACAACTCTGTAAGAGCACTAATTTCATCTCATTTTATCCATGAGGAAATAGGGATTAATTTAGTTTTCTAGGATCCCACAGCCAGTACATGGTAAAACACATCAATCTGACTGCAGCGATATATATATATATATATACATATATTGCTTTTTAGGGTTATACCCACAGCATATGGAAGTTCCCAGGCTAGGGGTCAAATCAGAGCTACAGCAGCTGGCCTACGCCACAGCCACAGCAATGCGAGATCTGAGCCGTGTCTGTGTCCTATACCACAGCTCACTCCAATGCCGGATCCCTGATTCACTGAGCGAGGCCAGGGATCAAACCCCCATCCTCATGGATACTAGTTGGACTCGTTTCCACTGAGCTACCATGGGAACTCCCAGAACCCGTATTTTTTAAATGATTGTATTATACTGTCCCTTGGGTGCAACCTATGCACATTTTTATTCCATAGAACACTTGTTCTTGCAGATGGCTGAGAGAAAAAGTTGTGTGGCTCAATAAACCTAAGAAATTAATCAAACTCAAAAAATTCATAATGTATCTTAATATAGGAAAGGCTCTGAGAAGTGTTACAATAAAAAGAAGCTTTTCAAAAATTATGTGGTCATCAAATCCTTTTCTTATTCAAATATCTTCCAACATTTCAAGGAGCTAGAGGAAATCTGCCAGTTGTGTTCAATGAAACATATGTCCGCTTTAAGCTTGCAAACTCCTGGGAATCTCCTGGGATCCAGCACCAGAAAACTGTGCCACAGACAACTTTTGTTGGTTTTGGTACTTAAATTGAAATATTTTATCTAGAGTTTTCTAGCTTTTCCGCATCACCTACCAGGATATCTACCCTCCATTTCCAGACCTGTCTGTACCTTGATACCTGAGAATATTATGATTTCACTGTCTGGAAGAAATGAATGAAATCAGCAATGTTAAATTGTAAAAGGACCTACCCATCACCTCAGTTCTAAGACTAAACACCAGAAGCAGGTTTCTAATGCTGACAACTAATTCTTGGTGAATATCTGAGTGCTCTGGCTACTGGTACATCTTGCCTTTTTAGTATCACATCAAACAAAACATTAGTTCATAGAAAAAGGCTGTTGTCCTCCACTAAACTCTGTCGTATATTCCACTCTTTCTACTCAGGTACTCTGACTTTCCTTCTGCCTTGAACACCTCAGGATGACTCTTTCAGACTCATATGACCTAAGAATTATGTGATTATTTGCTTTATTTTAAAATAGCATTTGTTATGTAAGACTTAGGAATTATTCTTCTGACATATTCAACACATTAATTCTACCTTACAATTATACCCACAATTGCATATTGCCCTTATGTTAAGTTGAAATTCACATTTACTCACAGAAGGAATTTTTTTTCAAAAACTAGAGGCAATGAACCAAGTCCAAGATAGGTCACACTTACATATTTCCATTTGCCAAACATGAGATTATGAGGTACATCGAGTCGGCAAGGCATAATAATGGTATCTCCATATGCTGAATTTACAGTATACAATCCAAGACCTTTAGAAAGAAAAGGAAAAAAAGGGAGATGGTAAGAGTTTTCTTGAAATAACCAAGTAAATAACTTCAGTTCAAGATGTATCTCTTAATGAAGGTTATCTATTACAATTTTATCTTAAATGACATACAACAAAGTATGTAATTAGTACATATTTTCTATTTAAATATCAATAGCACTTATTCAGCTACCAAGCTCTTGAATGTCCCAGAGTTCAAACTATAGCCCTCTTGATTTTACCAGGGAATAGATAAGTAGTATATGCTAAAGGAACTGAGTAGAATCAGAAAGTGTATTTTCTCCTTCACTGTATTTCATAAGAAAAAAAAATTCACTGTATTTTATAGAAGTGGGGGACTATACAAAGAAATTAATATGCTTAAAATTCTCAAAAAGAGCTTTAAATATATTTGTTTCTCATTTGAAAATATCAAATTTAACATCTGCAGATTTTAAAAAGCAATTAAAAACTAACAAATCCTTTTTTTTTTTTTTTTTTTGCTTTTTAGGGCCACACCTTCAGCATATGAAAGTTCCTAGGCTAAGGGTCAAATCGGAGCTGCAGGGGCAGGCCTACACCATAGCCACAGCTACGCCAGATCTGAGACATGTCTGTGACCTACACCACAGCAATGCTGGATCCCTAATCCATTGAGCAAGGCCAGGGATCAAACCTGCATCCTCATGGATACTAGTTGGGTTCATTACCGCTGAGACAAAATGGGGACTCCACAACTGAATATTAATTATAAGTGGGGAAATGAGCATAAAAATGGCCTACTTTACAGTAGCAATGGTTGAAATACTAGCTTTCATTTTAATTATACAGAAAATATTAACCTGATAAGATTTTGGAGTATGAAAATTCTTCATGAAGTTATCTACAAAGTAATTATATTGCCTTTTTTGGTAGACAGTCTATCTTAAACCACAGTTTGCTACTAAGATACAGAAAATTTCCTGGTCTTATTTAATTCCTTATTGGAAATGATGTAAATTATCAATATTTAAACTTTCAAAACACCCACATTTTTGCATATGTATGTAACACACTATTCAAATCTGTATATCTTCACAAAGTAAAAAAAAAATAGGCATTTATCTTGGCCATAGTAAAATACTTAGGAAATATATCAGATGTTTTTATGTTATTTTGTTTATAACTATCTTTAAGGTTAAATACTTTTACAATTAAGTAACTATCAAGATATGTCACAAATGGATATGGAGTGTGAAGGAACTAAGTTTATATTTTAAACTGAAGACAAAAAATGACATTTTGTCCACCAGGTGGTGCTAAAATGCAAACCTAAGGCAATTTACAACACATAAATAAGACGATCTTAGGACTTTCTGAAGAAAGGAGACAAGGTGGAAACCATCGTTCACTGTTACCCATCAATCACACCATTACAAAAATCTTACGGAGGGATAAAAAACAATAACCTTAGTAAATAAAGAAATGGTAATAAAATTCCTATTTTAAAATTCTATCAACTGAGGAAGCTACTTTCCTTTAAAATCAATTTTGCTCCAGTGAACAAAAACAATCACAAAGAACACAAATATGCCATCTACTTTCCAGCATCTTTAACACTGTTCATATAAAGAATATGATGTATAAGGCATGAGAACGTGTTTTTAACTTGTTATTAGATACAACAGTTTGACTAAAATTTCTTTTATAAAGAAAAATTATAATTTTCCATCAGTAACTTTAAATTGTTTAGTGTCTCCTATTTTGTAATTTTAATTCTTTTTACTTTAAATCCTTGAGGGGCTTAACACTGTAAATGAAGAAATTATCTCTTCAGCCTTGTAAAAAAAAATTGTGAGGCCTTAAACATATGGTTGCAGACAAGACAAGTGATGACAGTTAAGAAATTGCCTTATATCTCAGTACAGTACTTATTTTCTATAATACTTTGGATTCTAAATGTGGAACTTCTGTCATGTATTTTAGGATCTGTTCATGTGCTATGCAGAGGCAGTTATGTCAAGCCATGGAAACCATTTTATGATTTAATATTTTGGTTTTTTTCATCAGTACACAGCAAGACTGTGAATATGTAATGACTATATGATGATGTGGATCTCTTCCTTAAATTAGAGCAGGACATGCAGCTCAAATTATCTCCCATCACAACTTCTTTGACAACTGACAGTCTCCCATGGTTGGTCGAGGAGTGAAGATAGCTTACAGAGCTTAGGTATCAATGAGGTGAATCTTTTGCTAGGTACGGAGAAATAAAAATTCATTTCCAATAACTTTAATGCTTTGATCTTTCTTACAGACCATTTCTTTTTCCTCTTCTCTATAGAACTTTAATGGACTATACATACACCAAATTTTATATTTATATTTTATAATCAATTTAAAATTTTTTAGAGTTGATTTCAAAGCTTATGAATTCCAACTACATAGTGTATTAGCATGATGAAAGTACAATTAGAGAAGGGAAGGGACTATATATATTTGTCTTTTTAGGGCTGCACTTGTGGCATATTGGGGTTCCCAGGCTAGGGGTCGAATCAGAACTGTAGCTGCCAGCCTATGCCACAGCCACAGCAATGCAGGATCCGAGCTGCATCTAAGACCTACACTGCAGCTCATGGCAACACCGGATCCTTAACCCCTAAGAAAGGCCAGGGATGGAACCCATGTCCTTATGGATACTAGTCAGGTTCTTTTCTGCTGAGCTACAACAGGAAATCTGAGACCACATATTTTTTTAATTTCTGTATCCCAGAGACAATGCTCGGCATTTAATGGGCATCTAATAAGAATACTTCTCATGGAAATTTTTTGAAGTCCTTTCCACTTTGATTATCAAGTTAACATCTTTGAAAATCAGCGAGGAGTTGACAACAGTGGAACTTGGAGAATTCTTACTCTACGATGTACTGTAAAGGCTGTCATATACTGTCCTTGGTGTGCAGGGAACATGGATTTGGGCTTGGATGGCACTCTTACTTGCAGAGAAACAAACACAAAGTAAATGTTTTTATAAGAGTTTATAGATGAAACGACAGGAGACAAGATTTCTTCCTTCCCCTTCAAAAGAAATTAAGGATTGTTTGTGTTCTCTGATTTGCAAATGATACCATGAAATGCTTCTTTCCTTACTTGTAACCACAAAGCAGAAAGCTGTTTTAATCAGTATTTGCAAATTCATTGTATTTTAGCGACAGCTCCATATTCAAAATTAGCCAGACAGGACTCTCTAGAGCATAGCAAACATAAGAGAAATAAGACTTCTAACAAGAATGAGGGCAGTAGGTAAAAGAGCAACAGTTACAAACAGAATGAGGTCCACAGAGTGAGGGCAGAATGAATGATAATCAGTTGGACGGATTAGGAGCCACAATCATGATGATTTCGGAAATAATTTTCAAGTTTGCTATATTCATCAGCTTTCTTCTTTGGTAAGAGTATAACGATCCCCAGGTTCATATGATAGTAAGACTCAGCCCTGCATGTGTAGGAGAGCTAATAACTCTCACTCCCAGGGATAAAGTGGCTACAAAAACTAATGTAATTTGGTGATGAATTAGTTTCCCGATGTCTCTCTCTTTGAGACAAAGTTCCAGCGAGATCCAAGGCACCGTCCATCACAAATAATTCTGTTTTGACTCTTCATAGAAGGAAGGGATTTTTGTCTTTGAATTGCCAAATCTGAATTAAACTTAGCTTACTAGAATTCCCCTGCAACTTCCTCCCTGTTATATCAGTTTGGTTAAATTATTCATAGTTTTGTACTCTAGAGATTACTGGACACTATTGCAAATATAGAATGCCTATGATGTCCTTCCTCCAAGAGGCTAAATATAAATATAGAAGGACTGTGTATGTGCACAAGGGTATGCATCTCTCTGCTATACACATTCTGTCTCTGTGTATATGCATATGTCATAAGATATTTTAAACTAGCTAAATCACCTTCTGTATTAAGTGTGTTCTAAAAAGGTAATGTTATGAATTACTAACATTATTGTTGTTACTAAAATGTCCTGACAAAAAATAAAACATTAAAGTGTTATATCTGAGAAGCAGTATATAATTATTTAAGCAGTTTTAATGAAGAGTTATTAACTAAAGATAAAGAACAGTAGAATTAGAGAGGCTGCATAGGGGAATTCAGTGGGTATAAAATGATATAAGTACAGCATAAGAAAAATTTCTTGACCAAATAATTCTGACATATGGAATTCTTAGGTAAGTGGTCATAAAATACAAGATAATTATAGCTATGCCTTTTAATACAACAGACAATTTAAAGAGGTACTGAAACAGACTCTGGTAAACTTTGAAGTTAGGAGAAGACTTTTTATTTATAATTAAAGTAATAAAATCATAATAATATTGGCCATGTTGGTGAGAATTTCTTTTTCCATATGAAGTAATTCTTAAGGACTATCAAGGTCAGATTAATCTTTCTCTTTGCTTTGTTGAAAAATAGACATTTGAATTGAGGTTGCTTAGAAGTCAGAATCTGCTACCACATTTTAAGTGGAAGCACAGCAAATAATATAGAATAACACAGGATTAGAATTCATCCAAGTCTGTTTTACATGCTGTAATTTAGCATGGTTAATTATTTTTATTGCACTGATAATAGCATCACCACCCTTAAAAGCATTTTTTCCCCACTCTCCAGCTATGTTAGGTGTCACAGAAGAGTTAACCACATTACAATTGTCTCAGAACTTACGACATAAGAACAAAATTCCAGTTCTACAGAAATTTTAAAGAATTTGTGCACATAAATTGCTGGGGATGAAAAGAGCTAAAAATGAGAGATAGCCTTGGAAGTTACTTTCATATTTATTTGACTGATTTTGACAGAGAAACATGCTAGTGTTCTTATTTGCTTTATTAATGACTGAAGATATGTACAACTAGGAGTTCCTGTTGTGGAGCAGCAGTTAAAGAATCTGACTAGGAACCATGAGGTTGTGGGTTTGATCCCTGGTCTTGCTCAGTGGGTTAAGGATTCAGTGTTGCCGAGAGCTGTAGTGTAGGTTGCAGATGCAGCTTGGATCTGGCATTGCTGTGGCTGTGGTGTAAGCCAGCAGCTATAGCTCTGATTGGACCCCTAGCCTGAGAACCTCCATATGCTGTGGGTGCGGCCCTATAAAAACAAATAAGAAAGAAAAAGAAAAAAGATATGTACAACTCTAATAAATACAGTGTTTCTCAACCTCATCACTATTGACATCGTGGGGGCTGTCTTATGTACATTTAGCAGGATCCCTATGTCTGCCCACTGGATGCCAGTAGCAACTTCATTGGACAACAAGAAAGTCCTCAGACATGACAAAGGTCCCCTGGGAGGCAAAACTGCCACCTCACATCCCATGGAGTTAAGAACTTAGACCTTCACTCATTTAATAAAATTGTGCTTTCCAATAAAGGGATAATTGTCGTACAACAGAATCTTCACAATCACTGAATATGAATGAAGGGATGGAGGAAGCAATGGTACATAATGACATATGTTTATTATCCAATTTGTTTTCCTCACAGAAACATATTATATTAAACTATAACAGGAGAATTGATTTCTGACCTTGAAATATTGGGATCAAATTTGATTCAAGAAATTACAAAAGAAATACTTCTTTAGCAAATTTACTTCATGCACCATAATCAAGCATAGATTATACCTACTATATATGCTTTTTAAACTGTACATATCACATGTATTACATGTGATATGATATAATATCATTGTTCTACTGATAGAGGGTAAAGCTGATACCTCTAAAGAGTCTTCCAAACCTGATTTTATGATTCAATGGCACAAAGTTATCTTATCTCATAACTCCTTCCATAAATTTACTACATTAAACAAGAGTTTAAAATTTTTGTCAAGGTTGTGTAATATATAACAAGTAAGGTGTGTGTGTGTGTGTGTGTGAAATACAAATGGCCTGTGATTCCCAGGTAACCTGGCATGAATGGCGGGTGGGAGGAGACACCTGATAGAATCTAATATCATTTTGAAAAAGAGAAAAACAGCTATTTTACACCTTTTTTCTTTTCTTGTTTTCTTTTTAGGGCTGCACCCACAGCATATGGAAGTTCCCAGGATAGGGGTCAAATCAGAGCTGTAGTTGCCGGTCACAGCCACAGCCACGCTAGATCCGAGTCGCGTGTATGACCTACACCACAGCTCATGGCAACACCAGATCCTTAACCTGATGGATACTAGTCAGATTCACTTCCCCTGAGCCACAACAGGAAGTTCCCTTTTCTTTTTTTCAATTTCTCTCATAAACTTGGCTACTTGGGGGCCATGCTGGGTCTTGGCTGAATCACTGGTAGGAATATATTTGTTCAAAATTTACTGCCCATATTGCTTTTCACAAGTATCATATATTATGTTACAGGTATAACTGGTAATGCCTATGTATAAGAAAAATAGCAATTTCTCTTTTCTCTTTCTCTTACCAGTTCTTATGATTCTGTAAATGCATTGTATTATATCTTATAGATAAATGGTTAGGATACTGCGGAATAACATTTAGACGGAAAAAGACCATCTTACTAAATTATAAAATAAGTACAAGTACTCAGGAATATGTTTTAATATGTCTTCTTTACATCACTTTGGTATATTAAAATGATCAAAATGTTTCTTTTTAGTAAAACGTAGGTCAATGTAATAATCCATATTATATCATAGAAGATAGATCTACAAAAAATATAATTTTTAAAATATAGTACCATTATTTACATTATACATTACTGTGCAGAAAACTATCTTCTCAGTTTACCATATGCCTCATTATACTCTAAGCATAGAATGATCTGTAAGGCTGGATAAGGCACAATTCTTCCCAATTAATTTAGGCTTTATCCCATCTCTGCTTCAGTTTTTATCATTGTTCCTTGGGACCATCTATCTGCTCAGGCTCTTGACATCCTTCAAGGCCTATCTCAACAATCATCTATTTATATTTTCAATCATGCATCAAGTATTTACTGACCACCTACTACAGGCAAAGTGCTAGATGATCTTTGTGGGGGAACTATATAAATAAAATAATGAGGTCTATACCTCAAGGAAGATGATGGAATTTATATGAGCTGCTTACTAGGTAAAGCAAGTGGTGGTATGGCAAAGCAGAGAAAGGAATCCCAGCAATGAGCTTGAGGCTATTAAGGCTTCCTGGAGGAAATTTCATTTGATCTGAACACTGAATAAAGGTTTCTATAAATGGGAACATGAGAACTGCTTTACCAGTCTGTCATAACCAGGGACCATGTCAAGGCACTGAATGATATTTGGCTTCTCTCTTCTGGCAAACTCCATTTTTATTATAGTAATTTCTACAAAGTAGATCTTTGATCTTTATAAGGAACATGTCCTAAGACTTGCAGTTTTCCCAAATTGATAAATGCACATAAAATTTTCCGAATAAAATGCAATAAACTGTTAGATCCTTTCACTTTTTCTTTACTTTTATCATCAACACTAGCATTTGGATTCCATTTGGGGTCACTTTCAAATTATAAGAAAAGTTTTATTTAGAAGTGATTTTTAAAACAATACAAATGATCTGGGGACACATTTTTATTTTCTGAGAAATTCCTCATGAATTTTAAATCAGCAAATGTAGAGTTTCTACAGTAGAAATAGTAGAGTTTCTATTGTTAAATTTCTTTTTTTTTTTGTCTTTTTGCCTTTTTCTAGGGCCGCACTCACGGCATATGGAGGTTCCCAGGCTAGGGGTCTAACAGGAGCTGCAGCTGCCGGCCTACACCAGAGCCACGGCAATGCGGGATCCAAGCCACGTCTGCAACCTACACCAGAGCTCACGGCAACACCGGATCCTTAACCCACTGAGCAAGGCCAGGGATCGAACCTGCAACCTCATGGTTTTCAGTCGGATTCGTTAACCACTGAGCCACGACGGAAACTCCTGTGCCTGTTAAAATTCCTTAACTTTGGATCCATGAATGGACTTTAGGGAATCTACAAATCCTCTAAATCCTTAAAACCCCTCAAATTTTGGTATACTGAAACATCTGTTTTTTAAAGAAAGAGAATTCAAAGCTGTCATCAGATTCTCAAAAATTACCTTGAATAAAAAATAAAATGTTTAAGGTTCATTCTAAATTGAATATAAATTCTAGAAGCACAATTTCATGACATCTATCAAAATTTTAAATGCTAATAAACTTTGATTCAGTAATTCTACTTCTGAGAATCTATCTTAAAAAAAGTTTCTGCACAAGTGCACAATTATATGCAAGGATAACACAGCATTATTTTGAATACTCAAAAACTGAAGGAGGCTAAATATTCATTACAACAAAAATATAAACTAGAATGTATATCCAAACAATGCTCTACATAAACCCATTGAGAAGAAATGAGAGCCAACAACAGGGTTTTTCCTTTTCTTCTCTATATATTTCAGTATTTATAATTTTTACCATTCATTCATTCACTCATTCGTTCACTGGTAACTAAATGCCCACTTATGCCAAGCACCATTTAGGGTGGGAAATCCACATGATAAAAGAAAAAAAAAATCCCGCTTTCATGGAGTTTAAATTCTAGACATAAATTTATTCATGTATTTTAAAGTTTGATTTCTTTTCATAAAAGGAGGAGATTTTCAGTTTAATTTGTCCATTATGCTGCAGCCTATTAGAAGGAAAAGCTACATTTCACCCATTTAGAAATTCACTGCAGCACCATGAAGGTTGCAAGAGCTTAATAATAATGGTAAAATAAATCTCCACTGCAGTGCATTGAAGGGAACTCTATAAGATCATATTCTCACAGCCCATACTTTAGTCTGTATTCAATATTTCAGAAATCCATGTAGTATTCTTTGAAATTCTAGGGAATCCAGGACCATGGGCATGGGGGTGGGATACTATGGTGATTAAAAATCAATGCCTTAACATTGTCCCCTGCCAAAAGCTATTTTGGCTTTAAAAAACTTTTTGATATAACATATGTTCAAAACAGTGCACTGCTCTAGATTTGCATTTGAAATGTCTCTAAAAGCATCAGAATTTAGGGTTTCTTTGGCAGCTCTGCTCACATTCTTTGTTCTGAGGATGAGACTGGGATTTCCACACATTTGTCCCATAGCAGAGCTCTGTGTGTCACCAAGTCCTCATTCCTCACTGATGAGCTTTTGACTGGGCCATGGGATCTCTATCAACATGTCAAGACACTGGTCTCTTCGTGGGGACAAACTCAAAAATACTTAAGAACATTTTGTGCTCTGTGTATGTATGTGTGTTGGGGGGGGGGAAGGGGGACAACACTGAATCAGAAATTTTAAATTTGTATATGAAAATAACAGTATTCTATATTTCATTTTAAAATCAATTTTCATAGTGGAGATTAACAAGATAATGTTCAAATATATTTTCCTTTATATTCTACAGTTTACTCATTGAAATGAAAAATGTTTATGTAATCAATAATTTATATAAGTTGAAGTTCATAAGCTGACTATTTTCCACTATCATACTTCTCTCCTTATTATCTAGGACTTGATACTATGTCTTTAAGGAGAGTTCGCTCAGATAATTAAACAATACAATGAAAATCAGTAAAATATTATTTTCCTTTTGTTTCTTGCCTCTAATTCAATTTCTTGCATTAGTTCTTGCATTTTCTCTATCCAGATCCTGAGGACTTTATTTGGGGACCAGCTTAACTAAAGATGTAGGTAGAAGGAACCAATATTTGAATACTCCCCCAGGTTAAAATAAAGCAAAGGAAGGATGAATACATTTATGCTCCATTGCTCTGAACATTTTCTCAGCATGAAAGTCCAGGTTTAACTATTTGAGAGTATCGGTCTATTTCATGGTGAAAAATTACATTTTCCTATGCATTTTGCCACATAAATTGTATTGAAATTATGAATATGATTTAATTATTTTAGCAAAGACAATAACTGTAGTGTATTCACAAAAACACTATCAGCAGGAAAGCAGGCACAACACTTCACAAAAGACCTTAACTGAATCATCTGAAGTAATGGAAACTTTTGGAATTTAGACTAGAGCCTGTCTTCAGAAAGAGTTCATAGTCATTGTGACATTATTAAATTTGTTTTCTGCAAATAATTTAGTGCCATGACAACAGAAAGACCTCTTGATTTGAGATAATCAAAGCTGTCCTTGATAACATTCCCCAACCCCCAAACAACAAATTCCTAATAGCTTTGATAGTCCTCAAAATGTCTTAGAAAAAAATTATCACCAAGATTTTTAACCAATAAGATCATAATTTTTACAGAGAGCTTCCGTTAATAATAGCTTGTGCTAACTGTATTGCTTTAGCATATAAAGTAATATTTAACAGCATTGGAGAATTTTATCTTCTGACTGAGGTAGTGAATCACTGGGGATGGCAAATAAATTGTCAGGGCTCCTGAGTGAGCAGAGGTAGTAAACTTTTGCTTGTGAATTGGTTGAGTGATCTTGGCCAGTGTGCCTGCTTCTGGTACCTTTCCCCATTAAGTATTTAACTAGGTACTCACACGTGTTTACATAAGCTGAAATAGGTTTTTGCTCTTTTCTTCCAATGAATCCCAATTAGCATTGCCTATGTCTCCTGAGGATATAAATTTGTACAATCAAACATGGTAAGTAATAAAGGTTAAAAAGCTATTTAATAGGTTTTCCCACATATTCAATGCAGATTGCTGGTTGATTTCCAAGACTTAGATTTGTGTAAATTCCATGCTTTTAACTGATAACTCCCTGCAGGGGTTATAATATAAGTTAAGGTCATAAGAAGAAAATGATGGCTTTCTATGGCATTTTCCCCTTTTTGAGAACTAAACTCAGCTTAGGATGAAATCTAGTTTTCTAGTTTTGAGGAGGAAGGACAGAAACATTTGTCCAAGATAATTTTTTGAAAGAGATTAAGACCACAGGAAAGACAAAATTTTCTTTAAAAATTTAAAAATAAAACAAATAGTTGAAGAACTTTGGAAATCAGCATAATCTGTTATATGAAAATAAAGTGTTACTTTATGTGAAAATAAAATCATCTTCTAGCCTAAGAAAACGAAATATGTTATTTTACATGAAAATAAAATCATCTTCTAGCTTTAAGAAATCTTGTGTCATCTCAAAGACCAAGTAAACATAAAAATGATACCCATGATTATAAGCCTGTCCCGAGGGAGCCCAAAGGTGTTACTCTGAAATGCATGAACTTAGACAATACTGTCATCTATTAATATTAACAATAACTTTTCATATATTCCATTTTCCCTGACAGTCATTATTCTTAATTGATGAGTGGGAGGTAAAGTGGGAAAGAGAACAAGATAATTTAGGAAGGCAATGAGTAGAAATGAGAAATATAGGAAGCTATGTTAAAAGGCAGTTTTATCATTTCTAAGCGTGTCAGAAGGAGGAACACTTTTAAAGGTCTTGTAAAATCTGGACCTGAATTTGCCTCCAGCTTTAAAACTCTCTCTTACTTGAAGATTTTTACTTGCCTTATAGTCCCAGTGGTCCACTGTAACTTTAAAATGTGCCATATTTACGCTTTGATTTAGGAAATGGTTTAACGATCCGCATAATTTATGGAAGACTAGCCATCATGGACAGAGTAGAAAAAAATAAAGATAAAAAACCAATCCATAAGAAAAACCCACCAAGAAAAGAGAATAAATTCTTTTGGTAGAAAGTGGCTCTTTTGCCTTCAGTTGGTTTTCTTATACCTGTTAGGGTCTGCATCCTGTCTCACTTGCCTCTTTTCCATACCTTCATATTCTTATATAAGCATCAACTAAATAAATGCTTCCTCTTTATTATTCAAGCAAAAAAAAAAAAGTTTGTTCATATGATGTAATTATTTTAGCAAAGACAATAGCTGTACTGTACTCATGAAAACAGGAAAGCCGGCATAACCCTTCACAAAAGATCTCATAGACTCTCAACTGCTGGGAATGTAAGGACCCCAACTGCTGCCTTCTAACCCAATACCAAGTTTGTTTGGAGGCCACAATTTCCAGGAGCTGAACTCACTCAGGACTGAGCATAGCGGGGCTACTAAGATAGGCAAAGCTCTTGGAGACAAGAGACTCCTCTGAGGGCTGACTATGGAGCAAGGACTCACTGCCAAACCTTTCTTAGGCTGCAGGACAGTCTAGGGCATGTCCACTCAACTGTCCTTCCCTCTAAAAAGATTTATATTGCAAGCTGACACTTCTCCCAGGCCACTAGCTCCTTCCTTAATTTTTTTACTCACATAAGTATTCCCCCTGATACAGTCCTTACATGTTAATCCATTTTGATATCTGCTTCTCATAAGATCCTGACACAGAACTGAAATTAGAATATAAACTTACTGACTCTCCAGGGTTAGTAGACTATAGGATTCCAGAAAATTCAGAATGCAAGAGGGATGTGGTGAAATAAACCCCTGTACTCTGATTTAGTACAGGGTTAGCCGAATTAAAAGCAAAAAATACACTAGAGCAATAATAGTAATAATAATGGATATTTTATAGTGCTTTATAGTTTGCAATATTCTTTTATGTACATTGTACATTTTTTGCATTTAGTCTCACAAAAGCCCTGTATGATGAGCAAATAAATGTGAGCCCTCTATGCTGTGATATTATGATGCTTTGTTTGATAGGAATTTGTTCACCCCACAAAACCAAGAGACCAAATCAACATTACCAAGTCAGTACACAGTAGAGTCAGAGTTCAAAATTAATTATCAACTGAAGTCCAATTCTTATCACTATTCAATATACAGTAAATGGTGACATGTTCTTATTTCATTTTAAATTGGCGTTAGGCTAGGAATGTTGTTTGAAGACTATTAAAATGTTTTATATCTTTAATGTTAAATAAAATGTTTATATTTAATATAAAAACATAGATTGGAAGGACTAGAAAGAAAATAAACCAATATATTTGACCACCTCTTTCTCAATGGGATTTTATGTAGCAGCTGAGCATTTATTTTTGGGAAATACATTAGGTCCTGTTCATGACAGCTCATCTGATTCACAAACAAAATAGTAAACTGCAAATAACTGAGGAGGTAGGCACCTTTTAGAATGAACCCAAGGTATAATAAGGCTCTTTAATGTAGACAAGACATACAGTTGACAGGCAGAGTAACATTTTATTTATGCATTTCAAACACCTAGCACAGTACAGATAATAGAGTAGACTACAGAGAAAAAATTTATTGGATGAATAAAATGAAGGTTAGAATTCAAATCAAGTCTTTCTAACTTTAAAGCCTGTGGCTTCCCTCTCCATCGAAAATACTTTTCTAAATTACAACTTTTAAGTGAGTTGAAAATGTAAGTTCACAAAAAACCTGAACATGAATGTTTGTAGTAGTTTTATTCATAATTGTCAAAATATGAAAGCAATCAAGATATCCTTCAGTAGGCGAATGGATAAACCAACTCTGATACAACCATACAGCGGAATGTTATTCATCAATAAAAAGAAATGAGCTATCTAGCCATGAAAACACAAAGGAAACTTAAATGTACATGGCTAAGTGAAAGAAGCCAATCTTATTGGTCTTCTATATCAATCTGTATGACTCCAAATATAGGACATTATAGAAAAGGCAAAACTATGGAGACAGTAAAAAACATCATGGGTTGCCAAGAGTTTGATGGGAGGAAGAATGGAATGGATAGGCAGAGCAAGAGAATTTTGAGGGCAGTGAAATTATTCTGATACTATAATCATGGATACAAATCATTAGATGTTTGTCAAAACCTATAAAATATACACCACAAAGAAAACCTGTATCAGTTATAGACTTTAGTTAATAATATTAATGTAACAATATTGACTCAATTGTAACAAATGTACCACATTTATGCATTAAGTTAATAACAGCGAAATGGGGGTGGGGAGGGTTGAAGGACTCTATACTGGTAACACTCTACTTTCCATTCAATTTCTCTATAAACTTAAAACAGATAAAAAAGATATTAATTAAAAAATCAATGCACATAGTTTCTTCAGCCTATGGAGTATATTCTATATTTAGACAATCTCATCTAAATTCCCTTGGTTAAGGTGGAGGGAAGGACATAAGAACCTTCAAGGGTAAACCTTTGAATCCACCAGCAAAGGTGATCTCTGTCTAGAAAGCTGAGTCCCCAGGCAGATCTTTTCAGGAGTACAGTACCAAGACCTCTGCTGAGCAGCATCCTGGGTGGCCGTATTGCAGCCCAGCAAGAGCTATTTTATGATTATGCTTCGTACATATTCCAAATCCCACTGAGGTGCTAATACATTTCGTTCATCTTTCTATTTTAAAGAGACATTGTCTTTGATAATTTGTTCACGGTTACTGCTCAGGAAGATAATGACACTCAAAATTCCCCTAAACTGCATATTATAATATTACCTACTTGGCTCTGCTATTTTTAACAGCTTTTAAAGACAATAATGTCATTAAGGTTAAAAAAAGTTCACTGTTCCTACACATTAAACGAATACCAGGTTACAGAGATGAGCTGTAAGAGTGTCAGTAAGGCTTTAGATTGGATCATGTCTTCTGTTTATAAATCTCATTTGAGTTCTATAAATGAACATATTCCTAAACCATCTCCCTAGGAAGAAATTAAATTAGAAAACAAGCAGGCCAAATAGAAAAGAATGAAATGCTCAGACTGTATCACTGTCTGAAAATCTAAAGGCAATGTTCAAGTTAGTCCCTCCTTAAGAGTTCTACCAAAACAAGCTATAAGTATACATTATTTGGCCACAATTCTGCTTCTCTGTGTATATAAAACAGATGATAAAGAGTGTCTTTGGTATCAACTTTAAAATGTTTTCTTCTTTATCATTTTTCAATAGCTAGCACCCTTACCATAAAAATAAGATTACCAGTACAAGTTCAAACTCTCTAAGTATATGTTAAATACCTTCTAGATAATCAGTATGATCTTAGAGTTTCCTATTCAGAAATCTATTGATTCTTGCCTCTAATTTTAAAAACTGGAAGCTATTCTACAAAGGAAATTTCCAACCAAACATCAAGGTAAACACAAGGTAAACATACATGGTCAATGAAAATAACTAATATACACGTACCTCAGAAAGATAAATATGGAAGTATGCTATTCATCCTAAAACCTTTATAGCTAAAAGATAACTTAGGATGATGTACATAGGAAAGCCAGTGTAATCCATTGAAATGGAAAATTGTATATGCCTAAAGAATAGTCTATAGTAAGTATGTGTTAAAAATTTATCCAATATTGTTTATATAATTAAGAAACTGTAAAAGATATGTGCTAACCATCCAGAGCCACATAGTAATATAAAAAAGTATAAGTTTTTTATTATTGACTTTGCCATACTTGATTTTTTTCTAAGAATTTTTTCTCTAAACTTTTGAAATCAAAATTTCCCTTAATCAAAATATTCTATTTCATGTTAATTTAAATACGTTGTACCATAAAGCAGTCTGTGGGCTACAATATGTCAGATGCTACATGCCTGCTCTCATACAAAAACAGGTTGCTATTCCAAGGAGATTAAAATCTAAAAAAGGCAACAGACACTAAACTAACACATAGCATAGCAGTTAAGGGACAGTCTCTGGACTCACACTGTATGGGTATGATTCCAGCTCTGCTACTAATAAGGTCAGAAACATCCAGAGTTACTTGACCTGTATGTGCTCATGTTTCCAAACCACTAAATGGAAGATCATCATAGTATCAAGCTCAAAGGTTGTTATGATTATTAAATTAATTAATTTGTGTAAGCTGCTTAAAAAAGTGCTTTTCAAACAACTGGTGCTCAATAAATGTTAGCTATTATGAAAAAATGATCAACATTGTTCATCATTAAGGAAATACAAATCAAAACCTGGCACCTGTTAAGACGGCTATTACTAAAACATCAAAAGGTAGGTGTTGGCGAGGATGTGGAGAAATGGGAACTCTTGAACACTTGGAAAGAATGTAAATTGGTACCGCCATTATGGTACAATACAGATAAAAACAGAGCTACCATATGACCAAGCAATCCCACTTCTGGATATGTATTCAAAATCACTATATCTAAGTGATATTGCACTCTCATGGTCCTTGCAGTGTTATTCACATAGTCAAGAAATGCAAACAACTTAAATGTCCGTCAATAAAGAAAATGTGACACACACACACAAACACCCAAACATAATGGGATGTTATTCAGCCTTACAAAAAGAAGGAAAGAAGGAAATCCTGCCATATGCGGCAACATGGATGAACCTAGACATTACAGTGACTGAAATACGTCAAACACAGAAAGACACATACTGCATAACCTCACTTATATGTGAAATATATTTTTAAAAAGGCCAACTCATAGAAACAGAGAAACAGAATGGTGGTTGCTTGGGTTTGGGGAAAAGGCGAAATGGAGAGATACTAGTCAAACGGTACAGACTTTCAGTTATAAGATAACGAAGTTCTAGAGACCTTTACTGGTGATTATAATTAATAATAATGTGTTGTATCCTGAAATTTGCTCAGGCAGTAGATCTCAAGGTTCTCCCTCCCTGACACCACTGGACACACACAAAGGGAAACTATGTGAGGTGACAGATATGCTGATTGGCTTGAATGTGTTAATCACTTCACAATACACGTGTATCAAAACATAACATTGCATACCTTAAATATACACAATTTTTATCTGTCAATAATATCTCAATAAAGCTCAAAACATCTGTTTTTTATTTAGAGGAATTAAAGCGATTATATGCCAAATGTTGCAGGAGCAGAGGAGAGCCTGATAATCGCCAAGAGAAGGCTCTACCCAAAAAGGACATTCGAATTGACCTTCACAGTCAAGGATTTCTTCAAGTGAAGGAAAAAAATAAAAACAATAAAAGGGGCTTTTGGCATATTTTAAGGATGGCAGAGGTCAGATTTCTGCTGCTGAGAGTTATCTTGAGTGTGGAGAACGATGAGCTGGAGAAGGGACAAGGGGAAGGTAACCTTGTTAGAAAGTTGAAATGTTCAGAAGGTCATGTAATCATAGTGAAACAGGGCAGGGAAAGAAGGGAAAGCAGGATGAAAAGGAGACATTTTCAAAGTGGAATCTACGTGAGCTTCAGTAAGTGTGATGCATCCTGCAATTACAAAGTTCACATTTCACAATCTACCTGAGTACACTGCTCACATGAAGAACAGCTAACACTTGGTCTTTGTAGAAGAACATCATACACTATGTGTGAAATCACACACTCACTGGGCAAATAGGAAAGCAGCCTTTTTGTGTTAGCTCTTTGGAAAAGGCTTGAGACTAAATAAGCAGAACAGCCCAAAGCAAATATTAACTCTGGTGGTGTTAGGTGCCTGGATTTCGAAACACAAATTGTTAATATTAAGTGCATTTTGGTTTTAAAACAAGAACTTTTCAGTAAATGCTGCAAAACACAGAAAGAGAAAAGCCCAAAGTGCTGGAACGTAAATAGTTTTAAAGAAATCTTGCTGCCTTTTTTTTTAAATGGCTTTGTGTTTATTACCAATTAGAGCTTTGATGAAAAAAAGCACAAAAATTAAATGTAAAAGAGACCTACAATATTGTAGTTTTAGTCACCATTAATTTTCCTCTTTTAGAGCAGTTTCTGAATTCATATGGGACTCCAGAAGTGTTTATGCAAGCACTGATGAGTGGATCAAGGAACTCATGCAAAACTCTGATATAAAGTGTAAAGCCATTGTGCTGTTATTGCTTAAACATTCCAACTCAAGTGATAGTGCGACCAAAGAGCTAAGACCATTCTTGCTAACTTCAGTTAGGAGTAAATTTCAGTTTTGACCTGATGTACAATGTCCCTCCCATAAAAGGAGAGGGTGGAAAATGTTACTTATTTATCTTTCAAATATCTTTCAGAAGTCCCTGGTAGCTGGGATTTAGCAGCATTTGGTGGCTTTGTCTTTCTTACCCTGTTGTACAAATGGGTAATTAAGCAATCTGTGCTCTAGTCTGCCAGGAAGTCAGTCCATCGGACCCACTAGAACCTGTCTGTCAAGTGGCCTTTCTCCTATTCACCATTCAATTGCTTCTGTGTGCTCAACTTAAATGACCTGACTTTAGGAAACGATTTCCAAAATTATGACCTCAAGTCCCAGGATCATGCACTGTCCTGTCCAGCCAGTTCTTCATTCTTAAAATGTTTGCCATTGAATGTTATGTAGTAGACGATGATATATCTTTATTAAAAATTAATTATAATTTAGTGATTAATTAAATATATTTTAATTGAATTAAAAATTCAATATAATTAATTATATTACAATTTATTATAACTTACGGCTGAAAAAACACAGGTGTAGGAACCTGAGTTCTTATCTCATATTTACCTTGAAATCATTGAGAATTTACTTTCTTGGGCCTCCACTTATTCAAGTATAACATAAAATAAGGCTTAAATATTCTAGGATTAACATCCCCCAATATGAGAAAAGCATACAGTTAATTTTCAGCTGGGATTTGAAGCCATACTGCTTTTGTGTCTGGACTGGCAAAACCTTAAAAAAAGAGAATATGTCAGATTTCTTACTTTCGAATTACAATTTATTGCTATTGGTATTTCCAATGAATATTTTAGTAACAACACTGAACAAACTTTGTTTTTGGTTGCTAACTTGGTAGCAATGGTTTTGGATGTAACTTGAGTTTGCTTTAGATTGGTTCCTACTATCACTTAAGAATTATTAAAGTTTTTATCACATTGCCTCATCAGCATATAATATTTTTTGAGTATTGGCAGGTACTATGCTTTATATTTCTCCAATAGTACCATCATAGTAACATAGTAACATAGAAACAGTGTTACAGGAAATTCTGAACCAAACATAGAATAATTTTAAGTATGGAACACAATGAATTAATATTATTTTATCTTAGTTTACTTTCATTATGGATAATAAAAAATTAACTGCATTTCAAAATGTAATATATATATTCAGGATTTATTTTTTATATTCAGGATTATTCAGATATAATTTACTAGGTAACTGAAATCTAACCCTTTACTACCACATATAGATTTTCAAGTTTCTGATTCTTTTAAATGGAAAACATTTCTACCACACTGTATTCTGTCCTGACTTCAAATCAAATTATATGATAATACCTAATATTTATAGAGTGCTTAAAAATGTGCCTTCCAAGAACATCAACTGTTCAACCAAATATTATTCAGAATATAAATAAACTTCCTTGTGATATTTCAGTTATTTCCATAAAAATACACTGTGCTATAATACAGAGAGGATTCTGGGAAGTACTGAAGTGATTAAACCTATTTGCTGCCAGTGCCAGTACCATAAACAGCCACTACCCAAAAGGATTTTGACATCACTACGTTTTCTGAAACAATTTTTCCTTTTTCTTGCTATTCTTGTCAGTTGTCACTCTTGCTAATAATAACAGCACACATTTGCACAGTACTTCAGAGCCTACAAAGCACTTTCCCATACATTGCTCAATTTTTTGACTAATTTTGAGGTTCCTTTCCAATTTGCCACCAAAGTGCCAGGCCTTTAAAAATAAGATAATCAAACTTAAAAAAGGATTCTGTTTAAAGGGTAAACAATCTCTGAGTGAGAGACCCAAGGAGTTTTCTTAAGAATAAGGTTTAGATCGTGGACATCAGCATTTATTTTGGCTGCTTAGAACCTATGTGTTTCCCACGGATTCCTGGCTGGGCTTTAAGCGGTTGAGGCTGGCAGATAAGGCTCTATGAAATGTTTGTTTTTGCACTTTTATCAGGAATTGTCTAGTGATTTAGACATGCTGTGTGTTAGAATGAGAAATAATCTTAGAGGTTATTCACTGCAGGTTTACTCATCATATAATCAAGGAGGCCGAAGATCAGGGAATTTTTAGTGCTAAAGGCAGAAACCACCTTCTGACTCTCAACCATTTCTCTCTATTGGCAACCACACCACATATTTGTCCTAAGTCACCTCAGTATTTAAGGTACCCAGTTTGTGGAGTTTGGTTCAAATGATATGATGAAGAGAATATATTTTCAAGTTAATTTACTATGACATTCAGTGAAGCATGTAATAGAAATGTTTTTATCAGTATTTTCTCCATAGTTTCAAAAGTTGCAGAGAAAATATTTTAAAAGAGATACTGATTCTTTAAACATTTTGTCTGACCACACACCACAAACAAAACCTGCATCCTGAGAATACAAAATCCTAAAAGGAAAAGAAAAAAGAAAAGGAGGGAGAAAGGGAAAGAAGAAAGAAAGAAGGGAAGGATGGAGAGAAGAAGGGAGAAAGGATGAAAGGAGGAAGAGGGCTAGGAGAAAAGTAAGTCATTCTTTGCATAAAAATACTAAGGAAGCATAGCAACTTGCATGTTTTAATAATTTTCTCTCATCCTAATATAAACTATAATTAGCTTGTGGTTAAGTCAACATAAGTATTTCAACTGCAGCTTTCTGGCAGCAAGGCAAGGGTGGCTAAATGAGTCACCTGTATTCTAAGTGATGGTGTGACTAAAACAATTTATTACTATTCCCCCAAAATTTTTCACTTTCAACTAACCAGCACAATTAACACCAAATGCTTTGGTAGTAATTTGAGTGAGTGACGGCCTTGACTGGATATTTAATTCTTTTTAGGTGTTGAGAATAAGAAAACAGGTGCCTATTACAATCCAGTTCATTCTCTTTTTTTGGCAAATGACCACACTAGAATAGATGAAAAAAAGGGCAAGGACTTCTAAGATTATAGTATTTCATCTTAATAAAAAAAATATAAATAATGAAATAAAAGTAGTCTATATATCTCACTGTAGAAAAGCCAGATTTTTATTATCTAACAACTTTCAACTGTGTTTTATACTTAACAACAACAACAAAGTGAAGTACTCTTTTTTCCATTGGCCAGGAAGAATTGGCTTGAATATTTTCAGATTTTATACTCATGACATATTTATCATGATTCACATATTTAGCTCTTGGAGCAGAATTCTGGAGAAGAAATTCTACTATCAATTAATGTAGAAACTGTGCTGGTAAATCAAATATAACATCCAAGATATAAACTAGAAGATTTTAACCAATCAATATGTGTCCTAAACAAAACCTATAATGAGGACCCTGAATAGACTGTGTGAATAAAGCCAAACACACAGACTTTCTGCAAAGAGGTGCCAAAAAAGAAATGGCTGTTATGTAAAGTAAGTTATGTAAAATAAGAAAAGATAGGCGCTATTACTTTAATTTAGAGAACCTGCATTCATCAGTACTTCTCAGGAGTTCCTGTCCTGGCGCAGAGCAAATGAATCCGACTAGGAACCATGAGGTTGCGGATTCAATCCCTGGCCTCGTTCAGTGGATTAAGGATCCGGTGTTGCCGTGAGCTGTGGCGTAGGTCTCAGACGCAGCTCAGATCTGGCATTGCTGTGGCTGTGGTGTAGGCTGGCAGCTGTAGCTCCAATTTAACCTCTAGCCTGGGAACCTCCATATGCTGTGGGTGCGGCCCTAAACAAAGCCAAAAAAAAAATTTCTCAGTAATGCTGATATTTCACATTTAGTTTATTTGACCAGAAAGTACTGAGTAGTGAGGCAGAATATTATAGAGCATGTGGAAAAAGCCCAGAAGTTTGCTACTCAAATATTCTGGTTTGAAACCTAGCACCATTAATTGAAATAAAGTCCATTAAATTAAAAAAAAAAAAAAAGAAACCTAGCACCATGATTTTCTAGCTTTACAATCTTGAACATATTTTTAATTTCTTTTTTTCTTTTGCCGATAACACACATTTTATTTCTATTTTTAATTTTTTTAATAATGATTTTTATTTTTTCCATTATAGCTGGTTTACAGTGTTCTGTCAATTTTCTACTATACAGCAAGGTAACTCAGTTACACATACATGTATATATTCTTTTTTCTCACATTATCATGCTCCATCGTAAGTGACTAGTTATAGTTCCTGGTGCTATACAGCAGGATCTCTTTGCTTATCCATTACAAAGGTAATAGTTTGCATCTATTTTTAATTTCTATGCCTGTCTACTTCACAAACTGTAAAAAGGGAATAATTGTACCTTTCAGCATTAAATAAATAATTAATGTTAAGACATCATCAATCACTCTGAGAAACGGTAAAGGCTTCACAAAAAGGATAGACTAATTTTCACTTTCAAACAATAAGAGCCAAGGAGACTCTGTTTGGCAACATCTGAGTTTAGTCACCACATCTTCTAAATGAAAAATTGAGACACAGTCTGCCAAGTCTGGATGCATTTATGGTGACAGCAGGACAGAATATTTGAAACTGGAAATGTCATTGCTAAGCCTTGATGGGTGTTTATCATGCTATGAGGAATGTAGCCATCAGGAGAACATCCAAGTACATTCATTTTTAAAGGAATTGTATTTAACAACCTTTGGTGTTTTCACTTTAAAAAAGGAGACTAACGAGAGCAAAACATGTACACAAAGGCATTTTCTTGAAAAAAAATTCCTGCATTATACTTTTCACATTATTATAAATTGTGGTGATGATCAATTCTGATAAACTATATATATAGATTCAAACTTAAAGAGAACTTCAAGTAAGTTTCTTATCATTTAGAAGGGCTGGTGAATGTTTTTCTTCCATCCCTTCCTCCTCTTTCTATTTAATATCTAGAGAGAAATCATTTCTTATCTTCAATACATTCTGTGACCTTGTAAAAGTCCCCCTTTCTTAGTGAGGATGATTTGTTGTTGTTTAAAGACAATAAATTTAGGGTTTAGGCTTAGGGGGGAAGTACACATTATTTGAATTATTTTCCTTAAAGGATCCCATAAAATTGTCTTTTCTTTATTGATTCAATTCAAAAATAGAGTATAAGACTTTTTTCTTTAGCTATTAAGAAGAGTTAGAAAGAGGTAATAGGGTGAAAGAAGAGATGGAAAAAGCCTATTCCTTTAATTTCATACTCAAGGGCTAATCTGTACTGCACTTCACTGCAGTACAGATTCTTTTCTCTTCCTTATACTTCTGCCATCGAGACACACACACACAGCTCCTTAAACATTGGACAAGTAGACTATATAATCTCACTAAGCAGAGTGAAAAGTAATCTCTTCAGAAATGACTTCTACTACTCGGTAATAAATTATCCCACAACTTTACCTAAAGATAGTCTTATCTCCCTCAATCTCTCTGTTCTGTTAATGTGTTAATGTGTTTTAACACCAGGGATTCCTTGCAGAGAATAAGGAATGTGAGGAAGCATGTACAATGATATCTGGAAAACCTAACAAAACTGAAGACAGTGAGGGATCTATAAAATACATATTTACAGAGTTCACATCCTGGCTCAGTGGTTAACAGATCCGACTAGGAACCATGAGGTTGCAGGTTTGATCCCTGGCCTTGCTCAGTGGGTTAAGGATATGGCGTTGCCATGAGCTGTGGTGTAGGTTGCGGATGTGGCTCGGATCCTGCATTGCTGTGGCTGTGGCGTAGGCCAGGGGCCACAGCTCCTATTAGACCCCTAGCCTGGAAACCTCCATATGCCACAGGTGCAACCTTAGAAAAGGCAAAAAAACTAAACTAAAATAAAATAAAATACATATTTACTCTTCAGTGACTGAGGAGGACAGAAAGCTTTTTTAAAAAACTCTGGATGATAGTGTTTTTTTTATTTTTTATTGAAGTATAGTTGATTTACAATGTTCTGCGAGTTTCAGGTGTACAGTAGAGTGATTCAGTTGATTATAGTGTTTAAAACATTAACTTTTCATCTCCTTTCCCACCATCCTTACCCCATATTTCCCCCCTTCTTTGCTCACACAAAATGAGAAGTAAAGATCTTTGTAAATTTTTGGAATAGAATTGAGTTTCTTTTAAAGACTATCAATCCATTTTGTATGATATTAAGGCAATAATATGAAATGTTTTTAGGTAATGAAGATACATATACTAGCAGCATTACACCTCTATCTAAACTAAAAACATTGGCTAAAAAATCATTTCCCTGATTTGCAAAATAGAGATATATTCTATACTAAAAATATTATTTAATATTAAAAATCTGCAATGTATTGTACTTTGTCGTCATGATGTGCAATGTTTCTCATGTACAAAAACTTTTCTAATCACATTTATATTTTCATAGGTCCCATAAGATTTTGTGATAGAGACCATAACTGGGTAATTTCAAAAGCCACATAGTTTTTAAAACGATCTTGGCATTTCTAATAAGCATTTTAAACGTACCACGGATGGAAGTGTTTAGGCTTTGAGAACAGCCAATTGTTGAAAGTTAAGAAAAAGCAAGAGAGAGAAAGCAGAGTAGTTTAGTTTCTCATCTATAAAAAGTTTATATGTATTGTTTATAAACCATACCCCACAAATCTATGATTTTCAATGCTCTTAACATTTCCTTTATCTTTAGGTAGAATCATCAGCCCATTTTCAACTAATCATTTGCTTGCAGTTAAAGGTAATCAATTGCACTTTGATCGTCTTTGCTAATTTTAGACATAAAATGATTAATAGGTAAATATACCCACCCTGCTTGCATATTTTGAGTACATCCTCAGGGTCGTCTATAAAACAAATTCTTATTCATGTTGCTTTTTTTCTGTTTTACAAGTTTGGCATCTCATTCTCCCATTGTCTGAGTCTGAATCTGTTCCTTTTTTATTTTCTTTTGAACCAAGGCTCTATCCTTCAGATTCTCTGTCTACACCCATCATCATGTTTTTCTCTTCCTTTGCAGAACAAGTTTCAGACTCCTCCTCTTCACACCAAAATATCCTTCTTTTACTGCAGTTCGTATCAAAGGGATTCTTCTCACAGAAACTCTGAGATGCTACCAGCCCCTAAGTGGCCTCAAGGGCCTACAGCACCAAAGAAGAAGAAACCAAAGAGCTAAGTTACTTTCTGGTTCTCCAGCTTTTTAATGTGGAATGTGTTGTTAGTTGCAGTACCAAAGAGACTGCATAGCTCTCAGGAGTCTGAACTCATCACCTCAGATGTCACTCAGACATGGAAGAAGTAGTGTTATTTTGGTGGAGAGGATATAAAATGTTCAAAGCTCCCAGGCGAAAAATCTCTCCCAACCTAAACAAGTAAGGAGGGAGTTAGGAGAGCTTTTGGAAGAAGGAGGAAAGAAGCATTAATGGATCAAAGAGAAGAGAGGCATCTGAGAGTAGCAATAAGAATAAGAGAGTAAGAGAGATGTTAAATAGATGGGGACAGGCATCTTAAAAGTAAAGAGAAAGCATTGCTGCCTGGCAACTTGGCATTGGATTATTTTTTCTAAAGAGAGACCAAACCTTTTTGCCTTCTTCTCAGATAAATGAGTTCAGCTGCTTAGGATGAAAAAGGAAAAAGGAATAAGAAATGAAGAAAGGAAAGACTGAAGGAAGCAAAGAAGGAAACAATCATCAAATAAAAGATCCTTTCCTACATTCCAGAATATGTCCAACTAGTCATGTTATGCTTTATTCTTCCCTTATAAAGTATTAGCAAAATCATTCCGATTATAAGAAAAGTGAGGTTGATGATTTTAGAAAGGGAAATAAAACTAATTTTACATAATGAATATAGTAATTTTTTTCCTAAATGACCCCAAATTCTCACAGAGATATCCTCATTGACACTTCCATCCAGAAGGCAAAGAAGAAAAACTGGTTTCATTTTATAGTAGGAGAAATGAAACAGGAAACTCTTACTTGGTTTTGATATATAAGAGATTTTAAACGCATCGTCTTTATTTGGACAAACAGTCCTGGGATCAAACCCTGGCTTCATCATTTATAAGCTTTAAGCTTGAGAAGTTATTCAAACATCCTAAACCTCAATTCCTCATGTATAAACTGGGGATAATGATAGTCTTTATTTTTTAGGGTTGTTGTGAGGCAGAAATGAGATAATATAAATTAGTGTAGCAGACAGCCTGATACATCAGAAGTTGTTATTACTGCTGTAACAAATTATCATAAACACAGTGGCTAAAAAATAAGAATTTATTATCTTACAGTTCCTAAAGGTCAGAAGCCTGACCTGAGTCTCACTAGGCTAAAAGCAAGGTGTCAGCAAGGTTATGTTCCTTTCTGTAGGCTGTGTGGGAGAATCCACTTTCTTGCTTCTATTGTCTTCTAGAGGCTGTGTGCTGTGCATTCCTTGTCTTCCATCCCCATTCCTAAATCTTCAAAGCCAGCAATGCTCCGTGTTTTTCTCAGTGCAGCAGCAAAGTCTTTTTGCTTTTAAGAATTCATGTAATTAAGGTTGGGACACCTGGACAATCTAGGCTAATCTCTTCATCTCAATGTTCTTAACATTAATCATATAAGCAATGTCCCTTTCACCATGTAAAGAAACATATCCATGAATTCTAGGGAAGAGAAGGTGAACATCTTCGGTTGGGGTCTGATCATTATCCTGCTTATTACAGCCTGGTACCTTAAACTGCAATCCATAAATATGATTATTATTTTTATCATCATTATTAGTATTTTATTGGCATAACACAGTCTCTCACGGCCATGGACTCTCATAACTTAGGTATTATTAGTGACCCTGACCTCCAACGCACATACTCACCACTCATTTCTCAGTTGAAACCAATCTTTTAGGAAAAGATTTACCCAAGGTCATCCAGCCAGTTGATGAAGATTTTCTACAATTCATAGTTCCTGACTCAACACAGTGTTTCCCCTGTATCACACTGCTGAGAGCAGTAATCTAAAGCACATGCCTAGTATTTATACCTCTCTGAAGTTTATTTGCAAAGAACCTCAAAAATGTCAAACTAATTACTTAATTTTCACAACCATGAAGATAAATCAAAAAAATAATTGTTCTACTTTTCATAGAAATGCGCTTATGACATGTCAGGGAGGATGCTTATAATTCTTAAACTTCACTAAAGTCAGTTTAGAATTTAGATTGAGAAAAAGTGAGTTTTTAGAGCACAAATATTCTATCTCTATGCCTCTCCTTTTCCTTCCTTATTTTCTCTTGTATTTTTCTTTCTTTTTTCTGCTCCTGAAGTTTCTGAATGAATATATTGTTTGTTCAGTAGGAAAAATTAACATCTAAAGAAGACAACTTATTTCATTCCTAATTTCTGAGACCATCATATCACTAGTCTAGTATTCCATTTTTCTTCTAAGAGTTTCCATGTTGATTCAAATAGGCTACCCACCAGACTTATTTGAAACAGTCTGGGTTACAGTCTGAAAATATCTACCCATATAAACTCTAGAGGGAAATAGGCATAGACTAATGATATCATGCAAGTCTAACATTAACCAATGGTTTTATTTTGGTTAGATAAACACTTTATATTGACAAATCCAGGCAAAATTCAGTTTCTGTTGTCTAATACATTTAAATCAAATTATGATAAGGTGCTTGATAGCTATCATTTCTTAATTCGCTGACATCCCTTTTTAGTTGTTCCTCCCAGGCAAACTTTTCAAATTTCTAGACATCTGATGCATAGCACTATTAAACTTACTTGAATAAGTGAGAAACACTGATAGAAAGGCTCTATCAGTATCAAAATAAATCATTCCTAATCATTACTCCTTTTTATAAATTCTTTTCTTTCTTGATTGCTTTCTTGCTTTTTTTTTTTTTTTCTTTTTACGGCTGAACCTGTGGCATATGGAAGTTCCCAGCGTAGGGGTACAATTAGAGCTGCAGCTGCCGGCCTAAGCCACAGCCCCAGAAATGCCAGCTCCAAGCTGCATCTGCAGTCTACACCGCAGCTTGAGACAATGTCAGATCTTTAACCCACAGAGTGAGGCCAGGGATTGAACCTGTATCCTCATGGACCACTATGTCAGGTTCTTAACCCACTGAGCCGCAGTGAGAATCCTGAATTCTATTTTTTTTCTGTAGGACACTATGGGAAGAGGTTAGCATTCATTAATAGAATAATTGGTATTATCTAGCCAAAAGCTTATCCAAAATAAATTAAGCTATTTGAAACTTCCAGGTGATAGAATTTCTGGTTTACATGTAACCGATAAATGGCAAGTATATTTTGCCACAATGTTCTAGCCATGTTCAACATATTTTCTTATGGCAGGGTTATATACCTTAATATACAAGTGTCCTGTACCACCTCACACCAGTCAGAATGGCCATCATTAATAAGTCTACAAATAGCAAATGCTGGAGAGGGTGTGGAGAAGAGGAACCCTCCAACACTTTTGGTGGGAACATAAACTGGTACAACCACTATGGAAAACAGTATGAAGGTACCTCAGAAAACTAAATATAGAACAACCCAGAAATCCCACTCCTGGGCATATATCCAGACACAACTTTCATTGAAAAAGATGAATGCACCCCTATATTCATTGCGACACTATTCACAATAGCCAAGACTTGGAAACAATCTAAATGTCCATGGACAGATGAATGGATTAAAAAGCTGTGGTACATATATACAATCAACACTACTCAGCCATAAAAAAGAACAAAATAATACCATCTGCAGCAACTTGGATGAAACTAGAGACTCTCATACCAAGTGAAATAAGTCAGAAAGAGAGAGAGAAATACCATATATCATATACCTGAAACCTAATACATGGCACAAATGAACCTATCTACAGAAAATAAACAAACTCATGGACATGGAGAACAGACTTGTGGTTGCCAAGGGGGAAGGGGAGAGAGTGGGATGGACTGGGAGTTTGGGGTTAGTAGATGCAAACTATTGCATTTGGAATGGATGAGCAATGATGTCCTGCTGTATAGCACAAGGAACTATGTCTAATCACTTGTGATGAAACATGATGGAGGATAAAAAAAATGTATATAAATGTATAACTGGGTCACTTTGCTGTATAGCAGAAATTGACAGAACACTGTAAATTAATTATAGTAAAAAATTTAAAAAAACAAATGTCCTGAATATAAATGCAAGTATGGCATACATGATACTCAAAGTATGTATTATTCTATGACAAGCTGGTTTTTCTTTGGGGAATTCTCCCCTGTTAATCTGTATTCAAATTATACGTTAACATTAGGTAGAAACTGCAGACACTGGAAATTCATTTTTCATTTATGGGAGCCCACACAGGGTCAAACACAATGGCTATTCAGAAAAGTTAGTGCCAAAAACATCCAAGATTTATTGAGTCCAATTCAATAAATGATGAAGGAAACAGTCCAATAAAAGTATATTCTTAATTTAATTTTACATGAAGAGAACATTTAGAAACCGTGGTCTAAATCTTAATCTATATCCTGTTTTTTTCTTATACATTCCTCCCCCAAGCAACACACACACACACACACACACACACACACACACACACACACACACACAGAGTTACATTCCAAATAACAGAAAATATACCAGAAATAAAAAATCCAGGACACAAGTGTGTACTTAAGAAAGAATAACTTTTACTTCTGTTACCAAATATACTACAGGCTAAGAGAATTCAGTGTCACAAAGTAAACCTGAACAGATATATTTTTTTACTCAATTTCTCTCATTAAATGTTAAAATAATTCTATTCATGTACTCAATTCTTTTCATATTCAATATTATTCTTGAATAATAATTCAATGAGTGCAGTCATTGATGTCACTCTTCTATTATAAGGTATCAACTGAATCTATGTGAAAATGTAGGAAAAGAGGAAGCTCAAATATTTGGTATTTAGGAAACATGAAATAATAAAACTTGACTAAAATGCCTAAATAAGGAAGACACTTGCAATCTATAAACTCTCAATAAAGAAGCCTTTTAGGAGAGAGGCCACTTGCAACCTAAGACATAATATATTTTTGAGCCTCCAAACTCCTTAGTTACTTTGATGGGGAAACAAAAGATCTTAAAATGTACACTGGAACCAGATCTAAGTAGTAGGTACTGATAGTAGCAGTAATTCTACTCCTAAAGTATTACTGGCACAACAAGTGGAATGTGAAAAATAACACAGGTGAAAATCATTATGTGGTGACCTAGCTAAGTGAGTTCAAGAGATGTATGGGGAAAAATACCCAGATAAATTTTTTTACAGTGATAAGTCTTTCCTCTATGCTAAGGTAGTCTTCAGAGAATGTATATTCAGTCCAATAAAACAGATTGAATTATATCTAAAGGCAGCATAAATGTGTATATTTATAGTGACACCTCTTTTATATCTTTCCCTGGAGAATAAAATGTTCTGGATGGGAAAATTTTCATGATAACTAAAATACACCCATTTAATTATAAAATTATATTAACAAAACACACCTTGACATTTTGTGTTGCAATTTCCCTAAAACGCTTTGAACACTCCACTAAGTTATCAAACTTGGTAACATGCTGAGCATAACTTATCCTATGTTTGATGATATGAGGGTCATAACTACTGTCCTGTATTTAGGAGAACAAATTCCCAAGGAGGTATCTTGCACCAGTGTTGGACCATCCACTATATGCCTTTAGATTGTGATGTGTTTCTAGATTCTCCTTATTCACTCTCCTTCATCACTGGCAACCATCATTTCTTCAGTGTCTGGTTTAATGATTTTGTTTTCCTTTCCTTGCTTCCTCTAGACCATCTTCCACTAAAATGAACCAAGTCCAGTAGTCTTAATTATTCATGCAAGAACCTATATCAGCAGACTTAATTTTTTACATTACCTAAGTCCTGGCAGCACTTTCTTCTCCTTGCTAAAGGAGAAATACACAGGTAGTTCTGGGTGCGTAATAGTGTAATAATTGTCAAAAATATTACTTATGAATAAATATGGCATACATGGATCTACTTTCTTTCCCCTCAAACCATCAGAATATAATATGTACTGGATATGGAAAAAAAAAGTGGTACTTGTTGATATCACATGAGAGCTAGCTAGAAATAGGAAGCTCATCACCACCCCCACCTTCAAGATTTACTGAATCAGAATTTTGACCTGAATTTTTGCATATACTTGTTTATTTGTTTTTACAATTTATGTTGAAATTCCTGTAGTCACTCTTTTTCTACACATAAGCATCAAAGCTGTTTAATGTATTTATTCGCCCTTGATTCCTATCTACATATCTTTATCAAGACTTGTGGTAGGATTCCCATTTACTTATGCCTTGCACTTAGTTCCATCTTTGCTATTGGACCTGTGTCTAAATTAAAGCTGTACTCATTTCCCCCTGGAGTTCTCCTGATTTTCATTTGTCTGGATTGACATTTACCCTTAGGTTGGTATACTCTCTACAAGCTCCTTATTTTGCTGGTTCATCTAGGAACTCTTCTTAAGGTAGTAACCTAATCTTTATTACATCATTAGCTCCCAGGCTGGTCTTGCTCTCTACCCTGTTAGTCTTTAGTCACATCTCTGGGCTTAGGATGAAAAACTCAACTTCATATCCCTCTCTGACCTCATAACTCTTAACAAAAAGAACTAATGTTAAGTCATGGCAAAGGCATGGCAGTAGGAGATTATGATCTCGGGTGAAAGCAACAAATACTAAGAGTTTATGTTTCCAGTCTTCCTTTCTTGGGATCTGTTATAGCGCTTATATTCCTTGTCCTCTTCGCATTGCTTTTCTCTTATTCCTTCTATGTAGCTTATAGGGCAACATGGGGCACAAGCTTATGACACAAACCAGAGGAAAGGAAACAAGAGTTGACCCCCAAAATAGATTTTAGTCGAGGTCTTATTTAGATATACACTCCATTAAAAAGAAATTCAGCCCAGCTGGCCAAGAGCAGAGATTACATAGGGCTTTAAGTTTAAACCCTAATTAGTAATAGAAAGTAAAATTTACCTAGAATCCCCATTAGGCATAACTCTCCATGAGGATCTCGGCAGTGGATGAGAGGGTAAAGAAAAGAATGGGAGAAGGCTTTCTGTCAATGGGCCCCAGGCAATTTTGTATTGATTTAAAAAAAAATAGTTATTCTACCTCCAAAATTCATGACTCTTGAATCTTAGCTGGTTTCCCCAAATGAAAGCTTTCCTTTTTATAGGGCCTAGAGATAAAAGTCTTGCAAAACTAGGCAAAAATCCTCTTCCTTCACTGGTAACCTATTTTGAATCTGAGCCTAGCATAGCAACTAAATAAATAAATATGTCTTGTACTCTGCTCAGAGAGAGAGCATGAGAATAATTCACTGTTAAAAAATAACCTAATTTTTAATGCAAGTGTATATTTTCAAAATATAATTCATCCATTTTAAAGTTAGACCTCATGCTAACCTATTTGAAAATTAATGTTGAAAGATAAATGGAAGCTATTTCCTGAAGCAAGTTTTGCACCTATATTTTTAGGAATGCCTTTGGATTGGTAAACTATCAGAAGCTGACCTTCCTAAATGCCCTGTACCTAGCAAATCAATTTAGCTGTCTGTATATGCATCCTATTCTATGGTAAATTACATAGTAAACAACTAGTGCAATTATAAGAGATGCATGCTAACTGCGATGCATAAGATGAGAGTTCAAAATCATGCAGAACACATTCTTTGCTTATTAAAAACAAATGCTAATTCCCCATAAAATGAATTTTGTCATGCAATTTACTTTTTTTCTACTCGCCTCCCCCTCAAAGAAGAATCACTGAGTTCACAGTATAACCTAAAGATACAATTGAGGTTTGTTGAATGCCTACTTGGAAGGCAGTATATATAAATCTGGCTTTACATAAATCTGGCTGATACTAATAGTCTTATTCAGATAATTGCAGTTTTTGTGAAAATTCAGTAAGTGCCACAACACCTGAAATAACTGGGTACAGTAAGCACCCACTATGCATGAAAGCATTTTTTAGAGAATCAAGCTGAGCTTTAGAAGTATCTATCACAATATTAAGATCTTCATTCAATAAATTGGACTGGTATTTCTCCCAGTAGGACTATCATTGTAATGACACTGTGTAGCAGGATCCTGTTTTATGAAGCATGGGAGGATCAATGCTTTCATCTAAAAACATTAAATTTAGAAAGGTTCAAAGTTGCTACAAATACATTAACTGTTCTAATACTTTAGTTAAAAGTTATTGAAACAACTGTTTAATCCAAAAAGTTTTGTAAGCAATAACTTTCCAATAAGAAATCTGATTTCGTTATTTTGGCAGCCCTTGCTTGACACAGATTGTAAGAATCACTGTTTCTGGTAAATTGATAAAATGTGTGCTAATCTTTGTAACAGAGTCAAAGCTTAAATTTGCATGTCACTATTTTGGTGATATAACTTTGTGCTTTATTTAAAATGTCTTTATAAATTGTTAATTAATGTTACCATTAGAGTACTCAGTGATAAATCAAATATCAGGTTCAAAATATAAAATAGCTTGAGGTAAAAAAATGACAGGTAATTTCATATTGTTTAACTTAAAAACAAGGTTGATAAATACATAATTTCATTAATATCATGATTATCACTTAATAGCCCAGGTGGTTGGTCTGCACTATATATTTATTGAATGAATAAATAAATGGGTGACAAGTTGGCATAACTCTTTCATCTATCAATCTTCTTCTAGATATTATGTTTAAATCCAACCTTTTAGGTTAAATCATATTGATATAGTGGATTCCTCTGTATTCCAGGAAGCACAGAAGCAAGTGTATTTCTTCTGTATCTTTCTGTTATATGCAATTCTATTACCTCTATGTCTCTTCTGTTCTTCTTTTTCTTCTCTCCCTCCCCCCTCCCCCCAACACACACAACACATACACACACAGTAGTCCTGTTTGGTATCTCAAAAATAAACTAGACTATCTACTAGGATTCCTTTAAGGACTGTAATTGAAAGATTTCTTTCAAATATATATCAGTGGTGCACTCAAGGCACAACACAACAGCATTTTTTTGACCAGAAGCAGACTGTGTGTGAGGGTTGATGCCAGTAATCCACATCCACAGGCTTCTTTTGACGCTATGTTAGAGAGGCAATATTTGGTTTTGCAAGAATATCTACTTTTATTTTTGTCTTCATATGTAAATTGAGTTTATTTCTATAACTCAACATCTGATCATTAAACACTGGACAGTGAATAAGAGACAGTTATGTTTTAATGTTTGGGCAAATATTTGAGACGTGGTAAATACTGAGAATGTTTTTTAGGTCTCTACTATTTTCCAAAGAAATTTTTCCTGATTTTAATTTGTTTATGGGCTTAGTGAAAAGTATTTGCTTTCCCAAAGTATGAATATGTACCAGGTCACTAACTTCTCAGTTGTTTCTCTAGTTGAGCAAAGTTTTCATTTTGATGGCACATTTCCATGACAGCTGTTTTATTCCACATGTTTATATTCAAAGCATATTAACCTGAGAACATGAGGATAATTATCATCAGGTACAAATGCTTTTGGATGTTAATAATCCCTTTCCTTCCCTGTCTCTTGATTGTCTGAAACCCAGTTATTACTAGGTACTAATATTTTTAGGTCTTCATGGTACTTATAACACCCTGAAAGTTATCCACACTGACTTTGGTTAAGAAAGCTTGAGTTTAGATCAGCTGAACAGGATAGAGAGCCCAGAATTAAACCCAAGCACCTCAGTCAACTAATCTATGACAAAGGAGGCAAGAATATACAATGGAGAAAAGACAGCCCCTTCAATAAGTGGTGCTAGGAAAACTGGACAGTTACATGTGAAAGAATGAAATTAGAACACTTCCTAACACCATACACAAAAATAATCTCAAAATGGATTAAAGAACTAAATATAAGACTGGATACTATAAAACTCTTAGAGGAAAACATAGGCCAAACACTCTCCGACATAAACCTCAGCAATATCTTTTCAGATCCACCACCTAGAGTAATGACAATAAAAACAAAAACAAACAAATGGGACCCAGTTAAAATTAAAAGTTTCTGCACACAAAGGAAACCTTAAATGAAACGAAAAGACAACCCACAGAATGGGAGAAAATATTTGCAAATGAAGCAACTGACGAGGAATTAATCTCCAAAATTTATAAACACCTCCTGCAGCTCAATACCAAAAAAAACAAACAACGCCATTAAAAAATGGGCAGAAGATCTAAACAGACAGTTCTCCAAAGAAGACATAAAGATGTCCAAAAAACAAATGAAAAGATGTCCAACATCACTCATTATTAGAGAAATGCAAATCAAAACTACCATGATTTTGTACCACCTTATACCAGCCAGAATGGCCATCATCAAAATGTATACAAACAATAAATGCTGGAGAGGGTGTGGAGAAAAGGGAACCCTATTACACTGTTGGTGGGAATGTAAATTGATAAAACCACTGTGGAAAAACAGTACGGGAATTCCTCAGAAAACTTAAAAATAGAATTACCACTTGATCCAACAATCTCACTCCTGTGCATCTATCCAGAGACAACCATGATTTGAAAAGATACATGTACTCCAAAGTTCACTGCAGTACTATATACAATAGCCAAGACATAGAAACAACCTAAATCCCCATTGACAGAGGAGTGGACAAAGGTGTGGTACATATAAACAATGGAATATTACTCAGTCATTAAAAGGAAAGAAATAACGGCATTTGCAGTAACACGGATGAACCTAGAAACTATCATGCTAAGTGAAGTTAGTCAGACAGTGAGACACCCATATCAAATGCTATCACTTACATGTGGAATCTAAAAAAAAGGATACAATGAACTTCTTTGCAGAACAGATACTGACTCATAGACTTTGAAAAACTTATAGTTTCCAAAGGAGACAGGTTGGGGGTGGTGGGATGGGCTGGGGGTTTGGGATGGAAATGCTATAAAACTGGGTTGTGATGATCATTGTACAACTCTAAATGTAATAAAATTCATTGAATTAAAAAAAAGAAGGATTGAGTTTTGGTTAATAGTTTTCAGTTAACCGTGTATAACTCAACAAATAGATCTCTTTTTTTTGTCCGTGTGGATATTTATTAATGTTGACTGGTAGTAATGATGTGACTCACCAACCTTTGTTCATGTGGAATCACTTAGATTTGACAAGTTTTAATTGAGACACAAGTGTGACAATCATATAAGATGCCATTTGGATTAAGTTTATGAAGGAAAACATTGTGAATACCCTGCCTATTGATATTCTTGAGTTGGTTTCCCAATTGTTATATAAAGAAAATAATTCATCCAGTAGAGCAAACATAGCCAAAGTTGCTCTTCTCCTGTTTGTATGACTTCAACATTTTCTTACATGGTTGACTTTCTGATATGTGATAGGAAATTGACATATGATGGTTCTATTTGTCTATTTCTATCTCACAGGAAATTGCTTCTGGGCGAGAAAGCTTTCCTTCCTATTTCCAATAGTGTATATAAAATATTGGCTCTAGAAGTAGCATTTTATTGAGTCTCTAAATTTTACGAATAAAGGAAAAAGACACAGACACATTGAGACTTGTTTAAGAACCCTCAGCTTGTTTAAAAAAGCACTTGTAACTTAATTGGGTTTTGTAAAACCCCAGACAGGCTAAGTGCTAACATTCAGAATGAAGTGACATTCAGAATGAAGCAAACTATAAATCTGATAAAAATGGTTCATTATTGCATGCACTTCATTTCACCCCCTTTCACCTCAATGTAACTTGTGGTCTCATGTGTTCTATAATACACCTTCCTTGTTTGGCCTGCATGGTGTCTTGCTCTCCTGCTATGCTTCTATTATCTTTGAGTGATCCTTCTCTCTTCCTGCCTGCCTGGCTCTTTAAGTTACATCAGCTGCTTTCAGGTGCAGTTATCACTCTAACCACATTCAGCCCTAACCACACTCCTGTATTCCAGACCCATATTTGCAATTGCTCACAAGTACCCTTCACCTGTATGTTTCACACACATCTTAAACTTAATATGGCCCAAACCAAATCACCTATCTTCTTATTTACCTCACTCTATCATCCACAGGCAAGAAATTTTTCTTTTGTATTTTCTGCTGGTTACTAACACAACAATCTATATAGGTAACCAAATGGGACAGTCGGGTATCACTCTGGATTTCTCTTTCACCCAAAGTAACCTCATCTAATCAATCACAAAACCGCCTAACATCTTATATGGATATCTGGTATATATCCCCTCCTCACTCTTCCTATTCCACCGCAGTTCACTGTAATGCCTAACACACAGCAGGTGCTCTATAAATATTTACTGATGAGTGACTAGAACAAGAATGAGCAAATGAACAGTGACTACGACAGAGTTTCCACCGTCATTTAGCTCATTTTCTAACAAGCAGAGAGAGACAGAGATATTTATATGATGCTTGCAGGCTATGTCCCAAGGAAAGTCATATATGAAAGGTAACTGACCTCAGCTGGGTATAAGGAATTCTTTCTGAAGAATGAAAACCTAGGTCATGAATAAATTTATTTACTCATTTATAATCTACTTAATTTCCAACTAATTTTCTTCAGCTTGAGTTGTCGGAGCAATGTGAATGGTGACAAAGGGAAACTCAGCGGCTTCCACAAAGACCAGTTTGGCTTTTCTACTTGCCAAGTAGCCATTGCTGCTTAGATGTTCTTGGGTACAAATTTTCCTGAAAGACCTCAGATCTCTGTTTTACACAATTAATGACTGACAAAGAAAGACACGGACCCAGATTTTGGACACAAATCATGAAACATGAGGTTTCAATTATTAATGACTATATCGTTCTATAAAGTTATATGAATTCAAATGGATTTTTATGTTTTAATACAAAGTAGAGGTTGCACAAACATCCTGATAAAGCTAAAGGATCAGATGTTTCAACCTTCCTGAGAGCTGAGCTCCATGGGCTGGTGTCAGCTATGTGGTGACACTCAAAATGAACAGGTATTTCTAGTAGTCTTTTACTAGATTTATTTGTTCTGAAATTCAAACTACGTATTAATGATAATAACAATAATTCAAATTTGCCTAATATAGTCTGTGTAAAAATAATTCCCCATAAAAAGTTGGAAAATTTCTTCCCATATAATATGAATTAATATTAATAATAAATAGTTAGGTTTCAAGTAGTATTTTCTGGGCTCTACTTTAAAATTTGTTTTCCATTAAACTTTCTTTTAAGAGTTAATTAGTCTGCAGTTATGAAACCTATCAAATAATAACCTTGTTTACTCTCTAATTACTAGACATTATTCAGTATCAGTGAAGAGGCCAATAGATTTATTCTCATTTTGAATTTAAATACACAAATTAACTTTAATAAACTGGTCAAGCAGCTCAAATAATATCACTATGATTTTATAAAGAAAAGACTATGGAATACCTAAACAACAAAGTGAAAACACAGATTTCTTTTCTTTTTTCTGTCAAGAAAAATTTGTGCAACTCTATGTCTTAACTCACTTTATAAAATATGTGGAGAAAATTAATAAACAAAAATATTCCTCTATTTGGTTCCTTTTGGGAAACACAACATTTAAAATCTATATTTAATGCCAAATAGTCAAAACAATCTTGCAAAATAACAACACTGGATGTATGATGCTCCCTGATATAAAGCTATAAAATACAAAATTATAATAATCAAAACAGCACAGTATTAGCATAAAAACAGACACATAGATTAAAGGAACAAAATAAAGAGCTCATAAATAAACCCATAAATACATGTTCAAACAATTTATGACAAAAGTGGCAAAAAACATACAAAGGGGAAAGATATTCTTTAATAAACGATCTTAGGAAAACTAGACAGTTACATGTAAAAGAAAACTGGACCACTACCTTACACCATATACAAAAATTAACTCAAAATGGATTAAAGACCTAAACGTAGGACTCAAAGCCATAAAACTTCTAGAAGAAAACAAAGGTCAAAAGCTCGTTGACATTAGTCTTAGCAATGTTTTATGGATTTGACTCCAAAAGGCAATGAAAACAAAAGCAGATATTAACAAATGGGGCTACATCAAACCAAAAAGATGCTACACAGTGAAGGGAATCATCAACAAAATTAAAGAGCAGCTTACTGAATGCGAGAAGATGTTTGCAAATCATAATCTAAAAAGGGGTTAATATCTAAAATATATAAAGAACTCCTACAACTCCATAACAACAACAACAACAACAAACCAAGAAATCTAATTAAAAAATAGGGAGAAGATATGAATAGACATTTTTTCAAAGAAGACATGACCAACAGGCACCTAAAAAAATACTCAATATCACTCATCACCAGGGAAATGCAAATTAAAACCACAATGAGATACCACTTCACACCTGTCAGAACGGCTAGTATAAGAAAGACAAGACATAACAAGTGTTGGCGACATGTAGAGGAAAGGAAACACTTGTGCACTGTTGGTGGGATTATAAATTGTTGCAGTAATTATGGAAAACAGTATGGCGGTTCATCAAAATAAAAAATAGAACTACCATATGATTCAGCAATTCCACTTCTGGGTGTTTCTCCAAAGAAAACAAAAACATCAATTCAAAAAGACACATGCATCCCTCTATGTTCTATGCAGCACTATTTAGTCAGGATATGGAAACAACCTAAGTGTCCATGTACAGATGAATGTATTAAAAAAAAAGATCTAGAGTCTATATAGAATGGGATCCTTTTCAGCCATAAAGAATGAAATCTTGCCATTTGTGACAACATGAATGGACCTTTAGGGTATTGTGCTAAGAGAAATAAGTCAGAGAAAGACAAATACCATGTGATTTTACTAGTAGGTGGAATGAAAAAGACAAACAAAACAAAAACAGAAACATATTCATAGATACAGAGAACAGATCGGTTGCCAGTGCAGAGAGGGACAGAGGAGGCAAAACAGGTAAAGAGGATTAAGAAGTACAAAACTTTCAGTTATATAATAAATAAGACCATGGGGATATAATGCTTAATGTACAGTTTGTGAAACATAGTCAATAATATTACATTAACTTTGTAAGGTGGCATGTGGTGACTAGATTTACTGTGGTGACAATTTTGCAATGTATCCAAATACTGAATTACTGTGCTATACACCTGAAACTAATTAATATTGTATATCGGCTCTACCTCAAAAAAAAAAAAAAGGCAAATCATTTTACAGTTAGTCAATTGAAAAGGGAAAAAATAATAAAATAAAATTTGTATTTAGTCTGGACTACTTAAAGAATTTGTTCTTACCTTTTATCATCTTACTCACTTTTACTTCCTTTTAATGACTAACATTAGATTTTTAACTTAGTGACCTATGTTGTGGATTTTAGAAAGGAAAAATAAAGGCATCACTTCCATCAGTAAAAAAATGAAATTCCTGTTGCTTTCCAGTAGAAGAACAGTAAGCCATGCATAATATAAGCCTGCCCTGGTTCCCCTTGCAGTCATTGAGTAATACTGAAAAGCTGATCATGGGTACAGTTATGTGCTCAGGTTTCGGTTTGAGAAAATAAAATATTTTTACATGTCTTACATAAGTACCAAGTTTGATAGCATTTGCTTCATTAGCTCCATTAAGCAACCCTAACTCACCAATTTTCTATTAGCTGTCTGGTTAAAAACTACATTCCATTTCCACTACCATGACTGCTGATGGTTCTATTCTTGTAAATAGTCTTAGAAAAAAATTAAAACATGTCACAAGGTTGTGCTACTTTCAGCCTCTCTGGGGGTCAAGAGATAGGGCAATGAGAGAAGTTATGCACTGTCACAGCCTGAACAAAATCCCATCCATCAGAGAACAGGATTTCACTCTCCGGTGCCTTCTTTTCACTAGAGTGGAAACAAAAGAAAGAATCCCCAAACAAGCAATTCTGTTGAACTACCGTGTAAGATTAGGGGAATAAATGACAGAACTTGTGTCTATAGTAAGCAGTTTCCAACATGAATAAATTGTTCCCAGAAAATACATTTTATCTGAAGTTTTATTTCATAAAGCAAGAAGTTCAAAGTGACAGCACAGAAAACTTTAAAAAAATCTAAAATCAAGCTTTATTCTATGTACGGAGAAAAGTTCTCAGCCTTACAAGGATTTTTTTTGCTGCATGTTAGCCTAGCATAGCCCTTCAACAACCCCAGATGTCTGCTATGCTGAAGCCATGCATTGGAGGAATTTGGATCTGAGCTCTATGATTTTCTGTTATGTCAATGGCTCAAAATTCTGCTCCCTTCTTATACTACCTCTTAGTTGTTTCAAATACTTCACAGTACACACACACACACACACACACACTCACACACCAGCAAGAAGGGATTTTAAAAAACACAAACTAGACCAGAAATTTGAGGCCAATGAGTGAATAAACTTTTGTTTGTTTGTTTTTAGGGCCGCACCTGTGGCATATGGAAGTTCCCAGGCTAGGGGTCAAATCAGAGCTACAGCTGCTGGCATACGCCACAGCCACAGCAATGCCAGATCTGAGCCAAGTCTGTGACCTACACCACTGCTCATGGAAATGCCAGATCCACAACCTCAACTCATAATAACGCCGGATCCCCAACCCACTGAGCGAGGCCAGGGATCGAACCCGCATCCTCATGGATCCTAGCTGGGTTTGTTAACTGTTAAGCCACTAAGGGAACTCCCTGAGTGAAAAAACTTTTAAATTATTTTTATTTCCACTGTTTTTTCAGGTATCTTTGTTTGAGTATGCCAAAATGTGTATATTCCTATTGTTAGGATGGATAGTAAGGAATAGAGATATGTTACATTCCTGATTTGGGGTAGAAGCAAATTAGGCACTACTGAGTCGAATCTCCATAGTATATGATCTGCTTAAAACTTTGCAGGTATAGACATTAGATTTTATGAAACTGAGTCACACCGCTTAAATTCACAAGGAGTAGCTATTTAAAACAAATACAAAGAAAAAATTTCAAAACATATGTATGGAAAAAGATTGACCATGCTAATAGTAAACATAAGAAATGCAATGGATATTTTATATCAGATAAAATAGACCCAAATCAGGAGTATTACTAAATATAAAAGAAGCATTTCATAGTGATAAAAGAATGTATATGAACCTAATAACAGAGCTTCAAAGTATATGAAAGCAAAAATGTATAGAATTAAAGGGCAAAATAAACAATTCTGCAATCATAGTTGGAGATTTTTAATATCCTCCCAGCAACTGATGGAATAAGTAGTCACAAAAACACAGTACAGATGTGGATAATTGAAATAATACCATCAACCATCTTTATTTATTGATATTTATATAGTATAACCCAGAAAATGCAAAGAGCACTGTCTTTTCAAGTACACATAGTACATACACCAAGAGAGAAAAATATTGGGCCATAAAACAAATCTCTCAAATGTAAAAGGATTAAAATCATAAAAAATGTTTTCACTGACCACTATGGACCTAAATTTGAATTAACAACAAAATATCTAGAAAGAATATTTGTTAAAGTGCTAAGCTTCTGTTACCTAGGAAATACATTTATGAAGAAAATAACTTCCCAAACAATAGAGATAATGTATTACTCTAGTATATCCCACTGCTCATAGAACTTAAGAGCTGAAAAAAAAAAAAAATCTCAGAGGTAAGCAAAGGACTAATGTCTTCTAAATATTTTTAAAATATTTAGTTATATGTTATCAATGAGTTAATGAAAGTTGAAGAATTCTTTTATTTTTGCTTAATACCTTAAAAGAAAGGGATATTAATGTAAAAATAATTATGAAATTGGGTACCTTTTTATGCTAAATTTCCCAAACACTTTAATTTTATAAAATTCATTAATCAGCCTTCAGAATTCAGTATTTTGCACTAACTGTATCTATTTTTAGATCCACTTGTTAATATACAATTAGCCTTGAAAAGAAACCTGTGTTAAATTTGTATAATAATGTTGTACAATAAAAGAAAATGTTTGTACAATATTGATTTCACAATTGCAAATACAATAACTGAACAATTTGCAAACTGATCTAAAAACAACAAAAGTTTTAATTCAGTTATTTAAGTGTGAATGGCAGAAAGCTTTAAAAATTTTTAATAAGGCTCTCTAACCATTTATTTTTATTTGACTTATATAATCAAACATTTTATTTTGTATTCTCCTTTAGTTTTTTAAGTGATTCTTTTTAAAAATAATTAGAGGAAAATTTTTTCACTCATTATATATATTAACTTGATACTTATTTTAAAAATATCCTCTATGCACAAGTGAGGAATTAAGCTAAGAATTATGGATATTATCATATTCTCTGCTCTAATAAAGTTTATATTCTAGTGTGAAAGTAAGAAAGCAAATAAGAATACAAAAATAGCTATTTAATTATAACAGTGCTATGATAGTGAATAAATAGTGACATCAAAGCATGTAGTAGATATCCTCAAGTAACAGAAAATGGAATTGAGCTTTTTAATTAACAAAAATTAATTAATCAATGGAGAGAATTTAGATGGAGGAATAAGTGAGGCTTGATCCAGAAAGGGGAAAACATGTTTGAAGCACCACAGAAAAACCCTGTTAGAGTAACAGGAAGAATGATCTCCAAGTAAGGCAGACAAGGTTAGCTGAGCCTGACAGACCAAGTAAAGAACTTTTTTGTGGCTGAATAATATTCACATGAATACACGCACACACAAAACACACCACATCTTCTTTATCCATTACTCTGTCAATGGACAGTTAGCCATAAAAAAGAATGAAATAATGCCATTTGTAGCAACATGAATGGACACAGACATCATCATAGTGAATGAAGTAAATCAGACAGAAAATATCATATTATATCATTTATATGTAGACTTTAATAAAAATGATAAAAAAGAACTTATTTATAAAACAAACTCACAGATTTCAAAACCAGTATTATGGTTGCCACAGGTGAAACTATTGGGGGGGAGGGAAAATTGGGAGGGCAGGAATAACATATACATGTTGCTGTATAAAATATATGATTAAAGAGAACCTACCATACAGCACAGGAAAATCTACTCAATAGTTTGTAATGACATTTAGGAAAAAAGAATGGATATATTTTTCTGTATGACTTAACACTGCTACACACTTGAAATTAATACATTGTAAGTCAACTCTAATACAATAAAATTAAATTTTAAAAAAGGACTTTTTCTAGGTACAATGGATAGCAATTTAAAGCATTTTAGACAGAGGATTTAAAATTGAGAGGAACAGCAGATATTCTGGATTTGTAGAGTCAAAGATATGATGGTAAGCAACAGTTCCAAGGTTTCTAGCCTAAGTGAACAAGCAGATGGTGATGTCGCTTTGCTGAGATGGGAAAGATGGAAAAAGTAGAAATCTGTGGATGAATTATAAAGTACTAAATTAGGAATTTTAGTGGAGGTGCTATAAGACATTCAGAAGAAGAATCTGGGTATACGGCTCAATATAGAATTGGACATCAGAGAAATGTTTTGGTTCAGAGGTATAAATTTGAGGATCATTAGCATACAGATGAAATGAATGCTACAATTATGAATGAGAACATTTAGAGAAAGAAGAGAATTTCTATAGAAATATGACACCCAAGGCTCAAAGAAATCCACCATTTGAAGGTTAAGAAAATAGGAATGAGCCAGTAAAGGAAAGAATGAGTGATGTGCAGTGTAGTAGAGAATAAGAAAATAGTACCTGAAGGAAGGAATCATTAGCTTGAGATGTACCGGAGAAGCCATGCAAAATGAAGAATCAAAAATTCCACTGCCTTAGTAATACATCAATCTTAGGAGGAATCACTTTTTGTGGAGGGCTGAAACTTGAAGAAAAATTAGACCCTGAGGAGAAAAGCAAGTTTAGATAACTATTTACAAGAAGTTGTTAAAAAGGAAAAAAGAAAAAGGTGAAGAGTGAAGAAAAAAAGGAGAGTTATGGAAATATACTTTTTAAGATGGCAGAATTTTGAGCATGGTGATGACGGAAAAGATCCAATTCAGAGGGATATAAACAAAGAGAATGTGAAGTTCCCAAGAAACTGGGAGAAGTTATGACAGATATGAGTTATTTAAGTTTTCAGAGTTAATCCAATCATCAGACACAACGTTCCGGAAGACTTTTCTCTTAGACATACTCAAATAATTTGATATTTTGCTGAGCATGAAATTTATAACATAGTTAGATTTGATGCTGAGAAACCTGACTGACAAATTATGTGTGTAATTAAGTCTTCTTTATTTAAAATGTTATGTTCCAGTTAATGAAAAGTTATAGATATGTGTTATCTACTCAGCAAAGACTGCTTTAAAGGGAAACGCTAACATAACCAGCAAATTAATTTCAAGCAAGCACACAACTGAAACAGATGAACAGAACACATATTGCAATTTGGTGTTTTATTTCTATAGATTTACCTGAGCGATTTTTCCTCAGAGTAACCAGAGTGTTTTTAAAATATTTTAAATTTTGCTAGTATACAAGCCAATCTCACATGAAGGATATTACATAGACTTATTTGTACCATTTTAAAATGTATTCATTGAGGAAACTATAAACTCAAAACCTTCTGCATTAACAGACTTTGCTTGATGGCTTAAATTCAGAATCCAGGCTTCACAGCAACCTCCCTTTGCCTACTGACAATGTAAGCAAACACGATCAAGAGTAAAGTAGGTTAGAAAGTGCCTTCCTAGGTTTTTAGCCATGGCAGGGGAAGTGACTCTGGCTACATGTACAAGAACATGGCACAGTTATTCTAACTGTACTATTCAATGACCTTACAAGTCACAGTTCATCTGGCCAGTTGTTAGATAATCAGACATTATTTGCTCTCCTTGAGGTACTATGCGGATGAATTGACAGACCAGTTGAATCAGTGGACTGGCTGGAACCAGCAAAGCTTTTTATATGTCACACACACACACACACACACACACACACACACAAAGGCTGGGAAGCCAAAGGAGACTAAAAAACAGTATTTCTTATGCAATGACAAGTGAAATATTATAATTATAGTGTGTCTACTGCCAATGATACTGATGTTCCTGTATCAAGGTAGCAGGTTGGAACCACTCTAGAATAGGAAGAGAAAGTGACTAACTTTTGAATATAAAAATAATAAAGCCTCCTGTCTTCTTGTGTTTTAAAAAAGAAAAGCCTTAAGTCTGAATATTCTCATTTGTCATTAAAAACAAAGCTATCTAGAAAATTAGACAAATTATGAATGAAATTACATATGGTTGCTATAAATCTCTTAGGTATTAATCTCATGTTCTGGGGACAATTTAGCAAACTGAACACCCTTTCGCAAAACAAGAGAAAATATATTCTCATAAAATTTTCCATATAACACCTCAATCTAGTATGAAAATTGCAATTTGGAACAAGCTGGAGCACATACATAAACATATGAAGCTGCTTCATGAATACCATGGAGAGGAGTTGACATGCAGAATGCATTCCAACAGTTCTATTAAGTGCTTAATTACATCTTTAATTCAAAATTACGGGAGGGCAAGTAACAGAACAGCATCAAAATTCTTGTAATGAGGTCTACATAATCTATTTGATGTTGTTGGAAAAACAGCATATGTTTTGGGTAATTGCTAAAACCTCAAAGGATACTTTTCCAACCTCTGAGAGTGAAACCAAAAATGCTACAAACCCTAATCACTACCTGTGGTCCTGATAAAACTATAAGTACATAACACAGTGATGGAGTTGATAATTAAGTAGTTGGTGATCCTTAAAAGAATGGTTTCAACGAGGACTTCAGAGGGTGAAGATGGGATAGGAGACAGAATGTGCCATGGAACTCTGTGGAGGGGAAGCCTTATACACATATTCTTTAGTCATAATGCTTCACAATGAGAAAATGGGATATTTGAACCCAAGCTTTTATATGTGCAATTAATGATAATGACTCCATACAAGGGCCCACCTATGTACCAAGGTCTATGCTAACTGCTTGAAATACAAAAATAAACCAGACAAACAGGGTACTTGCCACGTGGATTTTAGCTTCCTTGATCAGTCCATTTGGACCTCAGTTTCAGACACATATATGTCTCAATGTAATAATAAGTTGTTTATTAATCTATTTTTTAGTACTTTTTTTTTCCCTTTTTCAGCTGCACCTGTGGATGGATGTCCTGGGCCAGGGATCGAATTTTTGCTAGAGCTCCTACCTATACCACAGCTGCAGCAATGCTGGATGCTTAACCCACTGTGTCAGGCCAGGGATCCAACCAGTGCCCCCACAGAGACAAACCAGACCATTAACTCACTGCACCACAGTGGGAACTCCTCAAATTATTTTATTTATGTATTTATGTATTTATTTATTTAGTAGAGCATCACCCACGGCATACGGAAGTTCCAGGCTAGTGGCTGAATCATCTGCCTGCCTATGCCACAGCCACAAGGACGTGGGGCCGGAACTGCATCCGTGACCTACACTGCAGCCTGTGGCAATGCCGGATCCACTGTGTCAGGCCATGGATCGAACCTGCATCCTCATGGATACTAGTTGGGTTCTTAACCCACTGAGCCACAATGGGAACTCCCTATTTTTAAAGATAGGTTGATATTAATATTTAGACTACCAGGAGCCCAGCTTTAAGCCTAAAATTGCTAAGATAAAATTCTATAAAAGGCAAGAATATAACACTTTTGTTCCCTTGCTTAAAGAAGAAAATAGATACGAAATCTATCAAATGATATTTCACAGTCTTTCCTAACATTCCTAAATATTAAAAAAAACTGCTATAACAAAAACTTTTTATGAATGAGTTTATAACTTTAGATTATGGAGACATTTTCAGCAAAACTGACATTTAACACACAAACCACAAACTTAGGAAACTCAAGAGGACATGAAGCTGAATAAATGCCAAAGAAAACTATATTTACATATGTTGTAATCAAATTTCAGAAAAAAAAAAAAAGTTCTGAATCCCAAAAGAGGCCAGAGGGGAAAAACACCTTATCTATACAGGAGCAAAGGTAAGAATTACTTACCTTCAAAAAATAATTACTATTACTATAAAAATATTTTACCTGACCAACTCCAATGCCAATTTCATAAGTTATCTTACCACAATAGCCTTCTCTCTAGAAGATAACTAGACTAAAATTAAGTAGCATTTATGTAGAAGTTCTCTACACCACCACATTTATCTTGTTAGTTTAAAGTTGTCTCCTTTTATTTAGGTCCATTTTCCATTTGCTGACCTTTTAATAGAACAATGATCAAGCATTTTATAGCCAAGATGTTCTTAGAAAATGAATTTCCTTCCCATAAATTTCTTTTTTGTATTATTTTTTCCTTTTCTTAATGGTTTGGCTGGAGTAGATTTAAATTCTGACTTCCAAAATAGAATGACTTAATCATTGAACAGAAAGAATCTTATTCCCCATGATATCAAATTTGATCTGTTTCATACTAATAAAATATTTCAAGCAGTATTCAAATTAAATGAAGATAAACCAATAAATTAACTATGTATAAGAATCAATGGGCCTCTTATTTCTCCTATTTTATTCCTTCTCCTTTTCCCAGGATCATCCTTTTTTGGGGAGCTGATATTGAGAAGGTTTGGAAATTAGCATAAACGTAAATGTAGCACTTCATAGAGCAGCTTGAAGATCCGAAAAATTCCTTATACACTAAATAGTACAATGTTCGGAAAATGGGATGTCCTGACTAATTAAATTTTCTTATGAACTGTAAGTAAACTAAGGAGGAAGAACATTTTTAAAAATTTCACTCCTTCTTTAAAACCTTTTGAAAGTGATGTAATCCCCTTCTTATTAAGTACAATCTATGGAGGAAATGAACATATTTGATGAGTTAGATTGTATGACTCAGAATCATCATTATGAATAACAATTTTTATTGTACATTCTGGAATGCTGTAGGACTTTGGGCTGATTATACGTAATCTTCAAGAAATGCCATAGAAGTTTCTCTTTTGAAGAAATCCTGTTTATCATTTGCTTTTATATCTCTTTTCTCTTTCATTCAAATCTGAGTGTTATAAAATTCTGATAAAATGAAAACTATAAACCTGAGTATAAAAACTTTAAGCTAGCTTTATATGTACTAGTGATTTTCAATTATCAAAATAAGAATTTTTTCATTATATTTTCACCCCTAAGCACTTGTTTCCTAATTTCTACCAATATGGTTGCTTATCCTATTAATTTACTTATTTCTTGATACAAATACATTCATTAATTACTACGGCAAAGAAGAACCTGGAACAAGGGTACTTTTGAGTTATAAATTAATTGTGTTAAGTTCTTTCTCATCCTGGTGAAGATATGAATAATTTTAGAAGGGGAGAGATCACATATGTGCTTAATCTGGAGTGCATGGAAGACAGAATGTTAATCCAAAGGAGAAGAAATGAAAGCTGCCCAGCATTTTGTTTGGTCTTTTTTTTTTTAATGACTTTCAGTTTATCTACTTATTAAATAATATTACGAACTTACCATGTACAAAGCCCCCTTGAATTTTGGTACCTGGTTCCCATCTTATAAGACCTTAGAGAACAGCTGAAAAAAGGATGACTTTCCATTTACATAAAAATTGTAGGCAGAAATTAAACCTATCACTCGCTGAGTACTTACCAAGTATAAGCTACATTAAAATACTATATACACACACACAATACACAAACACACATACAACATATTATAGCGTCCCTAGGAGGTAAGAATTGTTATTTATCTGTTTATAGTTGAAAAAACTGAGGCTCAGTGAAGTTAAGTAAGCCAGAGAGTTTGAGCTTATGTTCCAGTATGAGATGCAGATCACACTGCCAGCTCCAAGAATAAGAAAACAATTCCTTTTAAGACTAGCACTGGGTCTCACATGGCTGATAAATTGGGAGAATATAAAATAAATTTAAAAGACATTTAAAAGAAAGATATAACAGCAGTTTAAAAGTTTGGAGTAGAGTTCTGCTTTTAGAGTTTCTAACAGAAAAACTTTCCTACAGTAAAAACTATAATCTATAAACTTGGGATTATATGTAAATATATATATTATACATACATGGTATATTTTTTTGTACACACCTTATTTATTTGGTCCACGGGCAAAACCTTATAAAACCAAGAAACTTATCTGAATTTATCCAGGGCCATTCTCTAAGTTCAACTGTCAATTACTCTCCACTTTCTGCTTACTTTAGGTCTCTCTTGAGTGCCTTCAATTTATATAAATGATGTAATATCCATAGTTTCACTGGCTTAACAGACCAGTTTGGAGCTACAGCATCTGAAGAGTGAGAGGAAATCATGGAAAAGAAAGAACTGAAGAGAGGCAGGGGACAATACTGTATATAAACTGGGTCTATTACCTAGCAGATCTCTGAACTACACATGAGAAATGAAGACTCTAAGAAATCCAATTAAGGCTAAAAGATTTGAAAAAAAAAAAAAATGTCAGCCATTTCCAGGAGCTGTGGAGATAAATTTGGAATTAATTGCTTCATAAAACAAACAATCAATCAAACAAAAATTACTCTTTGGGAGAATATAAAGGAGTCCAGAGTCTCTACACCGTATTATTCACAAATCCAGTATACAATCCAGAATTTTTACACATATAAATAAACAGTATAATGTGATTCACATGTAATGATGATAATCAGAGAAAACTGGCCATTGTGAGACCCGATGCTCAAATTAGCAGGCAAGGATTTTAAAACAGCTACTGTAACTATATTCAAAGACATTCATTTAAAAAAAAGAAATGATACCAAGAAAATAATAAGAAACCAAGTAAAATTTCAGAACTGAAAAATGCAATATCTGAAATAAGAGGCTGGAGTGGACATACAGCAATTTTTTTTAGATAGATACCAATGCTTTCTGACATGGCAGCTTCATATTTTAGGTATAAACACACAACAGAACTGAACTGAATATTATTTTATGTGGTTTTAGTCATCATTTATGACTCTGTTCAGCCCTGTTGGTAAGAAATTCTTCAGAAAAGGAATGGAGATGGCAGAGTAAAGTACTTCAGTAACCTTTCATGTGCACTGCTTACCACAAGCTTGGAACCACAGCCTTCTTCCAACGGACATGTCTATTCTTTAGTTCATCTTCCTGCCAATGCTGACAAGATGAAAAAAACATTCATATTTTCTACTCCTTTAGAACAACTCATGTAAAGGAATGGCAGCTAGTCAAGTTCACAGATACAATCTCTAAAAAGAAAGTTTACTATACAATATTGCTTTGGAAGGGTACAGAGTAGTCAAAGTTATACACTGGATCTCTTGGTATTACTAACTAACTACTCAACAGTTGATCAACCCAACTTCTTACTAATTTGTCTTTATTAAATGGCAATTAACACCATGATTTTATTGCATATTTTATAGTTATTCTAGTCTGTAGCTGTGTCAGAGGAAGAGAGCGGTAAAGTAAAGAGTTTGGTAAAAGGCTATCTTAATATTTCTTGGCTAAACTCCAGGAACATGTTCAGTTTGAACCTGGCACTTTCCTTTTCTAAAACCACAATTTATTCTCTTATTACACCCTACACATAACTCTATGCTGAAATTAGCACATCCAATTGTAACTATCCTTTTCTTGCCTACATCCCTCGTCACACTAAACTTTCTTGAGAAGAGTTTAAATTAGTACTACTTTCTCATGGGGCAAGAGGCAACCACATGGAAAAGGCCACAAAAACTTGATTCCTACTTTCAGACTTCAACAAAACTGAAAGATTTAATGTGAGAGAGGAAAAAAATGAGGAAAGGAGTTTCACAAGATGTCTGAGGCAATAGGGATCAGACATAAAAGATAACAAAAAACTGCAGTGCTCTTTTGCAAAATGAGACCCCTCATTTGGATTGTTGCTAAGTGTGATTCCCAAGTGTGTACTGGGCACACTGCAGGTACCAAATAAAGTTTTCTCACTTCAGAATCAGGATTTGAAAATCATTTGAAATTTAAGCTAATAAGAACCAACATAAATATGTAGAAATGACACCCTAATCACTCCAAACATTTTTTTAAATAGGAATATATTTTAGGATCTGAAAATATATTCCTATTTAAAAAAGGTGTCACAAAAAATTAGGAGTCAAATTATCTAAGGAAGTCATTTTCTAGGAAAGATTATATTATGGGAAGTATGCAATTAATAAGGAATATTGAAGAATGAGAGGTATATAGTGAAATGCTTTCTGCTTGTCTCTTACATTCTTCACAGGAGAAGCTTTTTGAATCTAAAGTTCAGCATCAGTTATTCACCCAGAGATATTACTAGGTTGAAGAAGATCAACTCATTAAACCTGAACTAGATGAAAATACCATGCTTTGTTCAATTCTAAGTTCATGAGGTAACTAATTTATAGACTACCTACTAGTACACCAAGTTTATTACATTAACATTTCTGTTTTCAACAGAAATGAAGAAAAATACAGTAATGTTTATTTAGCATATAACACATTCCAGGGGAAAGTCCTATGCACTTTTCATGTATAGCCTCTGTAATTCTCAGCACAGTCCAATAAGTATTATATTCATTTTACAAATAGTAATATTAAATTCAGAGGGATTAAATTACATATCCGAAGTTACACAGCTGTTAAATGGTGAGGTTGAGAATTAAACCTCATTCTACCTGGTTGCAAAGTCCGTGCTCTTTCTTTCCACTGCAAATTGATAAAATGCCATTTTGCTCCATAAATCAGTTTCTGACGAGCTTGCTTAGTGCAAATCACTTCTGTAGAGCCTACTCACTTGCCCTATGTGAGACTAATAAAATAAAAGGTCTTAATTCATTCAAGCAGCTGAGACCGGACCCTGGGTCTCCTGGTGGAAAAATCCAACTGCCAGGCTTCTAGTATCTGAGGCTAGAAGTCAAATATCTGCTTGCTCACTTGACCTGGATCTAGTCAGAATCAATTCAGGTCATTTGTCACTAATTAATATGTGCTGAAACAATGTTCTAAACATTCAGGGTTTATAACCTTTTCATTCTGGATATCTCAAAGATACCAGAGTACAGCCACCTCTTGATTAAGCTGGATGGACAAGTTAACCTTTGAGCTACATCCTGGAACATGAAAAAGAATGGCTTTGATAACTAATGGAGCTGGGAAAGAAAGGATTTTTTTTTTTAATATAGGAAGAACAAATGGATATAAGAGGAGCACTTAAACACTTCTTACACAAGAAGCAGAATCTTCAGAACATATGCAGCCTTACTAAATGAATAACCATTAAATAAAAATGTGAAGATGGCACAATGTTAAAGAATGCTTTTGCCTGATCTCTGGCTCCTGATTGCTGAAATGGCTGTGATTTGCACTTAAGAGCATAGTCACCCTGGCCTATTCATCCATACTTTCTTGGAGAACATTCAAAATGACCAGAAAGGCACTTATTAGGTGTAGAGAGCACTGAAAATTAGGGGAATCTGGACCTTCAAGGGCAGAAATACTGAAGAGTTAAGAAAGTGCAATCATAAAACAGGAATAATGAAAACAGCTATCATCACATTCTTTGGGTTAGAAAGCAAGAACCAAGAAGCAAATGATAGAAGAAATTTTCAAAAATTTGATTTTAGGTAATATCTGACTGTTTTCCATAAAAGATGAATACAAAACTAATGTCATATGGAGTGGATGGCAATTTAGACACTGGCATCACTTAGTGAAACCATTGTAGAGCTGGGTTTTGAATGACAGCTGCCCTTCTTCTTGCCCTACTTTTCCCGGTGTTTAAAGTAAAAACCTACTTACTTCTTTGGTAACATGTAGCAGTTTGCCATCCTCGTCCAGTTTAATCTGGAAGATTAAATGAAAACTACAAAAAAATTCCATATTTGGAAGAAGGATTTCATCAACAAACGTGTTTTTAATGCTTATCTGCAATAAGAGTAGTAGAAAAGAAAATGAAAAATCTCAATTTTGCTGAAAGATTATCAACCATGTTGTGTTCAAATAGACAAGTTGCCTTTTTAAAGCTGGAAAAAGAAATTAGGTGTAAACTGGAGATGGCTACTTTTAGACATTATGCTAAAAGCGGTCACAACCTCTTCAAACTACAAATAATCGGTGGATGTAAATGTCTTATAGTAACTGCCATTCCCTTGATCCTTAACAATTTTTTTCCTCTATGTATTTTTTACTATGCTCTAATTATCATTACACTTTTGATCATCTGCTAAACCCATCTTTCCCATAATCAATCTTGGCTAAATTATGTCTATGATTCCCAAAACCTACTCCTTAACAGGACAGAATTTTCTGGAAAAAGTCATGTTGATTAACATCATTAGGAATCTATGTCTATACACTTTATCTCTAGTTCAGGAAAGTTATGCTTCTACTTTTTCAAAATTATAACATTACTTATGCCCTCTCTCTTGAATTTTTTTTTCCTTCTCTACACAGATTCTTTCCCTGAGCCCATGACAAAATACAAACAAGTCAAAAAAAAAAAAAAAAAAAATGGAGTCGCCGTGTGCTCAGCAGTAACAAACCTGGACTAGTATCCATGAGGATGCAGGTTCAATCCTGCCCTTGCTCAGTGGTTTAAGTATCTAGCATTGCCTTAAGCTGCAGCATAGGTTACAGATACGTCTAGGATCCATGTTGTTGTGACTGTGTTGTAGGCCAGCAGCTGCAGTTCCGATTCAACCCCTAGCCTGGGAACTTTCATGTCTCATGTGAGGCCCTAAAAAGCCAAAAAAAAAAAAAAAGTCTCTTCTATTTTGACAAAATCTTCCTTGCCTCTTCTAACTTCTAGGCATTACATTTTTTTTTCAAAATTTCTAAGTATATATCTTATTATTTCACTTATAAGAAATTCAAGTACAGACAAAACTAATCTATGGGGATAGAAACTATAACACTGATTTGTCCCTGGGCAGGAGTAGGGGAGACTGACTATTAAAAGACATGAAGGAGTAAGCTTCAGGGAGGGAGATGTTCTATATATTGGATAGTTGGCTGAATGCATTGTTAAAATTCATTAAACTGTACAATTAAAATCTAAATTCACGAGAGTTCCCTGGTGGCACAGTGGGTTAATGATTTGGTTTTGTCACTGCTGTGGCTCCGGTTGCTGTTGTGGCATAGATTTGATCCCTGACTTGAGAACTTCCACATGCTGCAACTGAAAACGAAAACAACAAAAAAGATATAAATTCAAATTATATCTCAAAAATATATTCAGAAAATGTAGCATGTTTTCTGCTATTTCCTGTACCAAACTACTCACATAATTCATCTCTTGTTATCTGTTTCTACCACAATATTATTTTGTAGCTACCTTTCCAAAGACAACCAGAGTCCTCATAAAACCCCATTAATCAGCAAATGTAGTCACCTATTTTGGGAGGGATTATTTCTTGATATGACTTCATTCTTTCTTTCTGCCTATGGATGATAAAATACAGTTTCCTATAAAGTAGGAAATATACTACATTATTCTACGGGCATCCAATGCAATAAAATTTATTATTTCTCCCAGTGTGCTTACAGTTATGAAGGAGGCAATATAAAGTAAAAACTAGGTCTCTCACTTGAAGACACTTTAAATCTCTTTGTGAATTGAGACTTGCTTGTCTGAGTAACCAAAACTTAGAAAAATTTCATTTCTAAAATGCCCACTATTTCTTTAAAGTAAATAAAAGCTCTGTATTCAGAAATTTTATGTTTGGGAATAGGATTACGCACAGCATAAACAATGCTAACTTACTAATTATTTTCAATAACTTTTCCACTATATTGCATTTAATAGCATCAAATATTCCTATAAGTAGAAGTTTTCAGGAAACATTTTGGTAAAACAAAAAACAAAACAACAACCTGAATTTACTAAGACAACGATAATATACTTGAACAAGAAAATAAATGCATTTAAGTATCTAAGACATGACTGCCTCTGTTCTATATACTACCTTCCACAGATATGGAGGTTGACAGATTGGCTGTTATAGAGCAACAGATATTTTACAGGTACTAAATATGGCAAAACAAGCCACACATTTTATTAGTTTTTTTAGCTTGTGGTGAACAAAATATCTGAGCACTATAAAAACCTTCATTATGAAGAATGTAAGTTTTATAAATTGCCAATCATCCAGATAAAATAATGTACAGTCCCTGGGAAATTGCTATTCCTTCTATTGATTGACTTCAGGGAAAATACTTCAATAACAGAACAAAATCTTCCAAATTCCTATATAACTCCATTGCATCTCTGAATCCATGGCCTCAATATGCCACAGTTATGCATTATAATACATTCACTCTGAAAAATGTCATAGATATCTGTGTTATCTCCAAAAGTCAACAAAGGATTTTTTTTAGAGTAATTGCAAATTTTAAAGTTTTCAAGAGAATTAGTTTAGCCTTGTGATGCAGGTGGTAGTCATAAAGTAATCTTTTTTCTCTCAAAACCCTCCAAACTCCCAATTCTTGGAAAATGTGAATCAAAAAACAAGAAAAGTTTTATTTTTTTTAATCAAAATGCCTTAAGAAAGTGTGTCAAGTCGTTGGAAAATTCTGTTTTTAAAGTTATGTCACTGAAAGGTTGCTCCACCTTTACCTTCTTAGCATATAGACTTACTGGACACAGAAACAAATTAGGAAATATATTTGTGAAGATAAAAATTCCATCAGAGCAGGCAGTAAAATGTATGCAAGAGAGCCAACATGAAAGACAACCACCCTAATAGCTGCTGCCTGAGATAATGTTGTGCTGACACAGTAGAAACAGGACTGAGGGAGATGAAATATTACTGAAACTCAAATGCTGGGATGCTACTTTTGGGTATATAGTTTTTAATCAAAATTGTTAAGTGATGTTTATTTATATCCCTTTTCGTGATTGAAATAACAGTTTTCTGAAAATGTATGCAACAAAATAAGATTAAAATGCATTATATTTGTTATGTAGTATGTCAGCTATGAGGAGCAGCTTTTTAAAATAATATCCAAGATACAGGTTTAAGATGGTCATGCTGACACTTTATTTTTCGTGTACATATGGATTTGATCTCTCTCAATTTTCAAGTTAAATTTAGAAAGTGCACAGCTAATATTCTGCGTGTCTTGGAAGAGTGCCTGGATAAGAAGACTGTGAGAAACGGATGGAAAGGTTAGGCCAGCAATATAGCATTTTAAAGCTGAATGTCACTATGCAATACAAGCTTTGTAAGTACATATTTTATATTAAACTACCTAGTCTTTAATGCTTTTGGAATGGTTGTCGACTGTTTGTGTTTTAAGAGTAATGCTGAGTTTGAAACATTGACATAGACTTTTATTAGCTTTATGTTCTGCAATTTACTTTGCTATGGACAATGAACAACTGAATAAATCTTCCCCCCCACCCCCAGTAATTTACTCATATTTATTGATTAACAATGCAATTATTCTTTAAACACATTTCATTTTACACTGTTAAAAATGAGCCTTTTGATATATACTTCAACCGTAAAAGCAGACGATCATATTTTAGAAAACATAAAGGCATTTGTTAAAGCTTTAAAGCCAAATAATTTTTATATTTATACATGCATATTATGTTTTCATAAAATTAAATGTTATATATAATAAAAGATTATTTTTTGGTGTATATATCAGTATTGTCCCCATTCCCCAAAAGAGTTGCTCTTTCTCTTTTATGCTTTCTACCTATCTCTGCAAATTTATGTGTCACCTTATCAAGGGACGTAAGAGGCAAGGAGGGAAAGTATAAATATATTATTTATATTGATTTTAATATCTGTCCTGATGATAAATATTCATTTAAATGCTGTTGAATGGAATGTATTCAAACTGACCAATCTGCTGTCTTAGTTTGGCTACCCACTTCTAATTTTTTTATAAACTTTTGATGAACATGAGATTATTTTCTACTCATTTTCTTCAAGAAATATTTGATGAGTATATTTGGCAGGATATAAAATCTCATAATCAAAATATTTCTGAACTATATTTTCACAGGATTATGGAAATTCTCAAGTATCTCGTCTTTCTTCTAGAATAATTACAGTGTATCTAATGTGACTATTCATGTAATCAATTTGTAATAAGATTGGTTTGACCTTTGTCAATACGCATGGGAGAGCATGTACAACAGGCACTGTCATCTAGAGCCTGAAGTATTGCTGGACACATACTATTCAATAAATATTTAATTAATAAACTAATGAATATCTATTTTATCCTCGGTCAAGATAGAAGGTGATAGAGCATGGAAGAGAAAACAATGGACTAGAAGTTAGAAGAAATGGTTTTAGTCCTTTGTTTGTTTTCATGTTGTACTAGTTATTCAGTCTTCTCAAATTATCATCTCTAGGCTTCACACTACTTCCCTTGCTTGGAATGCCTGCCTCCTCTGCTTACTGTGACTAATAGCCACCTAGTTTATAAGTTTCAGATAACATCACATTCCTTCACATAATTCTGTTTAACCTCAACAAACATTGATCTCTCCCCTTCTACACTTACAAGTTTTCGACTGATACTTCATTTTATGCAACACCTAATTATGTAATGGTTTATATTTCTTTTGAAATTCTTAACATGTTATAAGTCTTACTTTGCCACTAAGAAAGACTCTAATCCAGAGGTCTCAAACTTGTAGATGAATTGTCTCCATAAAGGTGGTTTACTTGACCATCACAAAATTTCAATGTTTAGCTGGTTGCAGATATTCATGTGAGAATGCATAAAAAAAAATATTTTTCTAGTTTCTCTTGGGAAAATACAAGATCTGGTCCCACTGTGCCTGCTTTCTTATTTGGCACTGATCAACTAGAGCTGAATAGCTATTGCCCATTTAGTTCAGGCACATATTTCTGTCAACCCCTTTAGATTGAACCTGTGGGATATGTGAGATTATAAACCCTCATGGTACTCCATGACCATGTAATCACCCCAATTCCTGCACTTGCATACACACATGCACGCATGCGCGTGCGCGTACACACACACACATACACACACACACACACACACACACACTCTGTTCTTACTTGAAGTCTCTAAAAAGACAGGAGGTCTCTATATATCTCTTGGGCACTGAATATTCAAGATGTTTAAGATTTTAAAAATTATCTGAATTGTCAAGTTATCTTCCTATTTTCTATGTATCTATAAAGTGAAATTCAATTAAAAATAGTGTTAAAACTACTTCTTGTTTTGTAACTTCCCTAATGGCATGTTAGGCGATTAGAAATTAAAATCCACTTTGACTTCTACATTTTGCTATCCAGTGATTTCCCAAGTTCTGTCAAATTTGCTGGCAGATAGCACAGTTAGGATGGTGGAGGGGGATTCATTTCCTTCTCTCCATTCCTACTGCCTCTGTCCTCAGAGTCTGCATTGGGGAAATGTTGCCCCTCGCTGTGTGAGGGTACCTGTCCTTAAAATTAACAGAGCTGCACTAAGAGACTGCATTTAACTTTGATTTCAGATTCCAGAAACCAGAGTCAATTTATAGTCAACAGTAAAAGAGTTGCTTTAGAGCCCAAATTCACTTTCATGGAGCTTGCAAAACAGCACTTTGAAACATTTACAGTGATCTAAAGGACGACTGGTGAAATGTTTTGGCACCAGCAAGTCTGGCATGTAGCTCTCAAGACAAGTGGCATTTCAACGTATATCCTACTTGACTTTATAGAAGCACTGTATGTGAGAGAAACAGGAAATCTGCACAGCACTTTTAGAGCAGTGTGGTGAATTATAAATTAATGAGGGTTTAGTATGGGAAGGGAATAACATCTGCAGAAGAGCGGATTTCATAAAGACAAAAGGGAAAAAGGTTTCCCTTAATAAAACATAACCTTTCTGCATGCACAATCAATTCTCAATTAGTCATACCAAGGAGAGTATCCACCACAGACTGTCAAACTGCCTCACTTTAGCTGCTTCCTTCCCCCACACTATTTTCTGATTCTGCCTCCTCCCGCCCAACATGCTCCTTGAATTAATATTTCCAACAATTTTCCTCAGTCTGTTTCTGCCATCAAAAAATCCAGTTTTCTTTTTATTTTGATGGAGTCTCTATTGCATGGTACAGCTTTTCCTCCCACAGTTTCCTGGCCCTTCTCTGACCAAGCCTAATGCTTAGTCAATCAGAGTAGGTAAGAAGCCAGAAGAGAACAGGAACTCAGAGGAGAAATGATTTCCCTAGGAATTTCTTCAGATCCTTCTTTATACCTCTTTAATGAGAATACAGCAATGAAGTCATCATTTTGGAAGTTCAAACAGATTACAGAGAAATTTGTTGGAGTGCTTTCAAAGTTCAATTCAATAATTGGGGATTGAGTACTTACTATGTGCCAAGGCTCTTACTAGGTACCACAGGAGAAAGAACTCCATGCCCTACAGAGGCTTACAATATCATTGGAAGAGAATATAGAAGATAATTTTTTCAAATAAGCAAGACATACAACAGGGCTTATATCAGAGTAGCACCATAATACATTACCCATCTTAAAGCAGGCAGGTGGCCATTCAGCAATTTCATCAGTAGACACTAACTGAATATTCACTACTTGTCAGATGCCCTGTAAAGCTCTGGTGATATCAAGATGAACAAGATAATATCCTGACTTCACAGTCTATTAGGAAAGTAATGCAAAGAAACAAACAGTTACAAACACTGAGATTAAAATGCTCACTTAAGCACTGTGTAGAAAGGATGGCTCCATGAACATCAAAGATATAGTTTCTCTCTCTGCCCAGGAATGGGCAGGAGTGTTGAGAAAGTTTTCACAGGGGAGATGCATCTTGAAGGGCAAAGATAGAAAGATATCTCACACTGAGGCACCAGGGTGTGCAGAGGCTTGTAAGTGTAAGACAACATTCTGCATTCTGGGATAGTTCATAGTTCTGAATGGTGAGTGTACTCATGGGATCTGATCAGGGGTGCTAGGAGATGAAGCAGGGCAGAAATACAATCCTGGGAAGCTTTTGTATGTGTTAAGCATCCAGCACAGTGCCTGGTATAGAAGAGGTGCTAGAAATTTATATGAGTGAATAAGTGAATAAGGAGTTGGCTTTTACCCTAAGGATGGGACTATTTATAGAAGGATTTATACTTGGAAAAAGTCCCCAAGAGATGAATGTGATGGTTGGATTGGAGGGGCTGAGATGAAAGGTGCAGGGACCAGACAGGACATTCCTGCAGTGGTCCATGGAAGAAGGTATGAGCCCCCAGGAAAGGGAAAGCTGAAAAACAGGAGAAGAGCTTTTTCAGAAGTTAAATGGCACAGCTTGCTGAATAACTGGATATGAGGAAATTAAGAGAGAGCTCAAACATGAAAACGTTTTGCAGGTTGTAATTTGGGTAATTGGGTAGCTTTTGGTGCCCTTCCTTTAGATAGGGAATCTGGGAAGAAAAGCAGGTTTAGTATTCACCTAAGCTATCAAGTTCTTAGCAGAAATTATTCAGGTACCTATTTGAGGTTCACCTTATTTTTATTTAGATAATTTTTTAAAGCCTAAATATCCAGTTTACCAATTAAGCTTAAACTAGAAACTGAAATCTTTGAGTAGGTAGGTCCTCACAGCACAGTAAGTGATAGCCAAAAGCTTAATTTTAAAAAGAGACAAAAAAAACCTTAAAAACTAAAAAAGAAACAAACTAAACTAAAGCAGTCTTTATTTCTGCATGCTTAGTGATACTTAACATTTCTTTATGGGCTGAAGTAGAATTCTGCCTTTACCCACATTGGTCTGTCTGGCTTCTGAACAAAAGACACCCACTTTCACTAACAAGTAAAGCACATGGCTCCTCACTTAAAGGAGCAGCATAGAACCACTGCATTCAAGGTACTTTCCAGAAAAAGTAACCTTGAACCTAATACTGCTTAATATACAGTAGTTCCCCCCTCATCTGCAGTTTTGTTATCTGTGGTTGCAGTTATTTTTGGTCAACTGCAGTCCAAAAATGTTAAATGGAAAATTCCATAAATAAACAATTCATAAGTTTTAAATTGCTCATTGTTCTGAGTAGATGCAATCTTGTACCGTCCCGCTCCATCCCACTCAGGATGTGAATCATCTCTTTGCCCAGCTTGTCTAGCCTATTTGTCACTTAGTAGTTGGTCACTTGGTAGCCATCAAGTTATCAGATCAATTACTGATTTATCACAGTGCTTGTGTTCAAGTCACCTTTCTTTTACTTAAAAATTATCCTAAAGTGACAAAGCAATAATGCTGGCAATTCAGATTTGCCAAAGAAAAGCCATAAAGTTCTTCCTTTAAGTGAAAAGATGAAAGTTCTTGACTCCATAAGGAAAGAAAAAAAAATTATATCCTGCGTTGTTAAGAAGGAATCTTCTTTCTGTGAAATTGTGAAGAAAAAGAAATTCCCACCAGTTGTGCTGCTGCACCACAAACTGAAAGTTATGACCACAGTGTGGGAAAAGTGCTTAATTAAGATGGAAAAAGCATTAAATCTGTGCAATAAGATATTCTGAGAGAGACCACCATATTCACATAACTTTTATTACAGTGTATTGTTATAACCGTTCTATTTTGTTATTATTGTATCTCTTACTATGCCTAATTTATAAATTAAACTTTATCATAAGAATGTACATAAGTATAGGAGAAAAACACAGTATATACAGGGTGCAGTATTGGCGATTTCAGGCATCCATGGAGGGACTACAGTGTATCAAGTATTTGGGTGAAATAACTTCTTAAGATTGTATGATGATTCTTAAGCCAACGAGTCCTCTAAAATGTATTTCCGGGTTAAGTGAGTCCTATGGTTGCAAATGCTATTGGTTCAGCTATAAAGTTTATTTGAACTGCCTGTACAGTAAGAAAGATTAGAAGAAATAATTCTATAAAACTAGCTTTTAATCTTTATAATAAGTGTGTTGTTTAGGAGGTTCTTGACCAGAATGCCAGTGTCCTTTCATTCATTCAAGTTATATTTATTGTTTTTGTTTTGTTTTGTTGTTTTTTTAAGGCCACACCTTAAAAAAACTTGTAGCATATGGAAGTTCCCAAGTTAGGGGTCGAATTGGACCTATAGCTGCCAGCCTCTGCCACAGCCACAGCAATGTCAGATCCAAGCTGTGTCTGTGACCCACCACACATCAACACTGGATCCCCAACTCACTGAGAGAGGCCAGGGATCAAACACTCATCCTCATGGATCCTAGTTGGGTTCATGATCTGCTGAGCCACAATGGGAACTCCTCAGCTATATTTATTATTTGTAATTTACCAGATACTGTGCTAGGTTTTAGAAATAAAATATGATGAATAATACAGAACCACTGCTATTAAGAAGTTTTCAGGAGTTCCCATCGTGGCGCAGTGGTTAACGAATCCGACTAGGAATGATGAGGTTGCGGGTTCGATCCCTGCCCTTGCTCAGTGGGTTAACGATCCGGCGTTGCCGTGAGCTGTGGTGTCGGTTGCAGACGCGGCTCGGATCCTGCGTTGCTGTGGCTGCGGCGAAGGCCGGTGGCCACAGCTCCGATTAGACCCCTAGCCTGGGAACCTCCACATGCCGCGGGTGCGGCCATAAACCCGCGGACATAAAATGACAAAAGGCAAAAAAAAAAAAAAAAAAGAAGTTTTCAAAACCATGGTGAAGAAAGATGATTAAATAATTATAATACGATGTTGTAAATGCTATGATACTGATATATCTCAAATGACAGGACTATGAGGGAGGGGCACCTAGCAACACCACTCCAAGGAATGCATGAGGGATTTCTGAGCAGTGTAAGCCAGTAAGGAGTAGTAGGACAAGCCAGCTAGAGTTAAGAGAACATATGGGAATAATGGAAATACCAGAAAGTTTTTCTCAGTACTGGAAATAGTTCTGATTCTTCAGTACATCTGAACATAGAACCTTGCTGCATATACGCAGATCCCTGTTTTTGCAGGCTGGTAGTCACTTGTGCCTTCCTCTAGCAAATGAATAGCACTACCTAACACGCACTTTGCACTAACATAATTCCCCAGCATCATCTTATTTGTTTTACTTAATTCATCTGTGTCCCGATTTCCTCATTTTCTTAATATTATTTTAAAGTCTTCAAAATCTACTTTGTAAGGAACATTAAGCCCTTTACCATATAAGGCAGAGTATAGATAAACAAATAACTCTAGTGGGGGTCACAATAATAGTAACATCATTTAGAAAAAAAGGCAGATAATCCTAAACACATCAGTGTGTAGCTGATATTTGTGATGACCAGCCTTGAATCATTAAGAAATGTTTAAACTTACTGTGGTCTACATAATAACACACATTGGTTTCAAATATTCAAATCATTTTTAAACTGTTAATTTTATATATTTGTGTAAATATTTGTAAATAAAATTGTAAACCTTTAGATAGAGAGAAAACATGCCTAACTGAAATTGTTTTTCCCTGAAGTCTATAACAAGCAGAAGCTTTCATGTGTTTAACTTAGAAATACTTTTATTTTAATATAATGTAGCTAAAAATCTACCTATGGACTCTACCGTACTCATTTAAAATTAAACATATCATCTTTTTGTACTTGAATGAGTTTGAGCTGACTGTACATCCACCTGTAAAATGCAAATAGGAGTCCAGGGAAATCCCATATAGTTGCTTTATGTCTTATTCAAGCTTGGATAAATAATTATTACACAAACTATGAATACGCTTTTGCTGAAAATACTAAAAAAAAAAGCAGGAAAGGATGCTTTGTACCTAATATAACATTGATATTATTTATAAGGACTCAGTTTAATGAATAACTTACCAGTATTTATTTGCATTTTGTCATTAGCAATTTGTAGCTTAAGTCATTCAATTTATACTTTTATGTTTGTCATTCATGTGTACCATTTCTACATTGCCTCTTATGTATTTTGAATTTATCACTTCCAATAATTTTTTATGGAAATCAGAACTTGGGTAAACCATACATCCAACCTAGCTTATGAATAACATTTTAGTTTAATTATCTTAAAAAGACAGGGGTTGCCTTAACCTCTTTCAGTAACTGAACAAGTGTGCATTGTTACATGATGTTATTAATTCAACATATGTTAATGAGTATCTACTGTGAGCCAGCACCATTCCAGGTACTATACAGCAGTAAACACTGAGGAAGAATTTATTCAGAATTTCCCTTTCTAATGGGATATCACTGGATACTACCATAGATACCATCATTCTCTTGGTACAACTTCTACCAAAATGCCTCTGCTTCTGCAGAACAAAAGGGAATGACACTGAGGATAATATGGAGTCTCAGTCAATATCAGGAGGAAAAGAAGGAAAGAGAAGAGTGATTCCAAGTATGGGAAACAGAAAAGTACAGGAAATTATCATGACATTGTGATTTAACTGGTGGAGTATTTCAACTATTACTTGCTTCTCTATGTTGTATATGAAGCACCTCCAAACTGGTAAGTTTGTGGTAAATAATGAATTATTATTATTAGTTGGCAATGAACTACTATTAGAATCATTATTAATAGCATTTGAGAAGCAATAAGTAGTACCCAGAAGGCAGTAAATATATAAAAACTTTTTGATTCAAAGACATCAAGACCTATCATGCTTTATCTCCTTAATGACAGATGTGGTAGTGCAGCATAATTGACTAGTTTGGGTTCAATCACCAGCATTTTAAAAAATTCACCATTTGGAAAAGGATGAGAAAATCCACTTGAAGAAAGCAGTATACTTTCATAGAGTATCCAATACCATCATTCTCTTGGTGATTTTCCTCCTCTATTTCTCATTAGTTTCATTCCATTAAAATTGTTGACAAATGTAAATCCTACAAGGCTGATTGGTTTGATTAACCTAATAAAGAAAAAAAGTCAGCCACTTATCAACCTTCACCTGACACTGACATAAAGTCTTTACATGGCACAGTTCCTGGGTTTTGTCATTTGAAAAAGGGGCGAGGGATAGCTAGTAGAATGAATAGGGTTGCAGCGCAACAGATTAATTAAGCAGCTCTCGGGAATGATATTGAGAGGTAACTGACTAATTGAACATTGAAGCCATCTAATCAAATAGTAGACACAATAAATATGTTTCTTCAGAGATAAATTATGCCTTGATTAGCATATTCATTTATAGAGTTGAATTAACTCTTTAAGTTTGCTTAGCTGGGAATAGCCACCTGCTATAGACTCTGTTTCACGTCATTCTAAAACTGCCTGGTGAACTGCCTATATTTCTTCAAGATTTGAGCAGTTTGTTCATTAAATATGCAAGCTTTTTGTTCACAAAAAAAGGTGAAAAACCAACTGAATCATTATTATTATCCCACACAACCTGCATTGAGACAAAGCATACAATTGTATCGAAGATGAATCACCAAGACATATTTTATGCTGAACCCAAGGTTTGATAAGAAAGAGCATATAGTTAAGAAAACATTAAAGCCGAAGATCCACTAACCTACTTAAATACGAAAATATGTCTTTTGAGATGTGAGAACATAGCTTATTATTTTTTTTTCATATGAGGCTATGGAAATCATGGTCAGCTACAAAGTTGCAGTGAAGTAAAGGTTGGATCTTAAATCAGGGCAGAGAGGGGAAAATAAATTCAGAGTGAAGGCAGTTCATCTGTACTTAAATTGTCTTCCTTTTTGCTTATACTGAAGCCCTGCTCCTGATTTTTGACACGGGAGCAGCATCCAGTTGTCACAGCTGTGCAGCTCAATGAATAGCAAGACTCTGCTCCCTGTGCTTGTGTGTGCTCATCATCAAAGGGGGTCTGTCACCCTCCAGTAGAGGCAAGCTCCCTGCTAGCCTGGAGGTACCGAGCTTCATGCGGGAGGGGCAGAAAATCCCAGAGATAAGAAACATGGCCTTGTCAGCTCTGAGCCCTGGCAACATCTAGTCCTAAAGCAGAGTCCTGATTGAATTCCTGTGTCAATGATTTTCTTGCAGAAATTTAAGCTCTATCCAAGGGACAGCTCTCCAGGAGAGAGGCTGTGAACGTCTCTGATGTCACAGATGTCATGTGGAACATTGGATGGAGCCAGGGTTACTGATCTCTCTGAGTTGGAATAGGCTAAAAAGGTAATGTCACATGTAGAGGCAAGATGTCTCAGAGCGGTTGGCTGAAAAGGGATTCAGAAGATTACTGGAATCGTTTATTTGGATAGAGACTAAAGAACTAGAAGTGACTTTTTTTTTTAGCCTAAAGGAATTTCATCAGATGAGTGATGAATAATTTTATACCACCCATTATTTAATGCATTTATATATGTAGTTTATGTATATCACATTTCTACTGTTTATACAATCCTAAGGTTGAAAGTTTTATAAACAGAAAGAAATAGGGAGTTCCCATCATGGCTCAGCAGATTATGACCCCAACTAGGATCCATGAAGATATGGGTTCAATCCCTGGACTCGCTCAGTTGGTTAAGGATCTGACGTTGCTGTGAGCAGTGGTGTGGTTCACAAACGTAGCTTGGATCCCACATTGCTGTGGCTGTGGCTGGCAGCTGTAGCTCTGATTTGACCCCTAGACTGGGAACTTCCATATGCTGAAAGTGCAGCCCTAAAAAAGCAAAAAAAAAAAAAAAAAAAAAAAAAAAAAAAAAAAAAAAAAAAAAAAAAAAAAAAAAAAGGAAGAAATAATATATAAAATATTAAATTGAAATAATATATAAAATAATATATGGCATACATAGAATATTAAATTTTAAATTGATAAGAAAAAGAAAAGTCTATCAATTGGAACAGAAATGCTTTCAGCATGTTACTGAAATACTTGAGTTCAGCTTCAGATAGCCTTTAAATAAAAAAAAAAGGGTGTCTCCTATATCATTAGAACTTCATAATCACAACCGTTTTTTGGTGGCGGTGGTGGTCTACGTATCAAGAGTTCATGTTTAACAAAAATAAAATAATTTTTTTTGGCTTTTGCTTTTTAGGTCTGAAACCATGGCATATGGACGTTCCCAGGATAGGATTTGAATTGGAGCTACAGCACAGCTACAATCACCATGTGTCTCAGGTGCAACCCTAAAAAGACCAAAAAACTAGAGAATTATATTTTTTTAATAATATAATTCTCTAGAACTTAGAGAATTATATTTTTTTAAATTATAAGCATAAACTTGTCCTTTCAATAAGTGCTGATTTACCTTTAAAATATATTCAATTTCTTTAAAATCTGAAATTTATTCCTGCATTGAAATTACAACCCGTTTATTTTTATTTTTTATTTTTTTGGCCTTTTAGGGCTGTACTCGTGGCACATGGAGGCTCCCAGGCTAGGGGTCGAATCTGAGCTGCAGTAGCTGGCCTACGCCACAGCCAGAGCTATGCTAAGTCCAAGCTGTTTTTGCAACCGACACCACAGCTTATGACAATGTCAGATCCTTAACCCACTGAGCAAGGCCAGGGATTGAACCCACGTCCTCATGGATACTAGCTGGGTTCATTAAGCACTGAGGCATGACAGAAACTCCCAAATTACAACCTTCCTACATCTTTCCCTCATAGCTAATCCTTCCACTTTTTTTTTTTATTTTTTGGCTTTTTAGGGCCACACCTGTGGCATATGAAGTTTTCTAGGCTATGGGGAGAATCAAAGCTGCAATTATCCACCCATGCCACAGCCACAGCAAAGCAGGATCTGAACCGCATCTGCAACCTACACCACAGCTCACGGCAATGATAGATCCCCCACCCACTGAAGAAGGCCAGGGGATTGAACCTACGTCCACATCCTCATGGATACTAGTCAGATTCACTTCTGCTGCGCCATGAAGGGACTCCCTAACCCTTCCACATTTTAAAGATAAAAATTATTCTGTTGTGTTTGGATATGTAGCAACTGTGTGATGGAGTGACTTTCTGTATGTCTTCAGTGTTAATTTCTCCAGTTTTGTTGTTGTTATTCTTTAAGTTCACTATAAAAACTATTATTGTCTTATAGACTAAGATAAATGAAGATCACAAGTTTGTTTCATATAGCATACATCAAATGAAATGTTAGTTGTTACCTAGATGTTCCTGAATGTATGAGTTATATATACATATAAACTTTCTAGGGTAGCTTTCAATATTCTAAAAGGAAAGGTCATTGTTCATACTTGTTAAGATAAAACAGATTGATGTCATGATTTACTATGATATAAAATTGCATCAGTGATTGCTTACCTACTTATCATCAAAAAAAAGATGAGAGCAGAAAAATAAAAAACATGAATACTTTAAAAATATATATAAACTAAAACAACATTTTGGTTCTAATTATGAAAATAAATACCTTGCATGCTGGAGGGTGCTGATTTAGATAGTGGCATTTTAGGTTACTTTTTCATCTTTATAACAAATTTTAAGATGTATTTTGGGGCTTTTTTTGAAGTTTTTATTTCTGATCAATATTTTTGTTTACTTGAAGAAAAATTCCAAATAAACTATTTAGCCTTATACCTGGGGGAAAAAAAGAAAGAAAGAACAGAACAAAGGCCAAAGTGTGCAGAAGGAAGAAAAAAGATCAGAGTGGAAAAAAAAATGAAATAAAAATTTTTTAAAAAGAATAAAAATAAAAGCTAGTTCTTTCAAAAATTAACAAAATATACAGAGAATTATATCTCACCACTTGTAACGGAACATGATCAAGGATGGTGTGAGATAAAGAATGTATGTATATGTATGACTGGGTCACTTTGCTGTACAGTGGAAATTGACAGAACATTGTAAATCAACTATAATAGAAAAAATAAAAATCCTAAAAAATAAAACTGCTAAACCTTGAGCCAGACTCATCAAGAATAAAAGAGAGCCAAAATAAATAAAATAAGAAATTTAAGGGGAAAAGTTACAGCTGACACACAGAAATACAAAGGAATGTAAGAGTTACTATGAACAATTATACACCAACAAATTGGATGACCTAAAGAAATGGATAAATTTCTAGAAACATACAATCTTACATACCTGAATCAGGAAGAAATAAACAATCTGAACAGACCAATCACTAGTAATGAAACTGAATTAGTAATCAAAAAATTCCCACCAAGCAAAAGCCCAGAACCAGATGGCTTCACAGGTAAATTCTACCAAATATTTAAAGAGAAATAATACCTATCCTTCTCAAATTACTCCAAAAAGTTGAAAAGGAAGGAATACTTCCAAACTCATTCTATGAAGGTAGTGTTACCCTGAGAAAATAACCAGATAAAGATACAATGAAAAAAGAAAATTATAGGCCAATATCCCTGATGAACATTACATGTAAAAATCCTTAACAAAATATTAGCAAACCAAATCAACAACACATTAAAAGAATTTACTCCAGGGATGAAAGAGTCATTCAATATTCACAAATCAATCACATGATACACCACATTAACAAAATGAAGGACAAAAATCATACAATCATCTCAATAAATGGAGATAAATCATTTGAAAAAATTCAACATCCATTTCTGATAAAAACCCTCAACAAAGTGGGTACATAAAGGAAATACACCAACACAATAAAGACCATGTATAATAAAGACAAACCCAGAACTAACATAATAGTCAACAGCAAAGATTAAAAGCTTTTCCTCTAAAATGAGAAACAAGACAAGAATGTTCACTATTTCCACTTTTATTCAAAATAGTATTAGAAATCCCAGGCAGAGCAATTAGGACCCTCCCCCCCGATAAAAAGAAGATTAAAGTTATCCAAATTGGAAAAAAAGAAGTAAACTATTTGCAGATGATATTCAACTATATATAGAAAACGCTAAAGACTATAATAAAAACCTATTAAAACTAATAAATGAACTAAGGAAGGTTGTAGGATAAAAGAATCGGTATACAGGAATCTGTTGCATTTCTCTACACTAGTAATGAACTATCAGAGAAATTAAGAAAATCCCACTTACAATTGGATCAAGAAAATAAAATACCTAGTAATAAATTCAAGGAAACAAAAGACTTGTACTATGAAAACTATAGTACATTGAGGAAAAAAATTGAAAATGACACAAATAAATGGAACGATATATCATGCTCATGGATCAGAAGAATTAACATCATTAAAATGTCCATACTACCCAAAAAATTTATGGATTTCATTGTAGTCCCTATTAAAATCCTCATTTTTCACCACCTCACACCAGTCAGAATGTCCATCATTAATAAGTCTACAAATAACAAATGCTGGAGAGCGTGTGCACAAAAGGGAACCCTCCTGCACTGCTGGTGGGAATGTAAATTGGTACAAGCACTATGGAAAACAGTATGGAGGTAACATAGAAAGCTATACATAGAACTACCATATAACCCAGCAATTCCACTCTTGAGTATATATCCGAACAAAACTTTCCTTGAAAAAGACACATGCACTTGTATGTTCACTGCAGCACTATTCACAATAGCCAAGACATGGAAACAACCTAAATGTCCATCAACAGATGAATGGATTAAGAAGATGTGGTATATATACACAATGGAATACTACTCAGCCATAAAAAAGAACAAAATAATGCCATTTGTAGCAACATGGATGGAACTAGAGACTCTCATACTAAGTGAAGTAAGTCAAATAGAAATATAAATACCACGTGATATCACTGATATCTGCAATCTAATATATGCCACAAATGAACCTTTCCACAGAAAAGAAATCATGGACATGGAGAGACTTGTGATCACCATGGGGGAGGGGGAGGGAGTGGGATGGACTGGGAATTTGGGGTTAATAGACGTAAACTATTGCCTTTGGAATGGATAAGCAATGAGATTCTGCTGTACAGCTCTGGGAACTATGTCTAGTCATTTATGATGGAGTATGACAATGTGAGAAAAAGGAATATATATGTGTATGTGTGACTGGATCACAGTGCTGGACAGTAGAAAATTGACAGAACATTGTAAACCAGCTATAACGGAAAAAATAAAAATCATTTTAATAAAACAAAATACTCATTTTTCATAGAACTAAAACAATTAATCATAATTATATGGACCTCCAAGACCGCTAAGCAATCTTAAGAAAGAAGAAAGTTGGAGGTATCATGTTCCCAGATTTCAAAGTATAATTCAAAGCTACAGTAAACAAAACTGTATAATACTGGCACAAAAACAGACATAAAGATCAGTGTAACAGACTAGCGAGCTCAGAAATAAATCATACTTATATGGCAAATTAATTTATGACAAAGGAGCCAAAAATATGCAATGTGGTAAAGACAGCCTCTTCAAAAACTGGTGGTAGAAAAACTGGACAGCTATATGCAAAAGAATGAAATTGGATTGGACTTTCTTCTCACACACCCATATGCAAAAATAAACTAAAAAATGGATTAAAGATTTAAATGTAAGGCCTGAAACCATAAAACTACAAAAAGACATAAAGAGTGTACTCTTTGACATTGGCATTAGCGATATTTTTTTTGGATCTGCCTCCTCAGGCAAGTCCAACTAAAGCAAAAATAAATAAATGGGACCAAATCAAATTAAAAAGCTTTTGCACAGCAAAGGAAACCATCAACAAAACGAAAAGACAATCTACTAAATGGGAGAAGATGTTTGCAAATCAAATATCTTACATGGGGTTAATACCCAAAATAGGTAAGAACTGGCACAAATTGATATCAAAAAAACAATCAAAACAAAAAATGGACAGAAGACCTGAATAAATATTTTTCCATGGAAGATCTATAAATGCCACACAGACACATGAAAAAATGCTTAACATTGCTAATCATCAGGTAAATGCAAGTAAATACCACAATGAGATATCACCTCACACCTGTCACAATGGCTATTACCTTCCGCCTCCACAAAAAACAAAACAAAACAAAAAAAAAAATCAAAAATAAAAATCAAGTGTTCTCTAAGATATGGAGTAAAGGGAATCCTTGAATGCTATTGGTAGGATTGTATATTAGTACAGCCACAATGGAAAACAGCACAAAGGTTCCTCAAAAAATTAAAAATAAAGCTACCATGGAGTTCCCACTGTGGTTCAGTGGTTAATGAATCCGACTAGGAACCATGAGGTTGTGGGTTTGATCCCTGGCCTTGCTCAGTGGGTTAAGGATCTGGGGTTACCATGAGCTGTGGTGTAGGTTGCAGACGCAGCTCAGATCCCGCGTTGCTGTGGCTGTGGCAAAGGCCAGCAGCTACAGCTCCTATTAGACCCCTAGCCTGGGAACCTCCATATGCCGTGGGTGTGGCCCTAGATAAGGCAAAAAGACAAAAAAAGAAAAAAAAACTACTATGTGATACAGCAATTGTACTTCTGTGTATTTAAGGAAAACAAAAACACTAATTCAGAAAGGTATCTGAATATCTAATTTCATGTAGCACTATTTACAATAACAAAGATAGGAAAACGAAATGGAATATTTCTCAGCTATAAAAAAAGAATGAAATCTTACCATTTACAACATGTATGGACCTAGAGGATATTATGCCGAGTGAAATATGTCTGACAGAGAAAAGGGAAATATTGTATAATTTCACTTATATGTGGAATCTAAAAAACAGAACAAAACAAAATAGAAACAGACTCACAGATGCAGAGAACAAACTGGTATTCACCAGAGGGGAGGGAGATGGGGAATTGGGTAAAATAGGTCATGGGAACTGAGATATAAATTTCCAGTTGTGATATAAATAAGTCACAAGAATGTAATGTACAGGATAGGGAACAGGGTCAACAGCATTGCAATAACTCAATATGGTGACAGTGGTTACTAGATTACTGTGGTGATAGATTAATAATGTCTAAATAAAATGTCGAATCACTATGTTCCACACCTGAAACTAATATAATGTCATATGTCAATTATACTTCAATTAAAAATTACCACTGTAAAAGTAAACATAACTACCTCTACTTCGAATGTATAACCAAAAGCAAATTTCTTGTCTGTGGTAACAAATCATGCTATCGATTCAGCCATTTTTTAGAAAACATTTTAAGAAACTAGTAGTGGTTTCATTTTATTTAAAAGGTATAAAATGAGTTTAGCACCTAGACTGTGATATACAATCACCCCAGATTCTTTTTATCATATCAGGAACTTTATTAAAAGTTCAATCTATGTTTTTGGCATCAAGACAGCAGCCCTCCAAAACTGGGTGCAGAATGAATGAAAATAAGCATTAACAAAACAGTTGATTTATCTCTCAAATATTGTGAAAGTAAGGGTTTTGAATTCAGTTCAAAGAATGAAAGCTATAACTGGCCTGACTTGAAACTATGCGTCACCAAGTTTATATGCAGAATCATTTGAAACTTGTCTAAGCCTATTTTATAACAAAGATGCTTCATTCTACATTTGTCCAGTGTTTAAGATCCAAGCCTACATATACACGTTTTATTATAATTTCAAGAGAAACAATTTTAAATTAGATTTATTTTGTATATTTTTCTAGTTTAAAAAGTCTACTATCTTAGAAAAATCTCAGCTAAGGTTTTAATTAATTTTTATTGTATAACTCTTACTGTTATTTAATGCCTTTTTGATAGCTGTGATTTAATTCATTGGTTCTCAATATTTTTTCAGCATTTAGGAAGCTCATTTGCACAGCTCCACTCAGAATGGAGTGCATGTGCACAGAATGATTTTTAACACAATAGAAATGGAAGAAACAGAGAGGAGACATATCAAATCTGGAGAAAGCTGGGGATGTAGGGATGCAGTTTTAAAAAAATGCCTCTACCAGAGTGACTCAGCAGTTAACGAACCGACTTGGATCCATGGGGTTGCAGGTTCAATCTATGGCCTTGCTCACTGGGTTAAGGATCTGGCATTGCTGTGAGCTGTGATATAGGTCGCAGATGCAGCTTGTATCTGGCGTTGCTGTGGCTGTGGTGTAGGCCAGCAGCTGTAGCTCTGATTCAACCCCTAGCAGGGAACTTCCATATACCATGGGTGTGGCCCTAAAAAAAGTTATTTGGCCATCATCTTACAATGCTTTAACATACTTTGAAAACAGGAAGTTTCATTCTACTTAAGCTCACAGTGTCTCTTAAGAGTTAGAATGGCCCTATGTGTACCCTGATACCTCAAACCCAAGAGACAAAAGAGGCATAAAGGCCCAAGACAGATTGGTTCTAGTTAATACTCTAGTCCTTATTAATAATGTTAAGACTCATCCAGTCTCAAATCTAGCATCAATCTAACTCCAATCTTTTACTTTTCCCAATACAGTCACAAAAATATACAAAGAAAAAAAATTGTGTTTTTAAATACCCTGGGTTATTTTTAAAATCTGATAATGAAAAATCATCACCTGTAGTAACTAATGAAAATTGAGGCTTGACAATAAAGTATTGAAGCTTAAAAATAGGTTCTAAATACTACTCCAAAAGAACAGCAATAGGAGTTCCCATCATATCTCAACAGGTTAAGAACCCAACTAGTGTCCATGAGGATGCAGGTCTGATCCCTGGCCTTGTTCAGTGGGTTAAGTAGTCCATGTTACTGAAAGCTGGAGTGTTGGTGGCAGATGAGCCTTGGATTTGGTGTTGCTGTGGCTGTGGCACAGGCCAGCAGCTGCAGCTCGGATTCGACCCCTAGTCTGGGAACTTCCTCAGGTGCAGCCCTAAAGAAACCAAAACAAAAACAAAAGAACAGCAATAATCTACATGTAATGGCAGTACCCTTGGAATAAATGTATTGCCACTTGAGGAGACTCCTTAGAAGTATACAGCATTCATTCAGATATTTAAATAGAGTTGGATTTCTTTAAATATCAATCTTGCTAACTTACTGCTTTATAGTCATACCTCAACATTGAGAAGAAATGCTAAGACCTTCTTTTATGGAACTTAAAATATAGTGAAGATTGGAACCTGATACTGGAAAAAAAAGTTTTACAGAAGATTAGATAATGTGTAGGAAAAACCGACATTTGAAGGAGAGTTGTGAAGGGGCTGGAATACTATTTCATTTATTGGATTTACAAGAGGGAACTTGGGAAGGATGCCTAGTCAATGTCAGCTGTACCTTTGTATACAAGTTCACACATTAACTGATGAGCTTTAGCTCCATATGTTTCCTACTGAAAATCTGAAGCCTTTTTCTTTCATTTGATTAAAAGCAAAGAAAAGTTGACAAGGGAAATAATGAGCTATACATAATAAATAAGGTGGCAATGTTCAGTTCTAGTCAATTCTCCCTTTTATAAAAATAGGAGCAGAACCTGGTTTGATGCATTGCCATAGAGGCTGATACATGAACTTTGGCCATTGTCGACCATTTAATTATCATAGTTAAATACTATGTGCAAATATGAAAAATAGAAACAATTATTTGATTCTGGGCAGAAAAAAATGGTAAGTCCACAAGAAAACTCAGGTATTTAGAACTTATAGTTCAGACACAGAACTTACATTGTTTGGTAACAAATTATATTGGTTTTTTTGCAAATGCTCATATGATATCTGGGATTCTATTCATAATCTGATGATTATAGTTGATAAACAGCACCAAGTCATAAATTCAGGTTTTATTATTCTGTTTTGTCAGGGTTCAGTAACTTAGAAGAAGTGCTCTTGAAAGGATTTTCTAACTCATACAAAGATTCCAGGTAAAAATTTTTAAAGAGAAAGTGACTCTTTGTTTCATTGCCTTCATTCTGTTCCTCCAAGCAGATGCACCAAGGCCCAAAGAGCCAAGACTTGTAAAGAAATTCACAACCTCTCCTCTACTGCCTGAAAAAAAAAAAATTCTGGGGCAAAAGATCTGAGATAATATAAAAAGAAAAGTAATTTGTTTGGTTACCTGATGTAGAAGTATGAATGGCTTAAATTTCCTGCCTGACTTGCTTTTAAAAAAGGGGTTATTTAACATAAATGAATCTTGATTAGTGGCAAGAGGTGGTAGGCCTAGTGCTCTTTGCTAAAGACTTCCCTAGGGCATGTTGGAGATAAGAGGTCAGTAACTTGGCAACCCTTTAAAGATTGCACCGACTTTTAGTTGAAAGTCTTTTATTTGCTGGTGTCTGAGCTAAGTAATGAAGGCTAGGACAAAAATGAGACACTCAAGTCCTTGACCTTGAGAAGTTATAACTTGAGGATATTGTCTCCCAACACCATCTCCCCTCCTCCTACTCATCACAACCACAAAAAATTAAGCAAAACAAAACAGGACTGGTTAAAAGAAAGTGCTACTGCAGAATGGGCTGCAGATACCAATAAATATTTTGTGTTTTAGTTTCAGAATGGCTCAATAAATGATTTATTTTTCCTATCAAAGGTGTACCTCCTAGAAGGAATTTCCCTTTCCTGTTTCATCTTTCCCTCCCCAAGGTTGATTTAGGAGTTGATTTAGGTGTTATTCATCCGCTTATCCACAGCTAAACCACACCAAGGTGTTTATCTCTTCACTGTAAATTTGTTTTCTCCTTATCCTCTCAAGAATCTTATCCTGATCACTTTTATCTTCATTGATAAGTACAGTTTCCTGCAGATACTAAGTGGCCTTTATATATTGTTGAATGAATGATGGACAATTGACATTTTTCCCACAGGAAAGAAATAATACTGTGTATGCAAATAATCTTTAGAAAGAAAAGTTTACCCAATGTGTGACCATAACTTCATATTCTTTCAGATGCAAGATAAGTCAAATGCTGCAATCTAAAAGTCATCTTAATTGTCTTAATTATTACTAAGATGGAAACGAGAAGAAATAAAATAACCGTTAATTGAAAAGTTATTCAAATTTTACTGAAACTTTGACTTAACAAATTGATAGATATTGGCTCTGAGGCATTAACATTTAGTATTATCTTCATAAGGCACCACTAGTGGAAAAATGCATTTTCTAAATTTTATCATTCTTATCTGTTTTCTATGAAAATATTTACAAATGAAACTAAAGAACAGTACTTCAATCACCCACAACAATATTTTCTTACAAAATTCATTTTAAAAATTTCTCCTATTAAGATTAAATATTGCTAGAATGATTTTAAACTATTTAGTATCAATGACTAATTATTAAGAAATAATTTATAAATATTTTTACTTTATAGTCATAAAGCATAAGGTAAAAGAACTAGATAGTTTGTCTCAGTATTTTGAAGTCCTAAAACTAAACAGAGGAAGTAACTACCATCATTATGATTAACAGTGCTATACGTTGAGGGCTTTTATTCAAAATATTGATTTATGCCCTGAACTAAATAAGTAATGAAGTGAGAGGAGAGAAACAGAGTGTACATTCAGAAATTACTGAATATAATGCATGATTTTGAAAACAAAACCACAAAGATTCCAGAATAAAAGAATTTTGTTTCTTAAGGTACAGAATAATGTCACATAAAAAATTTATTTTTAGAAATTTTACCCCCAAATTATTAAGAAAGTAAAATGAAATTTATTTTTATTCATTTATTTCCTTCCATCTTAAAATTAGAGAAATTGATATTATCTCTGTAACTTAATCTAGTTTTCCATTTATTTCCATTACTTTCACCAGTATCCAATCTTGGAAAATTTACATTTCTTATTTTACTTTTTAGACAGTGCTCTTCTTTTTTTTTTGTCTTTTTTTTTAAGGGCCGCACCCACAGAACATGGAGATTCCCACGCTAGGGGTCTGATTGGAGCTATAGTTGCCATCCTAGGCCACAGTCATAGAAACGCCAGATCCAATCCACATCTGCAACCTACACCACAGCTCCCAGCAACGCCAGATCCTTAGTGGCTTAACAATGAGCAAGGCCAGGGATCGAACCCTCAACTTCATGGTTCTTAGTTGGATTCGTTTCCATTGAGCCACAATGGGAACTCCTAGACAGTGCTTACTGATAGGCATTTTTCTCATGATGATATTGCAGCGTAAGGAAAAGTAAAGAATACAAGCAAAAAGAGAGTAGACTGGGTTCTACAAATTCTACTAGGAACTTTCACATGCCTAATTTTATTTAACTACAAACTCAAAATCAAGGAGAATTACTGTCATGCACAAAAACAGTGCTTATGATCTAAAATACAGCAATAAAATTTTAACATTATAATATTTCTCAACAGTTTAAACTGAATTTTTTGATGCTATTCATAGGCCAGAACTGAATCCTAAAAATATTCCTACATGCGTTACTTTTCCTCCAATGTTATAATCAATAACAACAACCACAAGAAAATAGCAAGTTTTGCAGCCACAGGGATTCTACTTTCTAAGAAGCAACTCTACTTATTGCCCTGACCTTCAGCCTGTAAGTTTCCTTTAGGAAATATAAAATAGGCCACAGAAATTACTCACTCAGACTTGGAATTAGATTCAGTCTGTGCTCTGAATGCTTGTATCCTGATCTTAGTGCACCTGACCTTTTAGATTCTAGGTCAACACTTGTTCCAACATTCCATTTTAAAATACAAGAAGCTTAGAATGCCACACTGAGCCCAGATTTTTCACATCCCCAATTCTCATTCACTTTCACTATATTACAACTTTCTTTCCAACAGCTAGCTCATCACAAGCTCATTTTATAAAGATAACTGTTGCTTTACCTAGATCATAGTAAGTATGATTTGTTGAGCGCTTACTATGTGGAAAGTGAATTCCACATGATTTTCTATATTCAAAAAAAATCATAAACATATAAGGTCTTTTTGTTTAGTTTCATTTTACAGTTGATCCCTGAATAACATGGGTTTGAACTGCATGGGTCCACTTAGAGGCAGATATTTTTCAACAATAAATACTACAGTATTATACAGTGCATGGTTGTTTGAATCCGAGGATGCTGAAGAACCTCAGATTATGGAGGGCAGACTATAAATTATAGGCAAATTAACCCCTGCATTGTTTAAAGGCCAACTGTATTTTGTTTTGCCATTTTTACTGATAATAAAACTGAAGCACATGTCAATTGCATAAGCCACTCAGATAATCTGAGTGATCTAGGATTCTACTCCAGTCTGCATCATCACCAATACACAACTTCACACTGAACATATTTTTTACAATTTAAATAATTAAATACAACCTCTGAGACCTAATTACTCTGAGTTAATGATTCTAAAATTCTTTGGCTCCTGACTCTGGGATACAAATCCTCTACCATTATAGTAATTCCTTTACTTGTTAATGTAGGTACTAGCAGAGCCATAATCTCTGCTTTCAACCATTGGATACTGACTGTCTAAGACTCTCCATTCATTTCACCCTTGCCTGAAGAACAAACACTTTCACCTATTTTGCAACTGGCATATAACATCCCAATTCCATATAACCTGATCAGGAGTATAACATTATTTCTCTATATATTATCTATACAGCATCTTTAACAACATGAATAGTTCATTGTAGGAAGAGCAGTTTGACATTTTTCTCACTAATCTACACATGCCAGATAGTTGAGGATTAATGAAACATCCAAGTACTAAGAACTTCAAGAAAATAATAATGCCTATAATTATTTGTGAAATGTTTATATAATAAAATCTATTGTGTAATTCTAATATCTATTCCACAATGAAACATTTTTAAAATGTTTATAAATTCTCCCTAGTAGATGCTGAATAAATGTTATTAAATACAGAGATTATTCAAGTCTCTGTAATTTTGATTAACATTTAAATTTAAATTTTGATTAACATTTAAAAATTACTCAGGTCCTTGGAGTTCCCGTCGTGGCTCAGTGGTTAAAGAATCCGACTAGGAACCATGAGGTTGTGGGTTCGATCACTGGCCTTGCTCAGTGGGTTAAGGATCCGGCGTTGCTGTGATCTGTGGTGTGGGTCGCAGACGTGGCTCCGATTCCATGTTGCTGTGGCTGTGGAGAAGGCTGGCGACTACAGCTCCTGTTAGACCCCTAGCCTGGGAACCTCTATATGCCGAGGGTGCGGCCATAGATAAAAGCAAAAAAAAAAAAAAAAAAAAAAATTACTCAGGTCCATCATCTATAAAAATAGATCAATAAAATACCAAGGAGTCACAATATTGAATAAACACAGACTATGTCAACAATAAGGAATAGTTATGTAAAAAGCAAGAACATGGGAGTTCCCATTGTGGCTAAGTAGGTTAAGAACCCAACATAGTCTCTGTGAGGTTGTGGGTTCAATCCCTGGCCTCACTCCTGGTTAAGGATCTGGCATTGCTCCAAGCTGTGTTGTAGGTCACAGATGCGGCTCGGATCCAGCATTGTTGTGGCTGTGGTATAGTTCTGCAGTGGGAGCTAAGATTCAACCCCTAGCCTGGGAACTTCCATATGCCACAGGTGTGGCCATTAAAAAAAAAAAGGAAGTATGTTAAATTAATCCTAAATCAGTATATAGTTTATGGAAAATTAGAGATCCTCTAGCAGGTCCAATAGCAAAAGATTATTAATTAGAATATAAAGCTTCATACCATAGGGAAGATCATATTCTTTTTAAAAGATGGCAGATATGAGTAAATATTTAGCAAACGAATTCTAAGAATGGGCAGCAGAAGCCAAATTAATCTTTCAAAAATTATATAAGGAACTGCTCAGAATCACATATTTACAAATAAGAATTTAAGCTACAACTTTTCTTATAAAATTTAAATGTGGCCTAAATTGATACAAAGATATATTTTCCTGGTATGAAAGGTGAGAGTTTCAGAACCTGTTCATATAAGAGACTGTAAAAATAGACTTCTGATTTGTATACAATAGTTTCAGCATGGTATTTTGTATTAATTTGTAATTTGAAAAGAAGTTCATAAAATTGTAACAAATTTGGAGGTAGATTTTAAAAGAAAATCTTTTCATGTTAACTTACATCCTTTTCGATTCTTTGGAAGAAAAAAAAAGTGTTACATCAGATTCAAGAAGAACCCATTATCCCAGGAAGATGATATACTATTCGGACAGTAGCTCCCTTTAATATTATAGCTAACTATAGTTCCCTACCAGCTACATACCAAAGGTTCATGTAATATAATTGAATTAATTAAAATGTCCTTATGCATTAAACTTTTCTTCCTTATTAACTGCACTGCATGAAATGTTCTAACGTTTTAACATGTAAGAACCAGCTAGCACTTCTTTCACAAAGCACCTAGGATTTTTAAAAATCATTTTGTTTTTATTCTTTTAGAAAAAAAAAGGAATCCTCCAGGTAATATAAAAAATGCTAAGGAATAATCTTTACAAATTTTCCTTGCCTCAAGATGTCTAGGGAGACTAAAGGGTAAAGGGATAGGGAAATAAAAACTAATTTTATCTTTGCCATGAAATCATACATTATCATGAACACCACAGTCCAGAAATTGGGGAGAGCTTTCTAAAAAACAGCTATTGAGCTCCCCAAAAGGCATATGAAAAATAATTAATCATTTTATTGATAAAATTATGCAAAGATTGCTATATATATGACATATTGCAGGTTTTAAAATTCTGTTATTGCACAGATACTGACTCACAGACTGAAAAAATTATTTTTTCCAAAGGAGAGAAGTTGGGGTTAGGGGGCTGGGCTGGAGGTTTGGGATGTAAATGCTATAAAATTGGGTTGTGATGACTGTAGTACAATTATAAATGTAACAAAATTCATTGAGTAAAAAATAAAAATTCTGTAATTAAGTTTTCAGAGGTTTATAGGTAATAATTGTAAGTAGACTGAAACATCAAAAAAAAACTGAAACAAAATCATTAGCATTTATCCTCAAAACTATACGTAAAAGTGACGAATTAATCATACAAATCCATTCTTGAACCAAACCTGAATCCAAATTGTTCCCATATCATGAAGTGTATTGTACCACTCATTATGGACTGAATGTTTGTGTCTCCCCCAATTTCATATGCTGAAATCCCAACACCCATGATTAGGTCATGAATGGGATTAGTGTCTTATAAAAGGGACCCCAGAGAGGCTGTCTTGTCCTTTCTACCATGTGTGGACCCAAAGAGAAATTGGCCATTTATAAACCAGGAAGTAAGCTCTTATCAGACACTATACCTGCTGCCACCTTGATCTTGGACTTCTCAGCTTCCTGAACTATGAGTAACACATTTATATTGCTTTTAAGCTACCCAGCCTATACAGTAACCCGAACAGACAAAAACAGTATTTTGCCAGAGGTCAACACATAGTTGGTCTCTCCCACCAGAGTAAAGGATTAAGGTAAGGATTTTTATGATGTGTATAGGACACATAACAACACTCAAAATACTGCTGTTGAAAGAATGGTACTTTACTTTATGACCTTTCTTCCTTTTTGATTTCTTTTTTTTGGGGGGAGGGGCTCTTTTTAGGGCCACATCTGCAGCACATGGAGGTTTCCAGGCTGCTAAGGGTCAAATTGGAATTATAGCCACTGGCCTATGCCACAGCCACAGCAACGCCAGATCTCAGCCGCGTCTGCAGCCTACAACATAGCTTACTGCAAGGCCAGATCCTTACCTAACCCACTGAGCAAGGCCAGGGATGGAACTTGCATCCTCATGGATACCAGTCAGATTCGTTTCCGTTGAGCCACGATGGGAACTCCCCCTCTTTGATCTCTTACTGGAGTGTCTACCTAGAGTTTAAGCCAGCCCATCAGTCATTCACTCTTCTGGGGACAGCACCCGGATTGTTACTATATCATCACTCCTCCCCAAATCATAGCCCATGCAATTCAGACAGGTTGACAGTGTTCTCACCCTCAACCCTGACAAGGCTCCAGCTATAAGCACACACTTAATCTGGCCAATAAGAGTTCATCCCATGAGCCAAATGGGTGGTTCGGATGTCACGTTCCCCAGAGGTGGTGACTTAGGCCAAGGTGAATCAACCAAAGAACTTTTACTGGGACTATTAAGGGAGAGAGGCTTTTTACACTGAAGATGCTAAGTGGAAGAACTGTTAATACTGGCCATTCCTAACCACACATAACCCTGGCAAGAAGTTGTTTAAATTAAGTCAAGACAAAAGAAAACCAAGCCAAGAGATTGTAAAATGTATGTTTTGTCATCATCTAAGAACTGGATTCCGGGCCTGAAGCCAGTTCTATCCCATTATTTTGAAGTTAGGTGACCCAATAAACTTCATTTTTATAAATCTAGTTTGAGATTCCTACTTGCTATTGAGTCATAACAAATATATCCTCCAATTGTACTGATTACTTAAGGCTTTATACACGGAAGAAGTGAACAGCACTATGCTGGTGTTGTCATACAGTAACTGTAGGAGGAAAATAGTGATAATTATATAATGAACTCTCAGAAATGTCTAGCAGTGTTTCTGTCCTCTTTTTAATGTACTCATATTAAATTTCAGAAGGAGAAAGAATAGCATTTATTTTTCTGTCAACAGCTCTAGAGAGAATTTATTTTCTTGTGTGATTTGCCACAGGTTGCTTCAGCTCTGCTGACTACAGAACTAAGTAAGATAATTAATCATTATTTTTTTTGTCAATAGCAAACAACGATAAGCATGTTTTAAAAGCAGAGAAAGAACAGTTCATATGAGTTACAAATTATTAAAATCATACAGAAACCTAAAATGACTTGAGAAATCAACATACATGCCCTCTTTCTACAGTTGAAGAAAGTTAAGGGATTTCCCTAATGTCATAACACTGCCTCGAGCAGAGGCAAAGCCTGTAACATGGTAAACCATACTATGATTTTTCTTAGCTTCACACTGTAATTTCTTTCCAGAGACGTGTTTTTAAAATACATAGAATTTAAAATATTTAATTAGGCTTAGAATTCTATTCACATATAGAAAACTAGGTCACAATTTCTACATATCTGTATTATTATTGGGCAGAATAATGGATTCATACTGTTATTTACTAAATAAGAACTGATTAAACAGTGATTTCATTAGCACCTTCAAAATCCCAATATAAACTTACACAAGAGGTAAGAAATAAACAGCTTCATTTCTAGAGAATTAGCTAGCTTTTAGGTCAATGGAACATAACTTATCTAATCCTACTTTAGTGTCCTGACAAATTTATCTCTACTTACCAGTAAGAACAGATCTATGAATTAATTCAGTAATTGCCCAAGAGGATAAAAAGGCCAATGTAGAATACATTTACATATATTTAAGATATGAAATTTTTAGTGAAAGAAACTCAAAATCTGAGAGCAAATATTCCCCATATTATATTTTCGAAATAAGGACAAACTATTTTAAATTAAAATATAATTTAAAAGAAACATCTTAGCAAAGCTAACTTTTCACATTTAAGTCTAATTTACCATGAATTATAGAAAACTAAGATAACTGGTTAAGATAAAATCTCATGTATCTGAAAGTTTTCCCAAAATTACGTCTGTTTTTCTTAATGTTTTCTCAGTTCAGTATCACAAAATCAATTTGTAGTCATATGAAGTTAACCATAGTATGTGACAAATAAAAAGTGCCTTGAAGTTCCTGGATGAAAGGCTTTGTGTTAATACAACACATTATTAATTCCATAAATACCCAAAAAATTAAAAGAGAAAGTCATTTCATGTGGAGAATAGATTTTGAAGCTAATATGAATCATAAGGAATTCTTAATACCAAGGGCACCTCAGTGTTATATTTTAAGACCAGTCAGCCTTATAATTAAAGCCCTTCTATATATCTCTGTGGGTGGGACAATGAAATAAGTGACTTTGGGGGAGGGTAATACGAGTAGAAAGAAACACCTCTATTGCTCTTAATTAATCACTCAATCTTCTTCCTGGGAACAGACCCAGAAGCACTTTTCTGAAGTGGGATGAAGACTAATTGGCAGATTCACTCTGATCAGTTCATCTTATGTCTATTACAAAACTTAAAGACACTGTCTATAATCCATTCACAGGGTGTCAGCTTGTCTGGGAGTGTGCATATATTTCTTAATGTGATAGGAGTAATGCCAAGCTCTGGTTAGGAATCTGCTCAGCACCATCCAAAGAAGGTAAAGGAGGAATTTGGTGGCTTAGATATAACTTATTCGTGGATTCTATGCAACACAATATTCAGGCTCTTGTAGTGAAATACTACTTGGCTGGAATATCAGAATGTGTCATGGAAACAGGGAAGCTCTGAATTGAAAACTGCACATTGAACATCTAATAACCAATTGAGGAGGTTTGTCCTTAACTGACACTGGCATTGAGGATCTGGCTTCAACTAAGATATTCTCTGACAAGCCTCTGGTAGTAGCAGAAGAATTAAACTAAGAACAGTTTCTAGAAATGTACCTCATATTGCAGCTTGATTATTATAGCTTGTAAGCAGGAGTTCATTGCCCCTAGGAGGAAAAAGTGTTAAGTTTAACATGCAATCCTGTTTGCTTTCCTAAATGGCCATTTATCAAGCTCAAATTATTCTGAACAAAGTTCAGTTTCATTTGTATGTGTGTGTATATAGACCTACATATACACGCATACACATATATGTATATATACATATATGTGAAAAACTTTTTTAATGTTGCTGTTCATGGGGCAAATTGGTTATATTAAACTTGTTGTATGCTCCTGTTAAGTTTCAGAGAATATGATTAGAAAGAGTTATACAAAAATCCTTAAAATAACATACTGGTCTGTCTGCACCAGACATTTGTTTTGCATAGACTCTATAGGAGGATTTTCTTTGCAGTATTCAGTTTACCATGCCTACATTTAAACCAAAGTTTTGGAATATGACAGATAACCTAAACCTAAGGATAGTAGATGCATGTACCCTGGAAAGTAACTGAAGGACTTTCTTAAAGCCAGTATGGGAAAGTAAGGTATTAAATAAATGAGTTATATCAGGGAAATCAAAATATTAATAAGGAACTTGTTATGTGTAAAGCACTGTACTAAGTTTAACATTCTATATATCATTAAATTCTAATGAAAAAATCATATGACAGAGCTCCCTGGTGGCTCAGCAGGTTAAGGACCTGGTATTGTCACTGCTGTGGCTAGAGTGGCTTCTGTTGCATGGGTGTGATCCCTGGCCCCCAAAACGTCCAGTCTTTTTCACTACAAAGTGCTCCCTCAAATGTAAGCAGTTTTCTAAGGGAAGTGCAACAGAAACCACTTCTTTCAGGATTATATTTAGAACATAAAATGTAAACATAAAAGTTTGTTTAATTACATCTCAAACATTACCTTCAAATGTTTTGAGAAAAAAAATATTTATTTCAGTTTGTTTCATTTCAATTTTCCTACAGAAAAAAATTAGGATTTGATATGCCTGAATTTCTAAAGGCTTATTTTATTTTAAATAAACCCTAAAACAACAAAAACACAAGTTGTATATTTTGCAATTGTCAATAACTCTATTTGAAAGAGCATTTCCATGGCGACTTCCTTAGGAGTTTATCCTTTCCTGAATATTCACTAAGAATAGATTATTCACTGGAGTTCCCATGGTGGCGCAGCAGTTAACGAATCCGACTAGGAACCATGAGGTTGCAGGTTCCATCCCTGGCCTTGCTCAGTGGGTTAAGGATCCGGCGTTGCCATGAGCTGTGGTGTGGGTCGCAGATGCGGCTCAGATCTGATATTGCTGTGGCTGTGGTGTAGGCTGGCGGCTACAGCTCTGATTCAACCCCTAGCCTTGGAACCTCCATATTCTGTGTGTGTGGCCCTAAAAAGCAAAAAAAAAAAAAAAAAAAAGAGAGAGAATAAATTATTCACATGTGTAATTCTGGCATAAATGTATATGGAGGGGATTTATAGGCTTAGCTGATTCTTTCATTTTTACAGACCTATTCATTATTACACTTCAAATTTTGCTACATGAAATTCCCATTCATATTGAAAATACACCCCTATTAATAAGGTTTTGTTCAATAAGATTTTATTATAATCCTAGATGTGTGCAAAATCGAAAAATAAATTACTATCTTATACTTTAAATAATTTGGTCTTCAGTTTGGAAAAAACAGCTTTTGAACAATGACAGTTAATGATAATGCTGCACTTTCATTTACTGTCATAATTCATAACAAAACGGGGTGGAAATATTTCAAAAACAATAAACACATACTCATGAGAGCTTAGACACTTTCTCTTGTATAGTTATATATGGCAGATTGATTGCTTTAATGGCCCTATTCCTTACCCCTTCCTGTATACGATACCTTTGCCACATGACTTTGTAGTTCCTCTCACTAAGGAGGCACGATCTCTTTCCCCTATTATTAAGTTTGGTATCACCTTGTCCCTTGCCTTGGCCACTGGAATAATAGCAAATGTGTTCTAAGCAGAGGCTTGAGAAAAGTACTTACATGTTACTTCTCACTCTTGCCCAGAACATGCCCAGGCTGGCCTACTTCATGAAAAAAAAAACAGTCTAAGGCTGAAGCTAATCTGCCACAGTTAAACTACCTGAGGCATAACTAGAGCCTACTGATTCCCCCTGACCACCCTTTCTCCCCTTACACCTGCACATAGGTGTGTGCATGAACCTAGCCAAAATTAGCCAGAATCAGCCCAGGTCAGCTGAACCCCACAAACTCACACGCTAAATAAATGCTTACTGTTTGCTACTGAATTCTGGTGGCTGTTTATAACACCACATTACTGAGGCAATGTCTATACATATGTCTCCTATCATTATTTTTTCTTTCTAAGGTTATAAGTGGGTATCTGTAATTAAAGATTAAGTTCATCTTAATATACTTTGTATTTAATTAGGAAATAGCCCGTGAGCATATTTCTACATTTAGGTTCAAAGCAAATTACCATTTATTGAGCATCTACTATGTTTCTGGTGCCGTGCTAATAACTCCAAATTAAATAAATAGTTCAAAAGATATGTCTGGAACTGTTTGAGCAACAAAATAGGCAAAGTAGGAATGGAATATAATTGAAGCCATCAGATAAATATCCATGAGTCCATACCGACATAAATGATTAAACAAATAAACAAAGGGGAATAGGTAAATGTCCTGTGTGGAATAATTCCAAATGGTTTAAGTAGATATTTCACCATTACGGAGGCAAAGTATAAATATGCAACTCTCAAGTAAGGGCTGCACATAGTGACTTCCTTCCAAAACGACAGGATGGGAGGAGGGAAAAAGTGTAACCTTACCATGCAGAAACCTGACAAACACCAGATGTTCAAGGTTAACAGCAGTTGTTGATCATGTTGACAGTATGAACCTTTGGATATGACCTGATGAGAACTGCATTTTACCTCCATGGTATTTTCCTCCCCTAAACCTAATACTTCAATCCCAGTATTATCATAAGAAAAACATAAAACAAATATCAATTAAGAAATATTCTACTAAATATCTAAATAGTACTCCTCAAAACTATCAAGATGAATTTTTTAAAGGGGAGAGGTATGGGTATTCAAGCAACTGCCATAGTGAGAAAGACCTTAAAGATGCAGGATGACTAAACGCAGGGTAGGTTAAAAACTAAGTTCTGAATGAAATATGATGATAGTAGGTAGAAACTAAGTTCTGGATAAAATATGAACTTTAATAATTATGTAGTTATTATTGGCTCATTAATTGTGCCAAACGTACCATACTATTTAAGATGTTAATACAGGAGAAACTGGGTATAAAGTGTACAGGGACTCTGTGCTACTTTTACAACTTTTACATAAATCCCGAAGTATTCTGAAATTAAACTTTTATTCAAAAATGTAGTGTTCATGACAATATTTAGCAATAAAGTATGCATTTTTAAAAAATTATCATTCACTGCTCTACTGCACAGGTTGAAGGTTTTGATTGGTTATGCACAGCTTTTTTATGTATGTATTATTGATCTGTTCATCTTTCGTTACTTAGGTTCTATCACTATTTTAGGCATCATTTTTTCTTTAATCTGAAAAATGATTATTTCCTAAACAGTGCTACAGAGACATGAATTTTAACAGAATGCTAATTTAATATGTCAGTAATAAACAAAGTGTCTCATTCTGAGAGATAAATTTTGTAGGTTAAAATAATTTTAACTCTAAAATGAATTTAAATGAACAGATTGTACACTATTTCAACATAATTTCGAAAGTAAAATGAAAATTACATAATCAATTAGTTTTCATTATCATTTTCTGAAAGTATTGTTAAATATCACTTTTTGTCACCATCTTTCTGTAGAAGATTAATGGTAGGATCACAGAGATACCAGCTGTTTAAATATTCTTTTTATTTACAATGCTAGCTTAATAAGTAACCAATCTGCTTAGCAACTATAACCTTTTTTTTTTTTTTCGGCTGAAAAGCCTTCATGGAGATCCCCTGCATACAGGGGACATTATTATTTTTTAATACTAGGCCATTAGCCTTAATAATTTAATGGTATGAGACAAATGTTCAGGGCAGTGACAAAAATAACCACTAGCTCATATGCTTGGTGGCTTTAAAAAAATGAAGGATTTCCAAAGGGCTTTGGTAAATAGGCCTAGAAGATAAAGGAAGCAGGTGTAGAAGACATTTAATAAAACATGCCTCTCATTTTTATTCCTTTTCTGTTTGGTTTCTTGGGAATCTCTGTTTGACAGTGAACTGCAGTGTATTTGCTTCGGGCAGATGCTTTTATTCTCTTCGTCTACTGATGTGGCAACCAAGAGAAGGATGGTGGAAAGAATGGCTGACAACTAATATTAAGTTTTAAAGAGCAAAATGGACTTTCTGAAGACAGAATTATAATGTAAAACAACTTAAGCTGTTGGTTTAATGTTTATTAACTGAAATTGAAAGCATAGATTATAGAAGCATGAAATTGAAGCATAGATTATAGATTCCAGTTGAAGGTTAGAATGCAATCATATTATGTTTGATTTTTTTTGTAACTAAGAATATCAATATAAAATCATTGAGAGTGTTTTGTATCCAGTATGAGGGTTATATTGAGGATAAATGGAGAAATGTAAGTCACTAAGTCATAAAGATTAAAGATTTGTTTCCTCCTCCCTTAAGGGCCTGGCTATGCCAATTCCTGTCTGGAGACCAACTCCAGCACATTGTGGCACTGGCTTGTTTTTTGGCATGCCCTCACAATCACACTTTCTAGTTTTAATAAATATTTTTGGTTAACCGTTTCAGAATTAGTAGCATGAATCTACTTTTGCTTTGTATAATGGTCCACACACCAACAACCATGTCTCCACAGGAGAAACAAATAGTGGACTTATTAAGAGATAACATAAACGCAGTGTTTCATGAATTACCATCTAAAAGTAGCAATAGCCATATTTATTAGAAGTTAGGACCACAATGTCTTCATTTTGTACTTTGCTCAATATCTAATTCCTTCATTAATGAGATTAACAGAAAATTTAAAATGGTGTTTGTATGTACATTCCTAGTATTTATAATACATGCATTACATGTAGTAGTTTAAAAATACATGGAGTACTCAACTAATCAATTCCAGTGCCAGAAAACATGAATATCACAATATTTTGGAAAGAAGAGCCTTAGGATATTTTTTCTTTTCCAATCAAGGAGAAAAAGAGGTTCAGGAATACAGGGGTGAAAATTTAAGAGATAGAAAGATACTCTTGATGTCCTTGGTTTTCTTTCTAGACTTTATTGTTTCCATGTTTGTTAAATCTTAAGGGGAACATTGTGTCAAAAGGGCCTTTTAACCTTGGGAAATCTTTTGACCATCTTTTGACCAAAAAACCTAAGCTTCTAATTCTAAGGTTGTCTGATGATATTTACTCAGTCATGGGGAGTTTACAAAGTATATGAGCATGTGATGAAAAAGCACATAGCAACTCCAAGCTTATTCAGGCATTCAAATATTTAGTTCAGATGCTTCAGGTTTACAAATCAGGGATTTAAGAATATTTTTCTTTTTCAAAATACTTTTATGTAGGGGGCAGGGTGATAAAAGCATATCTCAATTCAGCCTCTGATTTGCCTATTATTTTAATAAATGTCATACATTGCCTCTGACCTTAAAATGCTTCTTCTGGAAACTTCTTTTGTATATCATTTGTCAACAGTTTCCAATGGAAAGAACTTTGTGCACATGGTGGCAAGGTTTTCAAGAGAGCCCATAGAAGCAAAGTAAGGGCTGATGAAGAGTTGGAGAGGAGAGGTTAAGGAAAAGAGTTAAAAAGCACACATAGATTAGGTTATGCTGAGCCAAAATGAAATCCAAGCTATACCTAAGAATCTAGTCAGTTCTTTGTACTTTCTCCATCCAAACTCTCAGAGACCCAAACTTTGCCAAAAATTTCATGGAGTAAAGAACGTTGTAAAGCTGATTTGATAATCCCCCCAGAAGCTCAGGGGTAAACAGCCTTTGCTCTAAGTAAGGTATCAGATAAGGCAGGAAAACAGATGAAGAATGGTGGATACTGAAGGAGACTAGAGTTTTCCTGTCTCCAGGTTCTTCTTTCTTTCCTTCACACTTTAAGGCAATCTCTATGATGAAACAGTGAATAGAAGGCAAGAAATGGCAGCAACAGAAGTTTTAAAGAAATCTAAATTAGAGTTTGCCTTTCTCCTGGCACCCTCCCCTTTTTTTTTCTTTACCTCATAGCTCTTCCTCTCCTTTCTCCTCTACCTCTTTATTACGCATGAAAGACACAATAGCAGCAAGGACAGGAAAAGCAGGAGCAGAGCCAGTGGGAGTCCTCTGGTAGAAGAGTGAGAAAGATTACCTTGGCCAGACATTCTGCTTTCCTAGGGACCCTGGCTCCCCTTTCTCCACATATTCTACCATTCCAGCAGTTGCCTTTCCTACATTTCCCTATGGTACAAAGAAACTACTAAGAACTAGTGATGGCTCTTTGGAAAGCATGGGCAGTGGTGAAGAAAAGAAAATTATTTCCTGTTTTTCCTTCTTCCTTCTCACTCCTTAAAGATTCCTTTAAGGACAGGACAATCCCACCTGGCACTGAAGAAGGTAGCAGAATTTCCAGAAGGAATGACTGTTCAAATGTAAGAGAAATATCCCAGTCATTGTATACGAATACAAAACTATCCATATTTTGTTAAATTGTGCTTTAATTTAATCAATAATGGAAACAATAAAAAATAAGTTTACCAAAATCTTTCTAATGATTCCTTTTTGTTGTTGTGAATTCCAGCCATATGTATAATGGCCAGGACAAATATATTTATATGCTAAATTACATTCTGCATTTGAAGCAAGTGGTAATTCTATAGTAGCTAGACCTCCTTTAACATATCCAAGGTCAGTTATATCCTTGAGGAAAATCCTTTTCAAAAACATACAAAGATATACACTACTGAAATTAACTTTGCCAGCTGTTTTATTCCTTCCCCCATTTTCTGTTAATCCTACAAATAATCAAAAAGATAGAAATTATCATCATTGTACAAGTAGAAATGTCTGGGGTGTGAACTGAAGTTTGGCACCTGCCATCAGCCCCTACACAGAGTAAAACATAAGCCACTGCAGCTGCCAACCTGCAGTACCCCCTGGGAGGAGCTTGGGGTGGAGACCAGGAATGAGGTACTCTGTGCTCTGGGAAAACTGAAAGAACAGGTGTTCAGACAGTTAGATATTTTTAAGATTTTATGAACCCAATTCTTCCTCATAGCTAGAAAAATACTAAAATCCTTCAATGATGACTGATGTCTGTGACTGGAAGTAACATTCACAGGACCAGCAGCAAAATTCTGTAGTGTGTGCACGGCTGTATGCACCTCCCCTTCACCTTTATGACTTATATCTTAATATCCCCCCCCCACCTTTCCTCTTTGGGAAAGTACAGCTCCTGGGCTACAGTTAAGTGGACAAAACAAAAGTTGTGATGGTCAACTGTGAGAACAGCGACTCCCAAGGGTGGGCCAGTGTGTCCTGAGGGAACTCCGGAAAGAAACAATAAAGACTAGCCCACAACTGGGGTGCATGTAAAAGAAGCGATTCCAGGAAGCCCAGACCTTTACATCTTCCCATAGAAACTGGTTTTCTGTAAATCTTTTCGTTTCTACTACCTTCCCTTTGTTGCAAAAACTCATATATCCTAGTTTCCCCCCCACCTCCTTGGAGCCTTTTCTCAGGGCTACCTGAGATGCTGTCTCCTGGGCTTACATCCTAATTTCACCCCAAATAAAACTTAACTCTCAACTTTCAAGTTGTGCACATTTTTTTTTTAAGTCGACAGGGAACCGAATCTAAATCTTAACTGAATTCTGCATGGGATTATGTATTTTACAGTATTTTGCTACTGTGGGATTGCTTTTTAAAAAACACTTCCAGGTATTTTTGATTTCTAAGATAATATTAAAAGAATTTAAGTGCCAAGAACTTTCAAAAATAGAATGGATATAGAAATATGATTCTTTTGATTTGATACAAACTAAAAGAATTTAATTTAAACTTATAATTTACCAATTTGAAAAACTAAGGCCCAAATATTTGAAATAACTTGCCTAAGGTCACCTGCAAGTTAAAGCCACTAAATATAGATTGAAAAATACCCTTTCACTCAAATTAAGTTTCCAGTTCATAACCCTAAAATGAGGAACAAGTTTACAACCCAAAATGAACAAGACAGCACCTACAAAAATAACAAAACAGAGCTTAGTTTTGCTATGATCTTGTTACCAAACACAAGTTCCTGTGCTCAATGCATAGTCAGCCTAAACCAACCAAAATGTCAAAGTTCGGAGCAGAAAAAGGCTTACTGCAGGGTCAAGAAAGGAGAACAAAAGCCATTATGCCCAAAACACCCCAACTTCCTGCTGGTCTTCAGGGAAGAGTTTTTCAAGGCAAAACTTGGGGTGGGGGAGGGCTACAGGGTGTGTGACTTTCTTCTGATTGGCTGGGGGTGAGGTAAGAGAGCAGTATTTCAGGAATCCTGTGCTCAGCCTGAAGTGACTATCCTCCATCCTCCACCAGAGCAGGAGGCTTTCGTTCCAGCAGAAGAGCTCAGAGATACTGTTATGCATATTCCTTGAGGACGAACCAGGACCCAGCCCCAAAGCGGTATTATTGTTTCTTGACTGCTTCTCCTTTGTGTTTGTATTCCTTCCCTTCCCTGATAAAAGAGTATGAAATCTGCCCTTTGAAACTCAGGGAAGGTCAAGGAAGCGGAAGGAAGCCTATTCCCTACAAACAAGGAACAAAGAAAGGTATTTTTAATCAGGAGGGTCCCAAAGGGTCCTGCTCAGTTTCAATCCTAGGCTAGCCTTTCCTTCTACTGGAGGAATAGGTCTCCTATGAAAATAAATAATATAAAGGAAATCATCCAAGCATCTCATGTTTGAAAGAGAGACTTCATTTTCTAAAAAATGAACAAATCATGAACCACACAGCAACTAGGTACGAAGGTTGCGTTCGTTCTAAAAAAATATTTTGCCATTCTGATAATCATGTGGTGGATACTCCAACTCTATAGAATCCACTATCTTTTACAGTAAAAAGTTTCAAAACTATGCCAGCAAAAATGCCCAGAGTTGTAGTATTAATCTTTTTGCCATGTACATATCAGTGGCTATTTAATTTATGCCTAGTTATATTATAAGGTACTGAATGGTACATTTAAAACATCAGCTTACAGCTAATCAGAAGCTAATTAAAAACTTTACACTATAATTTTCTGTGCTTGCTTTCATCTGTAGTTTTACAGGAGTAATTATGCGATTTTTACAGTAGAATCTATTTGATTTTTACAGTGTAATCTATTTAATTTTATGATAAATTATTCTTTAAATCCTTGCTGGAGAACAAAAATCAGGTCTCTAGAATCCAAAGGGTTCAGCAGAGGCTCTAAAAGTACAAGCTTCTTTTAATGGAGGCTCCTCCTCTGACAACTTGAGAAGGTCTGATAGGGATGGAGTAGGCACAGGTGGTTGTAGAAGTCCCGATAAAGGACCATATTTAAAGAGGGAAACTTAGGGGACATTGGAAGATCACTGCAAGTTAACAAATTGCTCAAAAAAGCCATCAGCACAAGGCAAGCTTGCTTGATCAGTGGAGGCATGAGAATGGCCTCAGGTCATTGGGTGGGGAGATGGGATGAGGCCTGCATTCAGTTTCAGACCCAGGGCAAGAGTCTGAGGACCAACCTTCTGCGGATTTTAATACACACCTTACCGGATACTAAGGAGGAGCTCCTACTCCCAGAAAGGAAGAGGGGGGCTTTTCCAACCCCCACTCCTCTTGGGTGATAAAACTGTAGCCCACCAGATCCTCTGGGCAGAGCTTCCTTGCCTGCCCACTTGCATCTCTCACAAGCGTCCCATCCTAATAAATCTATTTCTTGCCTATCACTTTTGTCTCTCGCTGAATTCCTTCTGCACAGAGGCATGAAGAACCCAAACCTCAGTGAGTCCAGACACAGGGTGAGTGAATTCTAATTTAAAACCGTGGGTTCAAGTCCCAATCTGTGCTTAGGCTGGGTTTGAGTCCCAGCATGCGAGTTCAAGTCCCAATCTGTGTTCTGGCTAGGTTCGGGCTATTAATACTGTCAGTTTCAGGTACACACTGGAAGAGGAGAAAATTCTGGCTTCCTTGCTCTCCTCAAGCCTACCTAGATATTATACACCAAAAAAAAAAAAAAAAAAAAAAAAAAAAAAAAAAAAAAAAAAAAAAAAAAAAAAAAAAAAAAAAAAAAAAAAAAAAAAAAAAAAAGGCAAAGCAAATAAAACCATTCTGCCACCAAACATATAGCACACCCTGAACTCAAGAGGGAAAGCAATTTTTTTCATAGAGATTAATGCTTACACTGAAAGAAATATAGAAAGAAATATTGAATAATCATGAAGCACAGCATAAGACTGCAAAGGTTCTGAAATTTAGCCCTGATTCCTCTACTTATGGTTAAAATAACTTGAGACGTCTTGGAGTCTCATTCTCCCTATCTTTAGAATGACACTCAAAATACCTCAACAGGCTGCCATCCTCATATTGGTGGCAGTATAATGAAATTAAGATTAAAGACCACTTGAAACATCCCAGAGTTCAAGTTCTACTTCCAGCTCTTACTTCATGGTACTTGACACAATGGCAGATGCATAGCAGGTGCTCAGTTTTGATCCATTCATCCTAAGTGAATGAAGTCAGAGTCCCTAGTTAGAAAGTAAGCTACTTTTTCCTCTTCTTCACCTATCATAGTCGGTTTATCAACAAAACATTTGTTTCTTTGAAATATCTATAGTGTTTTAAACATGATTTCATTGTTTTAATCCCATTTTAGTCTGGCTGGTGCTTCACATAAAGATTCCTATAGTCATTCTCACTTATTTTCCTAATCTTTGTCCTTTTCCAAAGAAATTTGCCTTTTTCTGGCACCTTTAGATATATCCAAATGTTCTCAATGTGTTTAAATATCTACCTTTAAAAAATCCAAAATTATAATGCCTCCCATTTAAGATTTTCTCGAAAACAGCTTAAAAACAATTTAATATTATTCACCCATAACTTTAAAATCAAGCAAGTGAATTCTTCAGTACAATATCTTAAAAATTCTCTTTCCTATATTCACATACTTTTGCTCTGAAATGCCCTCTCATCCCAAGCATAATAAAAAGAACATGATTTTTGGATTCAAAAAAGTGTTAATATAAATATTTGATAGATACATGATTTAGGATAGCCTGGCTCCTTGTAAAATGGGAATAAGTACTCAATAGGCTTCTGTGAGGATTAAATGAGATAAAAATAGCACACAATACCTACAATTTACTGAGAGCATACTATGCCTCAGTCCCTATTCTATACCTTTTGCATGTATTTATGCATTTGATATTTATAATAACTCTATGAAGTAGATAGTGATTTCTCATACTTACAGAAATTGTGGCATGGAAGCTAAAACAATTTTCTAGTAAGGAGCGTGCAGTTCTTGAGCTGGCACGCTTCTAAAAAACAAAGTGTATCTAGAGTTGTGTACCTAGTATACGATCCAAAAATGTTAGTACATGAATAATCTGAAATTTTAATAAAAGTGCATGTCTTTAAAAAATACTAGTTGTATTTTCCCCAACCTATTCAAATAAGGGTAGCTTATTTGACTCGAGATAAAGTAGCTGTTATGAATCAAAGTTACTGTATATATAATTAGACCCTTACAAGCTCTATTTTCCCTCCATGAAAAGTGCATGAACTCTTAACTGCAGGATTATGTTTATTAAAGTGTTGATTACTTTAGACATTAAATACTAAGGGACTTTTTTCTTTATATTATTGAATTTGAATGGCATTAACTTAATAGAATAAAATAACATGTGTATATAATTTTTTAGTTAAATGTGTGAAAATACTGTGTTACCAACTAGAGTAATTTGGCAAATACTGAACTAGTACAAATCTTAGTCATTAGAAAAACAAGCATAGTCCTGGCAAAGAATTAGAATTAGTACAGAACTTAAGAATACCTGATTGCATTTGCTGGTTTCTTTTCCCTGAAAGAACAGATGTTTTTTTAAAATGCCCAGCAAATGTCATTATCAACCACACTTTAAAAAAATTATTCAATATTGAAATTCTAGGAGAACTGATTGAACCTAACGTTGTTATTAAATAGTTTAACCATTTGTCCTCCCCTAAGAATCTGTACACAAATGAGACCATGCTAACATTTACTTGTTGCAATATTTTTCCCATAGGCACTGAAAAAAACGGACATCATTATACATTTTTATCACAGAGTGGGGAGGGAGTGGATTTGATACAGAAGAAAAGAAGTTAAAGAACTGAGGACACTATATATATAACGTAATGTTTGTAATAAATTATCGCCATAAAGTTGTTACTCGAAAGATATTTTGATTCACAAAGTTTCCATTTCATCTAGCTTTTTGTAAAAATGCACTAGTGGCCAGTTGTTGCTATCATAAGAGTAGGGACTTAACATCAGAAGATTACAGTAACTGTATGACTTACCTATATCCTGTTCTAAAGTGGGATGGCTACCATATTTTCAAACAAAACTAGTACAACTATTAGTTATGAGTCCAATAATTTCTGAAAAGTATGTTCAGTAGTTGAACTATGTCATCCCCTACAGTCATGACCACGCTCGCTCTTTCTGCCCACTAGTGCTTTCGCCCACTCGAACACTTTAGGAAGTGGCTAGAGACAAAAAAACAAATTCATCTGGCATAATTTCATAATTGCTAGTTACTAAAACACTGGTTATTTGAAATGCTGTTCTATCGTATTATTATTCAATATTCTGCTTCATAATACACCAAAGAAATCCAATACTGCACTACAATGATACCATCCAGTGTCTTGTACACATTAAACAATTGCTACAGTCCCCCAAAAGGGAAGAATGGTACTATTTTCTCCATTTATCACTTGTGGTCTAGAAGAGAACATATTTTACCCAAGGCTATGAAATATTTCAGAGACAAAGTAAAAATTTAGAATTAATTGGTGTCTACAAAGTACATTGACTCAAGTAAAAAGAAGAAAGTCAACAAATTTTCTTCCTGAGAGTATTACCAGTACCACTGGAAAAATCCGGTAAATACTATCTGTTTTAAAGTATTGTCACCTTAGGAGTTCCCATTGTGGCTTGGCAGTAAGGCACCTGACTAGCATGAGGCTGAGGGTTTGATCCGTGGCCCTGCTTTGTGAGTTAAGGATCCTGCATTACGGTGAGCTGCAGTGAAGACCACAGACACAGGCTTGATCCAAGCCTAGGCTATGGCCTAGGCAGCTACAGCTCTAATTTGACCCCTAGCCTGGGATCTTCAGCTATGATTCAACCCCTAGCCTGAGAACTTCCATATGCCATGGAAGACACACACACAAAAAAAGTATTGTCATCTCGGAGAAACTAAAATTGTTCAAAACTGAGATTATCATGAAGGTTTTGACTCAAGAATAAACAAATATCTCCCAGGAAGTTTTTCAACTAGAGCACTTCTTTGGAGCGCTAATTGTCACGGATTGGACAAGGCTGCAGAACCTGGGATTTCTATGGATCACAAGTCTTAGTCCACTTTTGGGGGGGTCACTTTTCTGTCAGAAACCATCTCCTTGATCCTGCATTGGGACAGAAGAGGCTAAAGAATAAATACTATTAAAGTGATCTATTTGTTTTGCTATTTTAAAAATAGACGTGGATTTCCCATTGTGGCTCAGAGAAACAAATCTGATTAGTATCCATGGGATGCAGGTTCAGTTCCTGGCCTTGCTCAGTGGGTTAAGGATCCCATGCTGCCATAAACTGTGGTGTAAGTTGCAGATGTGGCTTGAATCTGGTGTGGCTGTGGTTGTGGCATAGGCTGGCAGCTACAGCTCCAATTAGACCCCTAGCCTGGGAACCTCCACATGACTCGAATACGCCCCCCTCCCAAAAAAGACAAAAAGAATAGTAATATGTAATTCTTCATGATACCAATTTTATTGGCCTCATGATAAAAGTTTATTATAAATAGAATGTACTCATTGAGATCTAATATTTTCAATGTTATACTCAGACAATTAATTTTTATGGATCTCAAAAGAAACAGAGCACAGATATTATGCCTTTTTTTCCTATCAATTCTACAATTTGTTTCCTCTTATTTATAGATTCTCCTCTTACACTTCATTCAATCACCTAGAATGGTAGTGGTGATTAGTAATTGTGACCAGAACCATTTGTTCATTTTCTCTGAAGTTATTTCTTCCTCTCTGAAATAAAGCTAACAAATTTTACCTCACTTAATATTGTTACTATTAAGGGAGATAAAAGTAAAACACCTGATATCTAAAAGTATGTTTTAAATACAGTCTGAGGAAGATAAACAAATGTTTACTAAATCATTTGCTCACAGGTTACCAATCCTGAAAAAAATTGCTCCAGATTAAAGCTACTACTAATTCATCAGTCATTTTCCAGCTTAAAATACAACCAAATTGTGTACAAAACACCTGAATCTTTAACTCCATACTCTCACAGAGATGATAAATCTCTGTCCTTTCACCTTCCTCTCTTCTACACAGACACCTTTTACAACCCCACCAAAATACATTGCTCCCATATTTATGTTCCCATAGCAATATCTCTATTACAGTCCTCAACCCAGTGCATTATGGCTAGTTGTGAACATGTGTGTAATTTCAGCTGTACTGTGAATACATCCAGATAAAGAACTCGGTACCTGCTGGAACCTGTTGGGCTCTTGCTAAATGACTGCTGAACTGAATGGCCCAGGAGTGGTGTTAAGAAATATATGCCCTATGAGCTATGGAAGACAGGTTTGCAACAAAAATTACTCTTTGATGGGATACAATTTCCAAAATTCAAATATATAATTCCAAATACTCTCATCAACCAGATCAGTTCGTTCAGCTCCCAGAGAGTTCAGTTGGTAGTCAGTGGATTTTGGCTGATGTTTAGATGCCATATTTCTTCAAACAGAACTGAATTCTCTTATAATGGACACCATCGTGTAGAACCTGTCCTTGAATTTCACTATTTCAGATTAAAATAGTCTTCTCAATATTTTACAATTTAGGACTCTGAGAATACAAAAAGGACATTACATATCTAGGCACTGAACACTTTTGGAACATTTTTTAAACAAAAGCAGAAGCAAAGTTTTGCCTAAGTTGCTACAAGTGTTCTATACATGGCACATTGGAAAGAAGAAAGCTCCTTCCTTCTGGAGCAAAAAGAAAAGACAGACTTTTCATTTTCCACATTTGAGTCTGAGTATCTTCATTCCTTGTAACCACTTTCTAGGCTGTGCACTTTTTGCTACTTGTGCAATGAAGCAATCCAGGGACTCTCAGTGAGCACAACACGTAATCAACTCCCATTCAGTTTCTCCCCAAGTACAATTCAGATATCTGATATTTTAGGCCACCACAGAGATGTGTGAACTATCCCTTCCTCTTGACCCTTTAAGCTCTCTCTTTCTTTATTATATTGGCTTTAATCCTTTTGGAGGTAAAGACTTTTTTGAGAAACCAGAGAAGCAATGGAAATTCTCCTCAGAAGAATGCAAGTGAGCAGATACTGCAGCCTGTCTATGGAATCCACATCAAGAATCCTTCTGTACTTACATCAAGTCACCAAAACAACATGCATGCATCACATCAATTTAGGTGTCCACAGCATGATTTAAATTGACTCACATGTCAATGAATTGTTCTAAACCTTTTTTCTTTTTTTGGTCTTTTTGCCTTTTCTAGGTCCACACTCACAGCATGTGGAGGTTCCCAGGCTAGGGGTCTAATCGGAGTAGTAGCCGCTAGCCTATGTCAGAGCCACAGCAATGCCAGATCCGAGCCATGTCTGCAACCTACACCACAGCTCTCGGCAATGCTGGATCGTTTACCCACTGAGCAAGGCCAGGGATCGAACACGCAACCTCATGGTTCCTAGCCAGATTCGTTAACCACTGAGCCATGACGGGAACACCCGTTCTAAACTTTTTTTATTGAGAAGCAATATACAAAATGATCACTTGAAGAATAAATATATATACATGTATCTTCATATATATATGAAGAAGAAGAAAGGAAGAGAGAAAGGAAAACATTCAACAGTAGCTCCATGATATTAGGTAAGTCAAGGGTCTGTGGTAAAATTGGAACACTTACTGTATAGTGAATTCTTTAAAGTTTTTAAAAATTTCTAAGCTTTCTCACTTTAAAATGTGAAGCAATATTTGTAATTCTTCAAAAATCCCCCAAAGGTTTTCAAATTTGTGCTTATCCATATAAGCCCCATCCATCTTCCATATACATAATCCAGATGGCTACAACAGTAAACCTATGGCTGCACCAGGCATACAGTAGGTTTACAAAAAATATTAATTTTGGGAGATGAAATCAAATTCTACCTTTGCTATGTGACTTTCTTCACACTGAACTATGTGATACTATACTTACGTGCATGTCATTATTATTTAATCATTCTTTAGGGAAATTAGATTTTTCATAACCACCTGTGTATTTTGACTACAACATACTGTTAAATATCAGATCAGCAGCAGCTACTTCGACTGGAAAAATAAGACTACTTTGGGACTACTCATCATTTTTAAATTTAAAAAAAATTCCCTATAGGAAATTTTATTACCTGAATTTTAAAAAATTCCCTATAGGAAATTTTATTACCCTCTACTTTAAGGCCCAACAAAATCTGGTACTTTATATTAATTTTCCTTCTTTATCTTGGGCCTTTCCCTGTCAAAATGACCTTTAAAACATCACCAAGTTATTGCATTCCCAGTGACATCGTTTGGGTATCACTTTTATCATTTCTCAAAGGAAATATAATGAAGCTCTCTTGACTTACTATATCATTTTCCCATTAGTGCTCTAGAACCCTTAGTGTTTCCCTCATGTCTGCTTTTTTGTTTTCCTTTTTATTAGTTATGTCTTTTATCATCCAAACTTAACTGTGTGACACTTCTTTCTTAAATGTAATGATGAAAAGAAGTGGCACCAATCTGAATGTGACTCAGAAATCAAATTGCCTACTGAACTTAAACACTTTCCAGACTTCTTCCCTAAATAAAGTCTCTTTGGCCTCAGTGCAGCCTTTCCTTTTTTTTTTTTGGCTTTTTTGCCTTATCTAGGGCCACACCCGTGGCATGTGGAGGTTCCCAGGCTAGGGGTCTAACAGGAGCTGTAGCCGCCGGCCTTTACCACAGCCACAGCAACACGGGATCCGAGCCGCGTCTGCAACCTACACCACAGCTCACAGCAACGCCAGATCCTTAACCCACTGAGCGAGG